>CM055905.1:23642203-24197646 GCA_029582155.1 Panopea generosa
CCCCTAACCGTGGCTCGTCTTCAATGAACTGTGTGATAAATCCTTCCTTTTCGAATTGTTTCCATACGAACGGGTAAACGTCTACTGTCTGTGATCCGGAATAACCACGCCGTGTTTCCGGAAGTTCCGTTTCTTCTTTACCCGTTAACATCGGAGCAAGTGCCTGTGTTGTTCCGTCACCTCATGAAATAGAAGTGAATAAGATTATATAAGTTATATAATTGATAAGTGTCACATTGTGTCACACTTTGCTCTTTAATATTATATGTTGGGGTTACAGTAAGGGTTTAAAAGATAAGCATCTGTCCACGTAGTTGACCTGTAATCAACAGTATTTAGACGATTTTCTGCTGCTATTAAACTACTGAATCATATTCAGTGGAATTTTATTCATTTGTTACCCTGGTGAATCTCTACCAAAAAGGTGTTTAAGATTGTCCGTGCGTTCAATACTATGACATCCAGGGTTCAACACAATTAGGAATTGGAGGGTGTTTTTGTCACAGACGGTCATATACGATGGCCGCTATGATTTGCCCATTTTGAGAATTTACACAGGAACATTTGAAATTATGTATAGTTGTTACCATAGTATCCATCCTGCAAACATATATGTTGCGGCCAATTAGTAGTCAATATTGCTACATGTACCCGGGCTTCGCTAATTTATTTATACAGAGTTTTATGTATAGGGAAACATTATTCTCTTAAATTACATGAAGTAAGTGTTTGATATTTGCAAGTATTATAAACGTCTTGGACACTGTCTCCTCAAAAGCCACTGATTAATTAAAAAAAAAATTTACTTTGATATTTTTTTAATCGCTTCTATAATGACTTAATGTACAAACATTGTGTTTCATTGGGTTTAATACGGTGCATGCCCAAGTTTAACTTGTCAATTTACATCAGGTGATCACTTTATTTATTTAATTGAAAAAAAAAGGTTTTAAAAAAACTGATACATTACACTTGTGTTCATGGACAAAATAATAAACTCCATTTTCAACACAATACAGGTAACATGTGACGTTCAGTTTATTTATGGAGATACATCAGAATGAATTAGAGAATAATCACCGTCCATTTGCAAGTTACAAACACATTTAACTTAAAAGAAAAATCACACGCGAGTTGTTTATTTTGGACCGAGTTATGCTCGAACCCAAGATCTCAGCCACGAGAGGTTAGTAGTCTTTGAAACGGCACCTTAAACAATTCAGTCAAGTATGGCCTTCTCTAAGAAGAAACTGCACCACACACACACCATCAACGGTGATCAAAATAAAGTACGCGACTATTGGCTGCACACACACCATCAACGGTGATACAACACATACATGTCATACACGTCTATTTTTAAACCCATTGATAGAAGTTAACACATTGATAAAAGAAGAATTAGAGCATATCGTCAACCATATACAAACTATTTTACAACCGGATAAAAATCTCTCTGAGATTTATAAACAGCAAGTAATGTTACGGTATACATTTATAAACTTTTCATTAAAAGAAAATCGTCAAAAGCAGAGTGAATGGATGTGTCCAAGGTTACGTTGTACTTCTATTTGCTTTTGTTAAACACAAAGAAATGTACATACAAGCATTGCTTTAACTATTGTATTACAGGAAGTATGTACAGACACATGTAATTACCGGATGTTGTATACACATATTTTTTATATTGAATGATGTTTAACGCATTTTCAGCACATAATATGTTATTGATGGAAGGAGAAGAAAAGGGAGAAGAAAAAGATGGAGAGAAAATATTCTATTTATGGCATATCCAGTTTTATTGACGGGTGAAGAAGAGGAAGAAGAAGAACAAGACGAAGAAATATAAATTCATGTGTTTGTGTGTGCACGCGCGCCGTATAGTGCGAATGAGTTGGGTGTTATAGCATTTGCATGTGGCATGATACTTCAGCATTTTCGAGTAAAGATGTTGGACCGTTCAGCACCGTGTAAATATGGTGTGACTGGGGTGTATATTTGCAACATTGAGATTCAGCCTTTGGTTACAGTTCTAAGGCTGATTAACCTGGTGACAGTAAAACTTCACTGGTGTTATACCATGTATTTGCGACATGAAGCTTCAGCCTTTTGAGTACAGTTCTATGCCAGTTGTTCTGGTGACAGTATAACGTGACTGTGAGGGTATTATACCATGTATTTGCAACAATGAGCTTCAGTCTTTGGTTACAGTTCTAGGACTAGTTGACCTGGTGATAGTATAGTGTGACTGGGAGGTGTGGTATACCATGTATTTGCGATATTGAGCTTCAGCCTTTTGGTCACAGTTCTAGGGCTGGTTGACCTGGTGATAGTATAATGTGACTTGGACGGGTGTTAAACCATGTATTTGCGACATGAAGCTTCAGCTGTTTAGTTACAGTTGTAGGCTTGTTGGCCTTGTGACAGTAAACCGTGACTGGGAGGGGTGTTTTACTATCTATTTGCAGTATTGAGATTCAGCCTTTTGGTTACAGTTCTAGGGATGGTTTGCCTGGTGACAGTATAATGCAACTGGGAGGTGTGTTACACCATGTATTTGCAGCATTGAGATTCAGCCTTTTGGTTACAGTTCTATTGCTGGTTGACATGGCGACAGTATAACGTGACTGAGAGGATGTTATACCATGTATTTGCGACATGAAGCTTCATCATTTTTAGTACAGTTCTAGGCTGGTGGGCCTGGTGACAATATGATGCGAGTTGGAAGGGGTGTTATACCATGTATTTGGACATGGACCTTCAGTTTTTTGGTTACTGGTCTAGGGCTGACTGGCCTTGTGACAATATAATGCAACTTGGAGAGGTGTTATACCATGTATTTGCGACATGGACCTTCAGTCTTTTGGTTACTGGTCTAGGGCTGGCTGGCCTTTTGACAATATAATGCAACTTGGAGGGGTGTTATACCAAGTATTTGCGACATGAAACTTCAGTCTTTTGGTAACTGTTCTAGGGGTGGTTTGGTCTGGTAACATTATAATGCGACTGGTAGGGGCGACATGGAGCTTAAGCCTTTTGGGTACAGTTCTATGCCAGTTGGCCTGGTGACAGTATAATGTAACTGAGAGGGTTGTTTTACCATGTATTTGAAACACTGAGCTTCAGCCTTTTGGTTACAGCTCTAGGTCTGGTTGACCTGGTGATAGTATAACGTGACTGAGAGGGGTCTAATACCATGAATATGTGTATTTACAATATTGAGCTTCAGCCTTTTGGTTTCAGTTCTAGGGCTGGTTGACCTGGTGACAATATAATGTGACTGGGAGGTGTGTTATACCATGTATTTGCAACATTAAGCTTCAGCCTTTTGGTTACAGTTCTAGGGATGGTTAGCCTGGTGACAGTATAATGCAACTGGGAGGGGTATTATGCCATGTATTTGCAGCATTGAGATTCAGCCTTTTGGTTACAGTTCTAGGGATGGTTAGCCTGGTGACAGTATAATGCAACTGGGAGGTGTGTTACACCATGTATTTGCAGCATTGAGATTCAGCCTTTTGGTTACAGTTCTAGGGATGGTTGACCAGGTGAAAATATAATGTGACTGGGAGGATGTTATACCATGTATTTGCCACATGAAGCTTCATCATTTTTAGTACAGTTCTAGGCTGGTGGGCCTGGTGACAATATGATGCAAGTTGGAAGGGGTGTAATACCATGTATTTGGACATGGACCTTCAGTTTTTTGGTTACTGGTCTAGGGCTGGCTGGCCTTTTGACAATATCATGCAACTTGGAGAGGTGTTATACCATGTATTTACGACATGGACCTTCAGTCTTTTGGTTACTGGTCTAGGGCTGGCTGGCCTTTTGACGATATAATGCAACTTGGAGGGGTGTTATTCCAAGTATTTGTGACATGAAATTTCAGTCTTTTGGTAACTGTTCTAGGGGTGGTTTGGTCTGGTGACATTATAATGCCGCTGGGAGGGGCGTTATACCATTTATTTGCGACATGGAGCTTAAGCCTTTTGGGTACAGTTCTATGCCAGTTGGCCTGGTGACAGTATAATGTAACTGAGAGGGTTGTTTTACCATGTATTTGAAACACTGAGCTTCAGCCTTTTGGTTACAGTTCTAGGGCTGGTTGACCTTGTGATAGTATAACGTGACTGAGAGGGGTCTTATACCATGAAAATGTGTATTTACAATATTGAGCTTCAGCCTTTTGGTTTCAGTTCTAGGGCTGGTTGACCTGATGACAATATAATGTGACTGGGAGTGGTATTATTCCATGTATTTGCAACATGAAGCTTCAGCCTTTTGGTTACAGTTCTAGTGGTGGTTAACTGGTGACAGTATAATGGAACTGGGAAGGGTATTATACCATGTATTTGTGACACGAAGCTTCATTGTTTTGGTTACAGTTCTAGGGACGGTTGGCCTGGTGACAGTATAATGCATACTGATTGGGTGTTATACCATGTATTTGCAACATTAAGCTTCAGCCTTTGATTACAGTTCTAGGGATGGTTAGCCTGGTGACAGTATAATGCAACTGGGAGGTGTGTTACACCATGTACTTGCAGCATTGAGATTCAGCCTTTTGGTTACAGTTCTAGGGCTGGTTGACCTGGTGACAGTATAACGTGACTGGGAGGATGTTATACCATGTATTTGCGACATGAAGCTTCATCATTTTTTGTACAGTTCTAGGCTGGTGGGCCTGGTGACAATATGATACGAGTTGGAAGGGGTGTTATACCATGTATTTGGACATGGACCTTCAGTTTTTTTGGTTACTGGTCTAGGGCTGACTGACCTTTTGACAATATAATGCAACTTGGAGAGGTGTTATACCATGTATTTGCGACATGGACCTTCAGTCTTTTGGTTAATGGCCTAGGGCTGGCTGGCCTTTTGACAATATAATGCAACTTGGAGGGGTGATATACCAAGTATTTGCGACATGAAACTTCAGTCTTTTGGCTACTGTTCTAGTGGATGGTTTGATCTGGTTACAGTATAATGCCACTGGGAGGGGTGTTATACCATGTATTTGCGACATGAAGCTTAAGCCTTCTGGGTACAGTTCTATGCCAGTTGGCCTGGTGACAGTATAATGTAACCGAGAGGGTTGTTTTACTATGTATTTGAAACACTGAGCTTCAGCCTTTTGGTTACAGTTCTAGGGCTGGTTGGCCTTGTGACAGTATAACGTGACTGAGAGGGATGTTATACCATGAACATGTGTATTTACAATATTGAGCTTCAGCCTTTTGGCTTCAGTTCTAGGGCTGGTTGACCATGTGACAATATAATGTGACTGGGAGGGGTATTATATCATGTATTTGCGAATTGAAGCTTCAGCCTTTTGGTTACAGTTTTGGGGGTGGTTAACTGGTGATAGTATAATGGGACTGGAAGGGGTATTATACCATGTATTTGTGACATAAAGCTTCATCTTTTTGGTTACAGTTCTAGGGATGGTTAGCCTGGTGACAGTATAACGCAATTGGTAGGGTTGTTATAACATGTAGTTGCGACATGAAGCTTCAGCCTTTTGATTACAGTTCTAGGGCTGGTTGACCTGCTGACAGTATAATGCGACTAGGAGGGGTGTTATACCATGCATTTGCAACATGAAGCTTCAGTCTTTTGATTACTGTTCTAGGGGTGGTTGGCCTGGTGACAGTATAATGTGACTGGGAAGGGTGTTATACCATGTATAAGCGATATTGACTTTCAGCATTTTGGGTGCAGTTCTAGGACTGGTTGAACTAATGACAGTATAAAGTGACTGGGAGCGGTGTTATACCGTGTATTTGTGACATGAAGATTCAGCCTTCTGGTTAGAGTTCTAGGGTTAGTTGGCCTGGTGATAGTTTAATGTGACTTTGAGGGGTGTTATACCACGTATTTGTGACATGAAGATTTAATCTTCTGGTTAAGAGTTCTAGGGTTGGTTGGCCTGGTGACAGTACTACGTGATTGGGAGGGATGTTATACCATGTATTTGTGACATGAAGCTTCATCCTTTTGGTTACTGTTTTAGGGGTAGTTGGCCTGACACTATAATGCGACGGGGAGAGGTGTTTTACCATGTATTTGCTAATGAAGATTCAGCCTTTTGGTCACAATTCTAGGGAGGGTTGGCCTGGTGACAGTATAACATGACTGAGAGGGGTGTTATTCCATGTATTTGCGACATGAAACTTCAGCATTTTGGTAATAGTTCTAGGGATGGTTGGCCTGCTGACAGTATAACGTGACTGGAAGGATTGTTATACCGCGTATTTGCGATATGAAGCTTTAGCCTTTTGGTTACAGTTCTTGGGCTGGTTGACCTGGTGACAGTATATTGTGACTTGGGCAAGTGTTATACCACGTATTTGTGACATGAAAATTCAGCCTTCTGGTTAGAGTTCTAGGGTTGGTTGGCCTGGTGACAGTACTACGTGATTGGGAGGGATGTTATACCATGTATTTGCGACATGAAGCTTTTGATTACTGTTTAAGGGGTAGTTGGCCTGACACTATAATGCGACGGGGAGAGGTGTTTTACCATGTATTTGCTACATGAAGCTTCAGCCTTTTGGTCACAATTCTAGGGAGGGTTGGCCTGGTGACAGTATATTGTGACTTGGACGAGTGTTATACCATGTATTTGCAATATTTAGCTTCAGCCTTTAAGTTACAGTTCTAGGGGTGGTTGACCTGGTGACAGTGCAACGTGACTCGGGGAAGTATTATACCATGTATTTGTGACATTGAGCTTCAGCCTTTTGAATACTGTTCCATGGGTGGTTAAACTGGTGACAGTATAATGCGACTGGGAATGGTTGTTATACTAGGTATTTGCAACAGGAAGGTTTAGCTTTTTGGATACAACTCTAGGGCTGGTTGACCTGGTGACAGTATATTGTGACTGGGAGGGATGTTATACCATGTATTTGCGGTATTGAGCTTCAGTCTTTTGGTTACAGTTCTAGGACTGGATGACCTGGTGATAGTATAATGTGACAGTGAGGGGTATTATACCGCGTATTTGGGATTTTTAGCATCAGCCTTTTGTTTCAGTTTCAGAGGTGGTTGGCGTGGTGACAGTATAACGTGACTGGGAGGGGTGTTAAACCATGTATTTACGACACGAAGTTTCAGCATTTTGGTTACTTTTCTGGGGCTTGTTGACCTGGTGACAGTTTATTGTGACTGGGAGGGGTGTTATACCATGTATTTGCGATATTTAGCTCCCGCATTTTGGTTACAGTTCTAGGGGTGGTTTGCCTGGTGACAGTGCAACGTGACTGGGAGGGTTGTTATAGAATGTATTTGCGGCATTAAGCTTCAGCCTTTGGTTACTGTTCTAGGGATGGTTGAACTGGTGACAGTATAATGCGACTGGGAATGGGTGTTATACCATGTATTTGCGACATGAAGCTTGAGCCTTTTGGGTACTGTTCTAGGGGTGGTTGAACTGGTGACAGTATAATGCGACTGGGAATGGGTGTTATACCATGTATTTGCGACATGAAGCTTGAGCCTATTGGGTACAGTTCTAGGGCTGGTTGAACTGGTGACAGTATAATGTGACTTGGAGCGGTGTTTTACCATGTAATTGCTACATGAAACCTCAGTCCTTTGGGTACAGTTCTAGGCTGGTTGGCCTGGTGAAAGTATAATGTGATAGGGGTCATGTTATATTATGTATTTGGGACATAAAGCTTCAATCTTTTTGTGACAGTTTTAGGGCTGGATGGCCTGGTGACAGTATAAAGCGACTGGAAGGGGTGTTATACCATGTATTTGCGACATGAAGCGTCAATCATTTTGTTAGAGTTATATGGCTGGTTGGCCTGGTGACAGTAAAATAGGACTTGGAGGGGTGTTATACCATGTATTTGCGACATGGAGCTTCAGCATTTCGGTTACAGTTGTAGGGGTGGTTTGCCTGCTGACAGTATAACGTGACTGTGAAGGGTGTTTTTCAATGTATTTTGCGACATTAAGTTTTAGCCAGTTGGTTACTTTTCTAGGGATGGTTCTTCTGCTGACAGTATCAAGCGACTTGGGAGAGGTGTTTTACCATGTATCTGCGATATTGAGCTTCAACCTTTTGGTAACAGTTGTAGGGGTGGTTTGCCTGGTGACAGTATAACGTGACTGGGAGGGGTGTTATACCAAGTATTTGTAACATTCAACTTCAGACTTTCGGGTACATTTCTAGGGCTAGTTGACCTGTTGACAGTTTAATGTGACTGGGAAGGGTGTTATACTATGTTTTTGCGACATAAAGCTTCAGTCTTTTGGGCACAGTTGTAGGGCTGGTTGACCTGGTGACAGTATAATGCGACTTGGAAAGGGTGTTATACCATGTATTTGCGACAATGAGCTTCAGTCGTTTGGTAACAGTTCTAGCGGTGGTTGAGCTGGTGACAGTGTAATGAGACTGGGAGAATTGTTATACCATGTATTTGCGACATAAAGCTTCAGTCTTTTGGGTACAGTTTTAGGGGTGGTTATCCGTGTGACAGTATAGTTTGACTGGTAAAGGGTGTTAAAGTGTACACAAACCTGTCTTCAGCAGTTAAGGGAATAAGTAAAAAGTGGCAAGAAATGTAGTTGCTTCATATAGGTTAATTTACCCAGAAAGCATATAAATTGTAAATAGCAAATGTGGCCCAATAGAGAGGGACGCTAACACAGGTTTGACTGGATAAACACATAGACATAGCGATATTGAGTTAATTAAAGCACATTTCATACACCGTAAACGTTGTCAAGTTGAACACTGATGTAGATGCCTTGTTTTTGTTTAATATTCGGTACATTTATCGTTTTTTTCCAATACTCGTGTTTATTTTTTGTTAAATATTTACACAACACGATTAACTATGACTAGCCTTCACATCCAACCACACTACCATAAAAAGCATGTGGTAATGATAAAAAAACAGCATGGACGCAACATTTGATTAAAATTGGTTCAAAACTGTACACATACCTACAATATTGTATCCTTCGAGTAATATTCCTCCAAGTTTGTTTACGAAGTAGTCATGTGTTTTCGGTAGCTGAACTTGGAACATGGGCCTGGATAGCGAGTCTATACCGTACATTACAACACTAACTCCCATACCGTCCTTGTTAAAGTCTGTGGTCCTTGCTTTCAATATATCATGTCTAATCTTTATAGCAGTATGTACGTTTGTGTATGTTGATTTGTCCGCTGCCTTGCACTCGACTTTAAACGCATCGGAGATCAGTTCTGTATTGTTTCTATAATCTTTGACAACTTTATCGTACTCCATATTGTCGTCTCTGGTTTTAAATATTGGCGTATAATCGCATTGCACTGCACCGTGTTTATCAACCGCCACAGAGTTAATGAAGAAACGACCGCCCTTTGTTAAAACCCAGTCAAACTCCTTGGCGCATTTAATTGGGTCTACCTTTTTCTGGCGAGACCTTGTTTCCTCTATATCCAATTTTGGATGAACACATGCTTGATGTTTTGGTGGCTGCCTTGGTAACCAGTGTTTCTTGGCAATCTTGCCTTTATTCCCCGTATCGTTGCGTTGTTCCGATATTCTGTATATGTCAGGAAAATAAACATACGTGTTTCGTTTCAACGGTTTCTTGGTGGTATAGAATACCACCGAAGTGACCAATACAAGTGTTACCACAACTGTCCAAGATGATCTGTGTAACATAATATGTCCACTAAATGCCGATTTACGACGACACATTAATTCCGGATCCCAACAACACATTGTCACAGTCGAGCCAACAGTTATATATGGTGACACGACACTAACTACTACTAAAAATTAATTTACTCCATGAAAAATAGCGAAGTATTAACACTGAATTAAATATACACTTTTGTTTCACGAGTATACATGGAATGAACGCGGTATAATGCAAACTAATCTACACCTCACGCTTTGTTGGTTAAAGCTAATTCATCTTTGCGTGTAACATGGATGTACTCTCTTTAATGTAAGTTTAAATGCATATAGTATACGTCGAGGACTAGTATAGAAGGATATGAAACTTGCATCTCCTGGCGAAATGTTTATGAAAAAGTTCTCGAAGGGCTTATAATTTGCAAATTAAACATCCATGACTAACAAGCAACTAATTTCCTGTACATAAACTGTAAGTTGTGTTGTATGTAATTTTAGATGTTTAAACATGTTTCGATCATCCTGGATTAAAGCTATTCAGATTTGAAGGGAAAATTCTCGTGGTATTGTTTTGACGGGAATTTCATTCTGTAATATAAGATGTTTTATTTGTGTGAGATGGATGGAAATTAAGACAATTGAAAACAAGATATTGCAAGATTTTGCGTGAATACGCGAGCGTTCACAAAATCTCAAACAGTTGCCCTCCCTTCTCTATATGATTTCTTACATATGTGTATGTTTAATCAGAAATTTTGATATCGTTTATTCAGAAAACTAACAAATCATTATACATGTGAGGATACAACATTATACACATAATGATTAGTAATACAGCAGCTGGTGAAGAAATCACATATAAAATGCGAACAAATCACACAACCAGGCGCGCACACACTCGTATTGTATTATATATTTTGCTTCATTATCAGGACAATATTTCAGGATTATCGTATATTTTTCGTGGAGAAGTGACACATTTCAATCATATTCTAGATGTAGATTCAGACATTTACTGCTGAAAAAACTGAATCATCATTATAACATTGATAAACTGGCATAGAAAAGTAGTTGAACGTATTAACAAATTACTAATATAATAGTATATTTATCTATAACTTTTTTTCTTCTTTCATATTCTATATTATCAAGGTCGTAGCTTGACTGAAAACGATGTTTTAAGGGGTGGCGTCGGAAGGCATACTCTCTCGATTTTTTTCAAGCTATACTAGACTTTCGCAGATGCATTTTGGCGTATATTTTTTATGATTTTAGGGACCTAGTTATCCTTAATATTAACCTTGACTACACTGTTTTATAACCAAATAAATTGAAAATAAATGTGATGTTTTAAGGTTTGTTAAAATAATGAAGGGAAACATGAAGTAGTCTTCTGTCTCATGGGTCCCAGTGGCTACTTTTTTCATACAACATATGTTACAATGTTAACCACCTAGATACGCATAAAAATACATAATTACCAGTATATACGTGTAAACCTATCATTGTTTTTTTTGTTTTTTTTATCATATAGTAAATAAAAGGGGTCAAACCAACAACCTTCAACATGAGAGGCGGACGCTCTACCACTAGACCACAGCTGCGGTATATAATTTCGAGACGATTGATATTAAATGATATTCGAACTGGTAATAAAGCAAAATATATAGAGTCGTGTACACTTTAAAATTACCTTTATGCTAAATAAACCTTAACCGAATAAAAACCAATGAATTCATGCTATTCATACAAACAAATAATGAATTAAACTAGCGCCTATCCTACACAACTGATGCTAAAAACACATAAAGACGATGCGCTGCCGAACCAGTTTACTGCGATACCTGTCAAGTTTTTAGTTCAGTAATGTATGCGTATAACACAAAACATGCACCTGGGGCTATACGGTACATCAAGAACACTGTTATGCAGCGATGTAAAAACTCACTTAGATTTCTGATAATCTAACCCAGAACCTGATATCGTCCGAATTAGGTCATACTTATGTGTCAATTATGGTTTACTTCATGATTTCATCTCAAATAATACACTACCTGAATTTGTTTGTTTCTCACAAGTGTATTTCCAGCAGGTAATCAATATGTATGATATGGTAGAAAACAAACCGGAATATTTTATACATGTATTGTTATCGTCTGGCATCTAACTATCAACACGAATAGTTCAGAGAAAGTGTTAGTCTGCCTCAGAACCAGATATCTACCGAATCGGGTCTATTAACCCCCAATGAAAAGGAATTCTATGCCTGTCCAAATATCAACCCCTGTGTGGTTCCAGGGAGCCATGAGTGATGGCAAGAATAGAACCACTGTGGCTCATACATGTCGTAGGAAGCGACAATTTGAGTAATATGATATAATTTGCTGAAACTCTGCAGTTATCAAGGTTCTAGGTTCATTCTGCATATTCATTTGTTGGTGTATTTTTTTAAATCTGTATGTTAATTTGTTGTTTTTGTACATGTAGAGTGAACCTGGAATCTTCCTTCCTGTTGGCGTCGAATAACCTATAATGTGTTGGTATGCCGTAAAACCCAATTCATTCATTATTTAGTACTATTTAAAAATGGCATTGATGTGTGATGCGCTTAGTATCATTTAACAAAACATAATATTTATCGGGCGTCAGCTTCACTTAACATCTCAACTTGAGATTTTCCTCGACTCAAATATTTTAAATATTTTAAACTTCATTTACATTGAAACTTTGCAATTGGCCATTTATCAATGAGAACAGATTCGTTCTGACATGAAATCTGTGTGGTCATTAATTGTGTAATGTGCTCAAGTAATTATTTATAGAAATTAAGATTTTTGAGTTGAGGAAAATCTCAACTTGAGATGTTAAGAGAAATCCGCCCCGGGTTCTCTAAATATATCAATACATTTATTGTTTACTGAGAAAGATCCGGTTTCCACGGAAATTTATCAGACGTTAGGGAAAATGTTACGGTACTGAACGCAGCTATGGCGTATTTGGTGTCGGACGATTATCAACATCTGCAGAGGGGTGGGTTGGGTGGGGTGGGGTGGGTAGGAAATGTCCAAATAAATATATATTCTTTAATCGTTTTTTTTTTATACTCAATATTGTTGTTACATTAGCGATTGATGTGTGGTTCTAAAGTGCTACATGAGTGGTGGCAAAAAATAATCACCATGTCACTTATTTGTCTCAAAAGACCACACATTGATCAGAAAAATATGTATGGGTATGGGTGTCAACGTTCTAGAAACACACCACTTTCTACATGCTGTTCATGTCTTTGTGCATCAGTATGCATATAATCGTCTGTCCCGCTTACTTCACATAACAGTAGGTGGTGAACACACAACCATTCATGTTTGCTTCACATAACAGTAGGAGGTGAACACACAACCATTAATATTTGCTTCACATAACAGTAGGAGGTGAACACACAACCATTAATATTTGCTTCACATAACAGTAGGTGGTGAACACACAACCATTAATATTTGCTTCACATGACAGTAGGAGGTGAACACACAACCATTAATATTTGCTTCACATAACAGTAGGAGGTGAACACACAACCATTAATATTTGCTTCACATAACAGTAGGAGGTGAACACACAACCATTCACGTTTACTTCACACAACAGTAGGAGGTGAACACACAATCATTCATGTTTGCTTCATATAAAAGTAGGAGGTGAACACGAAACCATTCATGTTTTCTTCACTCAACAGTGGCAGGTGACCACACGGCCATTTATGTTTGCTTCTTATAACAGTTGGGGGTTAACACAAACTCATTCATGTTTGCTTCACATATTAACAGTCGGAGGTGAACACAAAACCATATTAGTTCATTGATCATAGTCTGTCCGAAATGCAAACACTCAGTTCTGGTTATACCCAGGAGGCGCACTCGAGGGTGGTTCATATAAGCTCTGAGCTTTCATCGCAACCGAGCTAAACTATATTAGAACATGCACCATTTTGCGTTTATTAGTTTGTCCAAAGTAAATATGATTTGAATGTACAACTTTATCTCGATCAGTTGCTCTATGAGCAACATTGTCAGGTAAATCGTGTCTTTCGCCTATTTCAGTCCCATTGCCCGGTAAAATCACATCTCTGTGACCTTGACCACTAACCTATTTCATTACCAGAAAATTACGTCTCGATCTGCCTACGCATGGCGAATCTACTATATCGATATTACCGAGCTGAAAAAGGCAAGCAACGCAATTAACGACATAGCTGTACAAAAGGCGCAAATATTTCCCATCCTTGTTGGAAATTGCCTAGAACCATCTTTGCTTTCTTTCCACGCGTCTTCCTTCTAGCGTGTATTGTATAACTCGCGTGCAAATAATGTAAACATCACGTGAGAGATTGGCACATTTGATTGTCTGATTGAAATACCACTGTGTTGTGGAACCCGTATGATAAATATAAACATCATGTGAAGGTCAGCACCTACCTTGATTCTCCAATTCGAAAAGGTGAAATCTCGCTCTCGTGCGTGACGAGATCTGTGCGTGACTTGAGCTCAGGGGAATCGCGTCACACAATAACAAACCGCAGTTGTGCTTCTGACAGTACTTAACTACAACAAAGTTACATAAAACAGCCATAAAAAGAAAGAAAACAATACAAGATATGAAAGAAAATAAATAAATAAGTTTCTCATGATAAAATAAAATTACTTTTTATCGTTTTGTGCGTGTTTGTATACTAATTAATGCTTGATTTCTGGTGATGGGTTGGGGTAATTTGTAAACTTGAGAAGTTTTGTATTAATTTTTTTGTCAATATCCCTACTATCATTTACAAATAGGGAAATATGATATTTTATTTATTTTATAGTTCATGCCACATGACGGATTTTATCAATAATAATTCTTGTCTTTTTATAGATGTATTATCTACCAAATTTCGGACCCAACTGACGACATGCAAGTTGCACAGTTAATGGGCCTTTTTGTTTAAAACGTAGGTAACTGATTTTGAAAAAAAATCAGTATGACTATAACATATCAATATAATCTAAATGTATTTTTTTGCAAAAAAAAAACTATGATTTTCTTTTATTTAAGAGAACTTTGAATGAATTACAGACGTTTCGTGCCACCAAATTGAGGTTTCGTACCACACATATCTAAATGCATAATATTTACAGTGTTTCACACTATGATGAGGTGTCACAATCATTTACTTACGGTATGTTTTGTAGTGTGTGATAGTATTGGATTGTTATTATTTGGGGTTGAAACCTAACTAAAATACATTTTATTTTGTTTATACATTTATTGTATTAACGAGAAATTTGATATATTTATTGTAAGTTTACACTATATACTACGGACACAATCACACAAAATAATATACATACAATTTTGATTTTATCATATTTACAACATTTACGTGTATCACATTGTAATGCATGACCACGAGGAGATATATTTGCTTTCTTTAATAAAAGTGTATTTGTGAAACGATACATAAACTCAGAAAATTTCAATTTGTGACAAAAAACTGCATCCCTGGTATATATTCTTCCAAGAAGATAAATAGAATGATACACATTTACCTGCTGTTATACCGAAGTACTATATAAAATGTAAAAAAATAATGATCATTTTTGAAAGATATACACGGAAATGGAACATCGTCCCCGTAACGTCCGCCCCCCCACCTGCATAAACATTCTATGTCTTTGAATTATAGAATCAATTTCACTTGTATTTTATGTATGCAGATTGCATCTAAGATATGAATAATTTATCAAAAAAAAAAATGAACAAAAACTTAGAGATTTTGTTTAATGTTGTTCTAATATAGGGGATGAACGTTACAAAAATTGGACGGACGTTACATAATTTCTTACCATTGGTATTGACCCCATAAATAAATGAAAATGTTTAAATTAAGTAATTGTCAATAATACTATGCAATATAACATACATCCTATCTTAAACGCTGGGGTCATAAAACAAGTTGTGAATTATGCAAATTGACGTACACTATGCATGTTTTTTTCTCATTACCACATGGTGTGACTGTAGTGTTGGTGATACATTGATAACACGGCTTGGATGTGCAGGCTGATCTGGGTCTCCATCGACACTAACCGCAATATTATTTTTGTTTTCTTTATCAAGCGGAGGGTTATTTTCATATTTTACAAATTCAATCATGCTTGCTTTTGTAATGACTGCCGGGCCCGATTAGCCCAGTCATTAGCGAGTCTGAATATTAATTCATGGGTCACGAGTTTGAATCCCCAACGGTCAGAATCTCCGTGATGGTTGATATACATATTGCGTCTTATTATAAAAGAGAGACTAATAAAAGTTCATTTTTTATGTCAGTTCTTTATTTCAATGTTAGTTTTATATAGTTTTATACAAGCAAAACCTATTTTTAAGGAAAGATAAAACTGTGGTTAGATTTGTTTTATTGGATTAGATGCGTAAAAATTCCAAAAAATGTACATTTTTGAAAATGATGCTTATATATTAATTCAGATATCTCAGATGAAAACATTTATTCTTTTTTAAGACTTAAACATGAAAAACAAGCATATTCCGTCTGTTTGGAAATATGGAAGGCCGTACAATTTTTTCCAGACTGTCGACATATGATATGGAGGATAGTTGGGTTTTCTTCATCAGTTGTCTGTGGGTATCCATGGCTTAAGTTTGCCATTTTAATCCTTATAACTCCGTTTGATCCTAGACTGTCACTGTTGGGCTCTTTTGAAATAGTGTAAAATGTAGAACGTGGTGGAACTTTACTTCTCTTGTGGTTTCACAAGGACACACAACAATAGTCTTCCGACGGCATTTTAATTGAACTGAAATAAAATTCATATAACAATAATCTTAAGTCACTAACAAATAGTTGATGAGTAAAAAAATAAGAAAAAAAAATATTATGAAACATGTACAGTATAATTACACGGGAATTTTCGTTTCTGTGTTGAAACTAGATTACTACAACTGGTACAAAACAGTCTCAGAGACGGAGTTTTAAACTTCTAACTCATCTTTATATATCTATAATGAATTATGTTCTTGAAACAAATTAAGTAATTTCTTCTGCAAGAATAACTTTTCTTAAAGGGGAACGCAACCCTGTATATAAAACAGGATAATATGAATAGCTATGAGTTCAGCTTTCTATTAAAAGTATTATTATGCCTAAATTCGAGTCTATAAAGATATATCAGCTCGTTTTGTAACGGTTATTTTCGCACATCGACTTTGTGGTGGAAGTCGCCATATTGGATACCTGCGTGACGTCATAACTGCACTTCCGGTTTAAAACATAATTGATTTATACGCTACAGCAGATATAGAAACGTGCAATTATAGTCACCGGCAAAGGTACTCGCAAAAATAATAAAATGAATTTTAGTAACGGAGAAGGACCTGTGGCCTACAACTTTGAACCAGAATTTTCAAAAGCAGAGTTAAATGAATTAGAAAACGAGTGAAATAGTGAGACGGCACAGTTGTTCACACATGTGAAAGATTTTTGCAGCTGCGGAAACTGTGTAATGCTGCTTTCGTCTGACGAAAATACGTGCTGCAGATGCAATGACCATACTATTGGAAATTTAGTAGATTTAGAATGTATCACAGAAATAATACAGCAATGTTTTATGAAGGTTTCACCCAAAAAGATGATAACTGTTAAACAGTCACACCGATCATGAACCAGAGATCAAACCCGAAACCCATCAATCACGACTCTGACATCTTATCATGTAGCCTGACATTGATGATTGAATTTTTCAAAATAGTAAAATTACCCATAGCTTGATAAAAATTTAATTATTGCCGTCAGTGTTGATGTAGATCCAGGCAAGCCTGCACATTCATACTGTACTATCAGGGTATATACTGTTTGCTACTCAGTCAATACATTATAAAAAAAACAAAACCTATTTAGACCAGGAATCGAATTTAAGGGAAAATGTTTTGTTACATATATTTACCTGTCTAAGAGAGAATAAAGAAAAATAATATTATATCTCTTTTCTTATCGTGTTTAGCTGGTGCGGCCATTGTTTCGTACTGAGAAATGGCTGATAATTTTTTTATTTCATACCCATTTTGGTAAATTTACATGAAGCATGAATGAGTTTTTTTTGTGTTTTTTTTGTTGTTTCACATAACTGGCACTGTCTTTTGGTTATTCAAATGGTGTTACTACCCAATTTGATATATGGTGATTATCTATTCCACCAGTTCCCTGAACATGTATGAATGTTGTTCCTTATAGGGAGTGTCATATGGAATATAATGTCTACAGGCATATTGCACAAAGTGTATGTTACTGTCCAGCTACTGGCACCCTGCTGAGCTTTCATAATTTACCAACACCACATTCACACCATGTGGTAATGAGAAATACCCTGCCACAGTGTGCATATTGTACCCTAATAAGCGTAATCACCCCAGGTTTAATGACCCCAGGGTTTATGACAGGATGTTATATCACATAGTATTATGCCTTACTACCGATTAAAACATTTTCAGTTAATTAGGGTTTCAATATCAATGCAAACTTACAAGTAATAAAATTATGTTATATGATTTTATGAATATTTTTCATAAATTGTATACCAGAACACTTTTTTAACAGTAAAAAAAAAAATTTCATGAATTTTTGAATAAATAAAGGAACAAAGGTTTTACTTTATCTTTTTTCATTACGAAGTAGAGGTAGTTCAAATGTCTATTCACGAATAATGACCTTGTTGACTGTGAAAAAGCCATATATCAATAAACTAAATTGACTATTAATTATAAAATTAATAAAATGATTTTATGACCAATTAAATGTTGACTGAATATTAAGCATCATTTTTTGCCATCGAGGGCTTACTGTACAGATGTTCAGTTAACCTAACCACTGTTTCCTGAAAAGTTAACCAGTACTCGAGCACACCCAACAACCGCAAGTAACTGATAATTTTCCCACTCGAATCAGCAGTGAGAGACAAATGATATTGAGACACAATTTTGTATGTCAATCATCACAGAGACTGTCGCCGGGTGGGGATTCAAACTCGAGACACCTGGATTGATTGTTAGACACTTAACTGACTGAGCTAATCGGGCCTGTCACAATTAATTAGCCTTAATTTGTATTTTAATAATAACTTTTAGATACCATGTCGTTTTCACACCTTATGTTTTGGCATTAACCTCTTGTTTTTATTGTTAATTGGTTTATTACACCTGTTCAAACAGCCTGCAATTATAAGATTGTGAAAGTTTGCTATATCAATTTCGCAATATTTTGGAAGAGTATATAAAATTACAAATTAAATTTCAGAAATCAGTTGAGCTATATGTTATTAGCACATTTTTAAGAGCTTCCCACTGGATAATATACACTTAGTCTATATGTATGTCGCATATGGTCATCTTCGTACTGAAATCATCAGAAATTGCAGCTTGGATAGTAGTACGCCAAGGCATTGGTACGCTTCATTCTGCAATCTTAAGTCCTACCCCAAAGTATAAAGGCGTTTTGCGCGTGATGTCACCAGAAGCTTGACACTGAGGCAATGTGAAATCACATATTAGGAAAACAAAAAACAATGCTGCCCACAAAACATATCGCATTACTCCACCCACTTATTCCGCTGGAGAAAACAATGTTTAATGGGTTAAGTCCTTCAATTCAGAATCGTTTTCGCGTTTAATTGTCTACCTTCGATGTTCACTAATGCACTGTATATCTGTATATAAACTGATTACGTTTATAAGTGTATATACATAAGAGTTTCAGTAGAGAGCAGTCACTAACGACACAATACAATTTGCGCGATAACTAGAACGGAAGTGCAGTTATGACGTCACCGAATACCTCCATCACAAAAGAGCTACAAAATGGCGGCGCCCATAGCATTTAGAAAACGCTTGAAATCATGATATTTAATGTCATTTTTCTCATTTGATAAATTTCGTACAATTAAAATTTGTTGATTTTTGTGTTATTTACATGTCTATTTAACGATAAATAGCCATTTATATTCTGACGTGCGGTACCCTTTAATAATTAACACTTATAACACACACACACACACACACACACACACACACACACACACACACACACCATTTTACATTATGCTAACACCACCCACTTACAACAGTAATAAAAGTCACAATAAAAAGGTAATCATGGTCAACAACCGCATCATTTCTTATGTTCATCATTGATACTAGCATACTCTCCCAAATTAAACTTTATTAAACTGCTTTTATAAATATGTGTGTTGTTAATGTATGAAAATTCAATTTACTTACGTGAAATCTACATTGTTTCAGCAGCGACCGCGGCGAAACGAAGTCCCCTGAGCTCATAGTCTCGTGCGAAATCTCGCTCTCGCAAGCGACGAGAATTCGGGATTTCGAAGAGGTCAATTGGTTGCTTGAAAGTTCATGCAAAATTTGTTGTAGTCTGGTACCCTACCCAACTTCATTCCAGTAATGGAGTCTAACGGAATGAAGTTGGGCAGGATACCAGACTAAATGTGTTGGAACTAGCTAGTGTGACGAATTTGCACAGTTATGCAAAATTTCTTCCTCTACTATAATCGACGCCATTTGCTTTTACAATAATAATATAAATAGCGATTATATTGTGAACATTATTTATCATTTCTGTTCTATCAACAACCAGTAAGGTTAGTATGTGATATCAACACTTGTTCGTTATTAGTTAATTAAACAATTAAAACATAGAATAAGTAGTTTACAAATCTTTTATAGTTTAATTTCTTTGGGATCGGGGATATTCAAATTGGGCGCTCATTGAACATAACGGTATCAGCCTTCACGCTAGGTGGTGCGGTTTGAGAGGCGTTTGACGCTAGGTGGCGCGGTGTGAGTGACTATATAATCATATGTTTTAATGTAAATCGTGAGTCCATGCCCGACCGCCGTAGTGTTCACATCGTAAAGGGATCAAGACGCATTACGTGTTGCTACTTGAGAAAAGCGACTGGAACTTTGAGCCAAGACCATCACAAACTAGCTCCCGGGTTCTTATATAAGCTAGCTTATATGACAGGGTTGCAAGTAGTTGATGGTAGAGTTCGGGTTGTAGTCTGCCTATATTCAATAGACGGAAGAAAGGTTTTCACCACAAACTGTAGCCCATGTTCTCTCTAAAGCTTAGCTTTAAAGAGAGGGTGGAAAGTAGTTGGTGACAAAGTTGTAATCAGCTGAACACAGATAGTTGATCAAAGTTTATATACTGTTTTATAGTTTACATATTGTTTGACTGTGATTTTTAAATATTATTTATTCGCCTAATTTTGACAATGTCTGCAACTTCCTTTGAATGTTTATCAGACACAGACCACTATACCCCTGCCACCAAAGCTGGACGTTTAGTCTACTGAGGCCTAAATGTACTCCACCAGTGCGTTGACGTGCCGCCACAAAAGCTCTCTTCACAATTGATGATCCAACACACCACACAAGGACGGGATCTAAAATACTTATATTCTTATCAGAATATGTACAATTTTCAGCCATTGTTGTAATAAAACCAACCTGTTCATAAACTAATTTATTTAATGAGCATTGGCATAATAAAATTAGAGGGACGAACATAAGACAGGTACGCCTCTGAACTCCATCTTCCAGCCATTTTAATTTGCTCGGTGGTCCAGCCACTGTCAGCTGCCGCTGTAGCAGCACCTATTCGAATGAATGGGACCTGTATCTTTTATACTCCATACCCTGCATACTAATGGCCTTCTTTAGCAATGCTGAAAACTGATACTTCGTTAATGAAGCTTTATTGAAATGACAGAACAGGGGACCTTGGCAGCACGGTCTAACTTTCAAGTATAATTGCATGCTCACGAAAGGGCAAATTGGAACGCCAACCTTTCTAATTTTTATGGCAGCGGACTTCCCTATTTGATCAGTTTTAGAATACCTGATAGTAACAACCATTTCTCCCTCAGCTTCATTCATATTTACATCATAACCGATAAAATATTGCCAACAGATCGACCTGCAGAAAATGTCAACTCACCAACCCTAAAAAATCCAAAGAATGCTAATGTAAACGCAGCCGTGAAAAGTTTTGACTCATAAAGATTTGCACAGATCATTGGTAATTTTAATACCATCTTTAATAAAATATCTGGAGTAATAGGCAACCGGGTATCAGATTTACCTCTCATAGATCTCTTAAAACTTTCCAGAACTTTCCCAACTAAGAAATGCTTAGTTATATCTTCAACGACTTTCATTTTACATTGGAAACTTATCGCATTGATATACAACCTAGCAGTTGCAAATGACAGTCCCATAAGTGCCATGCAAGCAATAAATCGTATGACATGGTCAATGTTTGGTGGCCAATTTTGTTCCATCTGATAATTGCTACGAAAGACCATAAACTGATTCACACCAACTCTATACGCATTTGTAGTGTTAATAGCTAGCGACGCATTTAACAGTCTGTTTGCTTTACTTTGTAAATCAGAGAGAGAAATGTCTGAGGAATTTCCTTTGGCAAAGATTCTGCTTCCGGAGCCAGCGTCCTGAATCTGCACCACTGTTTACGAGAAATGGAATCAGCTAATTCATTCATTTGGGAAGAAAGATGTATGGCTCTGAATACAATATTATGTTTCATAGCAGATAATATGAATTTTCTTTAGTTAATAAAACCATTACCCGTTTTGATTTACTAGATTGTTTGTTCAAAATGGTAACCAGTGCCTCATTATCCACATGAGTATTATTTTCCGGTTGCCTAAGGCACCACCCCAAAGCATTATTGCAAGCAACACTGGGACCATTTCTAAAAATGTTATGTCTGATAATAATGCACTACCTAACCAGTCAGCAGGCCATCCGAAATAGCACCATTTCCCTGCAAAATAGCAACCACACCCCAAATTTGCAGATCCAGCACTATCCGTAAACAATTCTAATGTATTTGTAGTGTACCATACTTGCTCAGGAATATAAACTGAACCATTGAAATCTTCCAAGAAAACCACCCATAACATCAAGTCCTCCCGCAGACCTAATGAAACTCTAAGCCTATGGTGTGGCTCTTTCAATCCAGACATTATATCGTAGAACCGACGTAAAAATGCTCTACTGGACCTAATGGCTTTCCCAAAGAAATTTAACATGCCTACCAATGATTGCAATTCTTTTAAAGTAACTTTCTTACGTTTAAGTAATTGTTTCAGAATGGTCTTAAGTGCATCTACCTTATGCTGAGGAATTCTAATAAGCATATTGACCGAATCAATCTCCAAACCTAGAAAAACCATGACAGTTGTTGGGGCTACTGATTTTTCCTCAGCTAATGGAATATTTAAACTGTCACATACTTTCTCAAAACAATTAACCAAATCGCTACACTGAGAAGTACCATTTTTGCCCGCAAATATAAAATCATCTAAGAAATGATCAAGACTTTTAAATCCTGGTGTGAATGCTATCAGCCAATGAATAAATGTGGAAAAGGTTTCAAACAAATTGCAGGATATGCTGCATCCAATTGGAAGACACTTATCAATATATAGTTTACCTTCTAACTGAAATCCAAGTAAGTGAAAATCACCTGGTTATATCGGTAATAATCTAAAAGCAGATTTAATATCTCTTTTGGCCATCAAAGCCGATTTTCCTAAATTAAACACCATTTCGGTCACTTTATCAAACGAAGTATACTGCACTGATGTAAATTTATCATCAATACCATCGTTTACACTCAAACCGGTCGGATGCGATAAATGTGTAATTTATCTCCAGCCCCATTCCGATTTAGGAACAACTTCTATAGGAGATAACCTTAAGTTGGAAATAGGTGGCAGCTCAAAAGGGCCTGTCACTCTGCCCAGGTCAACTTCTTTCATAACCTTTTCCTTAATAACCTTTGAATGTACAAAAGCGGATTTCAAATTCTTTGAAGTGAATGATTGTCTTGAACCAGAATAATTAAGCCTGAATCCCATCTTAAAATCTTGTACTAAATGACTCGCAATGTTTTGATTGGGATAGTTCACTAAAAGCATCTCCAAGACATGTGAATTAATTGGGATAAAACCTAGGTCCCATATACCTTTGGGAGGGGAAAGAGACAATACCGGCAGCTGTTCTGGGTCGAAAACTACCCCTTGGCGTACCCTGGGTAACAGTGGATTGCCAAGACCGACCCCGAAAACTAGGTTGTTGGTCGTCCCTCATCTTGTAACAGTTAGGCTGCGAATGTTTACCGCCACATTTCATACATAAATGTGTATACTGGCAGTTCACTTTCGAGCACAAGCCCTTATAATTGAAATCAAAGCACTTTTTAAACCCTTTGATTACTTCCCCCTGCCCTCCTAACTGCTGCACCGGTGAAGACATATATATGAGCCATAGCTCAGTGTCTATATCAGACCAACTGGCTGCTGGATTCATCCCCAATCTGAGCCTGAATTGCTCATCATAGGCTTTCCAGCCTATGCCCCCATGCCTTTTTTTACCCAGACGAATAGTACTCATATACTTAATAAGCTCTTGGTTGCGTTCTGGGTGAGCTGCTAAGTATATTCCCATCAGGACCAAAAATGCATCAGTCCATGCTTCTATAGTACAATTTTTTTGATGCATGGAGCGAGATTTTAGGACTATCTCTCCAGAATCATTGATGGTTAAACTTTTCCCCATATCAGTCGGAGTATGATTCTCAGGCTGCAACAAGCAGGCCAAGTCAGCATATTGTCCCAAAATAATCTTATTTTTAATAGATTGGGAGATATGCAACCCCACTGCGGAATGCACACTCGCCACTTGACAAGTATTACTGTCTACCAGTCCAAATATACCTGGCTGACTTGATCCACAAGCAACAGGTTCAGCCATGGTCTCTGATGTTCCTGGAGTCTCAGTGGATGGTATATCCCCAGTGGTTGGAATGGCTGGTGAATGTACCATCTCTGGCTCGGGTCTGTCTTCATCAAACCTTACTGGCAGTTTTCTTTTTCTGGTGGGCTTATCATATTTTTGTCTCGGGTCAACATGAAAATATTACAAACTGATTAAAATGGCATACTACAAGATATAATGAGCAAAAGTAATAGTATATGACCAAAATTTTTACCATCCTACAGTATCTCAATCATCACATATTACTGCCTGTACGCTTCCTCAGTACCCCATCATAAAGCAATCGATTATCTTTTAAACCCATTTTTTTCCGAAAAGACTTAAAGGAAAAGATTATTATGTTCAGCAAGTACGTACCGTTTCCCATTTCATCCGATCCAATTGGATTTCCTTTAATTTAATTATTTTCAGTGTTAACTACCTATTCGTATAGATCTACGTCCATTCCAGATTTATCATAAATAAATTTACTACATAATTCTAACAGCCGTTACACAGTAAATAGTTATATATACACCGTTCAATGCTAGAGGGGGGGGGGGGGGGGGGGGGGGGGGGGGGGGAGGGGGGTGCACTAACTTTCTTTCAGTTAACAATTCAATGTTAACACATACTTTATAATTATTCATAAACTTTGTTTCATCCTGAATAACACAAAACAACAATTCTTTCGGCAAATGCATAATTTCTAGCGAACAATATTCCCAATGCTAAAAGTAAGAATTTTAACGAAATATATTCACATAGACATGCGAGGCAAAATCCAACACAAAATCATGGTAATCCTTAAACATCTGAAGCCATCGTCTTCACAATATGAAAGAACAATCTTTAATCTATCAAACAACCTTATGTATTTGCATTGTTAGACTCGTTTACCTAAACAAAATTGTATTTTTTGCCTAGACATAATTTTTTAACGTTACCTCTTTGTTCCAGACAATTCGAAAGGGGTGATGCATTATTTACACACTCCTATGAGAATCACACCAAAAAGCGTATGCCTCCCAATAACCATCACCTATCCGCTAGGGATAGCTGCAATTGTTTGACTGTGATTTTTAGTGATTAACTGTTATTAAACGAATCATTTAAAGAATCATTTGTAACTAATCAACCGGCAGGCAGCCCATAGAAAAGTTATCATATCAGTTCACTGAGTTCAGCTATTCTTTTTATATAGCTGAGCATTTATGCATTATCGCTCGTGCATGAGATTAAGTCATTTCGACTAACACAAACTCGGTACACGTTACACTAGTATTATGATTTTTCAGATATTTGGAGAACAAATATAAAATACTTGCGTATTTCATTTTGTTTTTAATACAACTACAATATGTAATAAGAATTAACGTATTATGTTCTAACCTGTAATAATGGCGAAAAAATAAGTTTTTCAAGCCCTAATTTTAATTTTTGATATCTTGGTTATTAAATTTCGATCCCTTGATTTCTCTAAGTGACTAGTCATTACAAAACGAGTATTCTACATTCAAAATAAACAATTAAACAAAACTAAGGTTTCTTACATAAAATTGAAAATACTAAATATACATTCAATGTACTTGGACATTTCCACCAAATTAATAATACTACATTTTGTATATCCTAGTTTAAAAGTCATACAAATGCCTCCCCAATACGGCTACGCAACTTCATGCTCAAATTCTTGAAGTATTTCTACCAGACCCCGCCTCATAGCGGCGCCAAATAACCTAAACCGAATGAATTGGCAAAAGTAAAACTCATTCTTATGTTGAATTCACATTTTTACACATATATTAGGAAATCATAAAGCAAGCGAAAGTTATTGTGTGTTTTATGATGTAGCCTTATATCTCTTTAAAGTGAAATTGTGTAATAAGTAAATACAAACCCATAAAGCACTTGTGGAAAGTCCGATGATGACTTGAAATAACCATAAATTATAATCTGTACGATATATTTTACAAAACTTTGGTCGAGTATTTATGTTAAATATGTTTTACTTCGAGCACAATACATGTAAACCCTCGTTACATTTCGAATACCACTTTATTGTGATTCATAAGATTGTTTATTGTTTGATTGCAGTTGACAAAGGAAAAAGGAGGTAAAAGTTATTTTATTAAACAGAAACGAAATATACTAATTCGTTATCAAGGACTCATAGCTGAAATTGGTCAACCTACCAGTTAGTGTGCATTTTTATGTGTTGATACATACCTGCTATGGAAAAAGTACTTAAACATTTTGTGTGGAATTTCTTTAACCGTGGAAATCCTAGACCATATTTCATATAGAACAAAGAACACAATTCAACTGTTTGGTTTTTTAAAGATTATAATTGTAGACAATGTTTTCTTTTCTTTCTTTTTTTGCTAAGGTCGTCGGCGGACTGCTTTGTGAGTTTATTTTTATTATACATGTCACAATTCGTCTCCATTGCGATACCAAAACGAGAGTTTCAATGCAGCCGAACCATAACATGTCTCACAGAACCTTCACACACATTCCCGAACCATAGCATTGTGTACACAATCCATTTACTCTCGAAACTGAAGTGTATTTAATTCAAGACCTTCTCGGGCATATGTAATAAGCAATTTAAAGCCAATTCAAGTTACAATCATTGTAGTAAATAAATCAGTTGGCATTTTTTGTGTTATTTTAAAATATTTTACATGTATTTGACAACTTAATGTTTAATTAAAATTAGTCTAATACATTCTATCATACACTTGTACAACTTTTCTAAAGAAAACATCAAGATTTCCTATATATAAAAAAAAGTTATTCACTTTAAATTACTTCTGTCTCTATTTTTCTTGATAAAAAAGATGACAACAGTTGGAGTGGGGCGGGTAATATCGAATTTAAATTTTGTTGAAAAATGGACATGTTTTTGGCTTCAATCTAGATACATGTAGTTAATAATCACTGACTTATATTTAATACAAATATTGACAATATAAAATTCACGCCTACAATAATAACCAGAAAAAATTACTGTAAAAAGGACCAATGTCTTAATTTTTATTTCTTAATTCTTAATTTCATTAAGATTAATTTGTTTTTAAAAATAAATCACCAAGCGTCATCATGAAAACAACAAACAAATGCTTTGTTTGCAAATTACCCTTCATGATCAGTTTATTAGGGGCACCCTACTGTTTTATGACCAACAAACTTATGACCGGAGGCAAATAAAGACAATAAAACTGATTAATTATCCCGCGTTGCAACGTTACGACAAACTACTTTTAATGTCATTGGACATTTTCGCTAGACAAAATATTTTATATTCAAAATATTCATTTAAAGAAGAGAAAAAACTTTTCTCTTTTTTTATAGTATTTTCATAAAAAAAAATGATACCTTATTCTACACACCTTAACACCTGTTTGAATGGACAGACGTATACATATACGCGCGCGTACGTTATTTTTGTTTGCTAATTCTATTTTGTTCGTTTTAATTTTCTGTTCATACAGTTGTTGTTTTAATGCAAACAATTACTTGTATTAACATTTATTTTTTGTTCTAAAAAAGATCATAAAATGATAAATTACTTTAACGACTGGTACTTTGGCCCTTAGGTATTAATTACGTACACCTAAAGTTAAGAATTTAACAGTTTATACGGTTATCATTATATGGGGGCAATAAACCTTTCCCCTTTTTGTAATGTTTTATTACTTGGTGAATAAACGAAATGTTCTTTTTAAAAATAGTTTCAACATTTTTTTAAATAATGGCTTTTAGTTATATTTAATTATGTATCTTATTCAGGCAAAATATTAAAAACAAAACATGCCCTAAGGCATAATGAAGGTATATACTGTTGCTGATTGTCATTAAGGACAATATGGTTCAGTCCGCTGCCAATTAGCGCTGTGAAAATACAATTGATAAACTTGCTTTCATAATTACTTTGTTTATTTTACAACAACAACAATAAAGCAGACTAACATAATGAATGGCAATTAACAGATCATTAAATCACAAGTCATTAAAATAGCGCATTATCTTACTATTAACAATACTTTATTTAATATAGAAACAATTTAATAAAGTTTCACTATTCATGATACATTTATACATACATACATTAATACTATATATAACAGCATGATTTCTTAATAATATTAAAGTTATAAAGTAGTATAGCAGTAGCTGTTAAAACGTGATCTTCAACTATCGCCCGCAGCTAGTCACGTGACCAATATCGTTCTGATTCTGTTCGCGGACGTAAAAAGTGAAAAATAGAAAAAAGTACTAATAATGTTGATTAAAAGACCATGTTCCCGAATGATTAAACAATTAAAAGATATACTGTTCGAAAGATAAGCATCTTTAAATTTTGAAATTAATTGCAAAAATATGTCACTATATATTTAAGATACGTAAACTGCTTTTAAATACACACTTCTTCTCATAATATTTCAAATTTTACATTGAACATAAAGGGAAAACTATGATTTTAATGGGGCCGTATTGGAACTGAAAAAATGTCCTTGTTCCTATTAACATAAAAAATGAAAAAAAATATGTGAACAACTGTAATAAATAAGGCTTTCCAAAAGTGTTTGCAAAAATGTTATCGGATAATGGTTTGATTGATTGATTGATTGAATATTAAGCGTCATTTTTATGCCATTGAGGGCTAATAGACGATCAGTTAACCTAACCACTGTTTCCTGGGATTAACCAGTACTCGAGCACACCCCATCTCCGCAAGTAACTGATAACTTTCCATCTTGAATCAGTGGTGGGAGACGAATGATAATGAGACACAATGTCTTATATCAATCATCACGGAGACTGTTGCCGAGCGGGGATTCGAACTCACGACCTCTGGATTGATAGTCAGACGCGTAACCAATTGAGCTAATCGGGCCCGGCTTAAACAAATGGAAAGTACCAAAACATTGAAGACCACTCACCTTTGTTGTCAATATTTCTTATGACCGAACCATCAACGGAAATACTACCGAACAGTTTATTGCATCACATTTATGTAATGGTTTGGGACACCCAGAACCTGATATCTCCCGAATCAGGTCATAATACTATGTCAATAATGGTTTACTTCATGATATCATCTCAAATTAATACACTAGCGATTCATTTTCTGACCTGAACTTGTTTGTTTGTCACAAATTGATGCAGAAATTGTATTTCCAGCAGGTAATTAATATGTAAGATAAGGTAGAAAACATATCAGAATATTTTATACACGTCGTATTGTTATCGTCTGACATAAAGAAAATCTAACTATCAACACGAATAGTTCAGTGAAAGTGTTAGTCCACCCCAGAACTTGATATCTCCCGAATCGGATCTATTAACCACCAATGAAAAGGCAAGGAATTCTATGCCTGTCCCACAATTGATAGCATATGGTAGGGGATTCAAACTCACATCCCTGTATTGATACGAGCTACCGACTGAGCTAAGCGGGCCCGGCACCAAATTATTTTAAAAGTTTACTTGTCTTACTTATCGCCGTTAAACTGTAGTTTTTATATAATTACTTGATTACTTATACTCAATATCTGGCTATTCTATTTGATGAGCACTTCTTATACTGTAATGTTTACTACCTAATAATCTTTACTACTTCTTTGACCGCGGCGTGGTCTAGTGGTAGAGCGTCCGCATCGCATGCGGAAGGCCGTGGGTTCAATCCCCGGCCCGGTCATACCAAAGACTTTAAAAATGGTACTAGAAGCTTCCTCGCTTGAAGCTCAGCATTTAGAGGAAAGTTCTAGGTCTGGTCGGCCCGATGTCAGTATAATGTGACTGGATGGGGCATCATACATGTGTCTGCGGCATGATACTCCAGTGTGACAGCGCTTAGAATACTGTCTCAAGTAGACACCGTCGCGATATGACTGAAAAATTGTTGAAAGCGACGCTAAACACCATACAACGAAATTGTTTCTTCTTCTTTAAAAATGCATTTTCCTTATTTTAATCTCATTTTTTTTTTCATTTTTTTCTTTATCAATGTGTTTTGAACATTTTTTAAAGCGTTGTCATACTTGAATTGTGAACTTAGAAAAAGAAGGTGCTCGGAAATGGGGGATATTAATACATGATTTTAGAAGTCTACTTTCACTCTGTCAACAGTGTACTGATATCTTATTTAGTACTGTTTTAAAATGGCATTGATATGTACCGCGCTTAATATCGTTAAACAAAAACTATTTTCCTGGTTCTATAAATATATCATTACAATGAGAAAGATCCGGTTTCCACGAAGATGATTCACACGTTAAGAAAAATTTAACGGTACTGAATGCAGCTATGGCGGATCCGGATAAGTGTGTTGCGTTTATCAATATCTGCAGATGAGTGGGTTTGGTAGGAAATGTAAAAATTTGTCATACTCAATATTGTTGTTACATTAGCAATCGCTGTGTGGTTCTAGGGTGCTGCATGAGTGGTGGCAAAAAAAGAATCACCTGTATCATATATGTCTCAAAAGACCACACTCTGATCAGAAAAAGATGCAATTTCCTGTAAAACTGTATTTCCACTGTATTTCCATGTCAACGTTCTGGATACACTCCACATTCTACACTTATGTCATCTTCATGTTTTTGTACAACAGTGAGCATATAATCGTATGTCCTGTTTACTTCACATAACAGTATCAGGTGGAATCAGAACCATTCCTGATTACACATAACAGTAAGAGTTAAACATACAACCATTTATGTTTGCTTCACGTAATGTGTTTGCTTCACATAACAGTGGGAGGTGAACACACATTTTTCATGTTTGCATCACGTAACAGTACGAGGTGAACACAAACCATTTATGTTTGCTTCACACAACAGTAGCAGGTGAACAAAACACCCAACCCTGTTTGCTTTACATAACAGTGGGAGGTGAACACACAACCATTCATGTTTGTTTCACATAACAGTAGAAGATGAAAACAAAACCATTCATGTTTGCTTCACATAACAGTTGGAGGTGAACACAAAACCATATTCATTGATCATTCATTGATTAACATAATCATAGTCTGCCCTAAATACAAACAACAGCTGCGCTCTGGAGATTGGTCAACTTATTCCGCCGAAATACATTATTTAATACATTGCATTATAGAAATCTCAGGGGTCCTGTGTCACTTTAAAATCTTCCAGTGTACGTGCTCATATATTTGATACGTGTGTATGTAAATGCATATCTATTACACCGTTTGCACTTGTTATTTTTTGTATTACAGCTGTTAGATAACGGTAAACACATACGATTGTGTACAGGTATATAAATTGAGTAATTGTACCGGATATTGAATATATACTATTTTCATTTGGTATTTTACATAGGCGGTCATGGCGGACACATTAGAGGATCGGGGATACAGTAACTATGCGAAATGTATGGAAGCCCTGGAGAATACAAAAGAGGTACTTCTAGGTTACATTGGAAATACGTTTGAAGAATTTTGTCGTGATCGATTGAAGATATTGTGTGATCCCGATCACTTAAGAGATGGACACGATCATTGCCGTTATCAAATAAAGAAGAAACGACCAGAGCAGCCATGGCGGATAAATACGGACTGTGAAACATACAGAATCATGTTTGACGCTGTGCTTAATCTTCAAACCAATCCAAACTCTGACAATATGTGTATTTCCGAATGTAATTTGGCCCATGACGACAGCTGGGTAATTGCGAAAGCATTCATGACGCCGGGAAACAGTACCAGCTGTACACGACCGGAAGACACACATGTGGTAGACCTGTTCAATATTCTCAAAACGTGTAAATTGTTTGAACCAATAAATTCCCAGATGGACACTGTAAGTATTAAGATATGGTGGAATAATGAATACAATATATTAAATAATAATAAAGATATTTTATTAATAATGATGAATATAATATATTAAGATCAGACACATTAAGAAAGCTTGGAAAATTTAGAATTCTAAATTTTGGAGACAGTTTACAAAAATATATAAACGGTGAAATATATTTTCAAAAAGGTACTATAAACAAAAATAATAGAACTGAAACAAAAATATAGACTAGAGTTATATAATAGTGTCTCGTTCAAATATATATCTTATTAAGAAAACTGTAAATAAATTAGTTCATATATAAAAGTAATCCACGACACGCAGAAGCAATATCAAAGCAAATATGATATGAAAACTTTAAACAGTTATTCCAAAATTAAATCATTGACGACAGTTTAATAATTGAACAAATTATGCCATTAAATGAAAATGCAGACGATATTGAGAGAGTTAGAACTAAGGGAATAAGGGGAAAACAAACGACGACGATACTGGAGTGAGTGTGTTGTGTTTATGTGGTTAGGCGAGAGTTGGAACTGAGGGAATTCGTCGAAAACATACAACGAAGATATCGGAGTGAGTGTGTTGTCTGTATGTCGTAGGACGAGAGTTAAAACTGAGGGAATTAGGCGAAAATAGACGTCGACGATATCGGTGTGAGTGTGTTGTGTGTATGTGTGTATCAGAGAGCTCGTCTTAATGGTGGAAGCTGACCATGTGGTTGGGCGAGAGTTGGAACTGAGAGAATTAGACGAAAACAGACGACGACGATTCCTATGTGAGTGTGATGTGTGTATGTGACTGAGGGAGAATTGGGACTGAAGGAATTAGGCGAAAACAGACAACGACGATACAGGAGTGAGTGTGTTGTGTGTATGTAGTTGGGCGAGATGTGGAACTGAGGGAATTAGGCAAAAAACAGACGACGACGATACCGGATTGAGTGTGTTGTCTGTATGGGGTTGGGCCAGAGTTATAACTGAGAGAATTAGGCGAAATCAGACAACGACGATACCGGAGTGAGTGTGTTGTGTGTATGTAGTTGGGCGAGATGTGGAACTGAGGGAATTAGGCAAAAAACAGACGACGACGATACCGGATTGAGTGTGTTGTCTGTATGGGGTTGGGCCAGAGTTATAACTGAGAGAATTAGGCGAAATCAGACAACGACGATACCGGAGTGAGTGTGTTGTGTGTATGTGGTTGGGCGAGATGTGGAACTGAGGGAATTAGGCAAAAAACAGACGACGACGATACCGGATTGAGTGTGTTGTCTGTATGTGGTTAGGACAGAGTTATAAATGAGAGAATTAGGCGAAATCAGACAACGACGATACCGGAGTGAGTGTGTTGTGTGTATGTGGTTGGGCGAGATGTGGAACTGAGGGAATTAGGCAAAAAACAGACGACGACGATACCGGATTGAGTGTGTTGTCTGTATGGGGTTGGGCCAGAGTTATAACTGAGAGAATTAGGCGAAATCAGACAACGACGATACAGGAGTGAGTGTGTTGTGTGTATGTGGTTGGGCGAGATGTGGAACTGAGGGAATTAGGCAAAAAACAGACGACGACGATACCGGGGAGAGTGTGTTGTCTGTATGTGGTTAGGACAGAGTTATAAATGAGAGAATTAGGCGAAATCAGACAACGACGATACCGGAGTGAGTGTGTTGTGTGTATGTGGTTGGGCGAGATGTGGAACTGAGGGAATTAGGCAAAAAACAGACGACGACGATACCGGATTGAGTGTGTTGTCTGTATGGGGTTGGGCCAGAGTTATAACTGAGAGAATTAGGCGAAATCAGACAACGACGATACAGGAGTGAGTGTGTTGTGTGTATGTGGTTGGGCGAGATGTGGAACTGAGGGAATTAGGCAAAAAACAGACGACGACGATACCGGATTGAGTGTGTTGTCTGTATGGGGTTGGGCCAGAGTTATAACTGAGAGAATTAGGCGAAATCAGACAACGACGATACAGGAGTGAGTGTGTTGTGTGTATGTGGTTGGGCGAGATGTGGAACTGAGGGAATTAGGCAAAAAACAGACGACGACGATACCGGATTGAGTGTGTTGTCTGTATGGGGTTGGGCCAGAGTTATAACTGAGAGAATTAGGCGAAATCAGACAACGACGATACAGGAGTGAGTGTGTTGTGTGTATGTAGTTGGGCGAGATGTGGAACTGAGGGAATTAGGCAAAAAACAGACGACGACGATACCGGATTGAGTGTGTTGTCTGTATGGGGTTGGGCCAGAGTTATAACTGAGAGAATTAGGCGAAATCAGACAACGACGATACAGGAGTGAGTGTGTTGTGTGTATGTGGTTGGGCGAGATGTGGAACTGAGGGAATTAGGCAAAAAACAGACGACGACGATACCGGATTGAGTGTGTTGTCTGTATGGGGTTGGGCCAGAGTTATAACTGAGAGAATTAGGCGAAATCAGACAACGACGATACAGGAGTGAGTGTGTTGTGTGTATGTAGTTGGGCGAGATGTGGAACTGAGGGAATTAGGCAAAAAACAGACGACGACGATACCGGATTGAGTGTGTTGTCTGTATGGGGTTGGGCCAGAGTTATAACTGAGAGAATTAGGCGAAATCAGACAACGACGATACAGGAGTGAGTGTGTTGTGTGTATGTAGTTGGGCGAGATGTGGAACTGAGGGAATTAGGCAAAAAACAGACGACGACGATACCGGATTGAGTGTGTTGTCTGTATGTGACTGAAGGAGAATTAGAACTGAAGGAATAAGGCGAAAACAGACAACGACGATACCGGAGTGAGTGTGTTGTGTGTATGTAGTTGGGCGAGATGTGGAACTGAGGGAATTAGGCAAAAAACAGACGACGACGATACCGGATTGAGTGTGTTGTGTGTATGTGACTGAAGGAGAATTAGAACTGAAGGAATAAGGCGAAAACAGACAACGACGATACAGGAGTGAGTGTGTTGTGTGTATGTAGTTGGGCGAGATGTGGAACTGAGGGAATTAGGCAAAAAACAGACGACGACGATACCGGATTGAGTGTGTTGTGTGTATGTGACTGAAGGAGAATTAGAACTGAAGGAATAAGGCGAAAACAGACAACGACGATACAGGAGTGAGTGTGTTGTGTGTATGTAGTTGGGCGAGATGTGGAACTGAGGGAATTAGGCAAAAAACAGACGACGACGATACCGGATTGAGTGTGTTGTCTGTATGGGGTTGGGCCAGAGTTATAACTGAGAGAATTAGGCGAAATCAGACAACGACGATACAGGAGTGAGTGTGTTGTGTGTATGTAGTTGGGCGAGATGTGGAACTGAGGGAATTAGGCAAAAAACAGACGACGACGATACCGGATTGAGTGTGTTGTGTGTATGTGACTGAAGGAGAATTAGAACTGAAGGAATAAGGCGAAAACAGACAACGACGATACCGGAGTGAGTGTGTTGTGTGTATGTAGTTGGGCGAGATGTGGAACTGAGGGAATTAGGCAAAAAACAGACGACGATACCGGATTGAGTGTGTTGTCTGTATGTGGTTGGGCCAGAGTTATAAATGAGAGAATTAGGCGAAATCAGACGACGACGATACCAGGCAGAGTGTGTTGTGTGTATGTGGTTAGGCGAGATGTGGAACTGAGGGAATTAGGCAAAAAACAGACGACGATACCGGATTGAGTGTGTTGTGTGTATGTGACTGGAGGAGAATTAGAACTGAAGGAATAAGGCGAAAACAGACAACGACGATACCCGAGTGAGTGTGTTGTGTGTATGTGGTTGGGCGAGATGTGGAACTGAGGGAATTAGGCAAAAAACAGACGACGACGATACCGGATTGAGTGTGTTGTCTGTATGGGGTTGGGCCAGAGTTATAACTGAGAGAATTAGGCGAAATCAGACAACGACGATACAGGAGTGAGTGTGTTGTGTGTATGTGGTTGGGCGAGATGTGGAACTGAGGGAATTAGGCAAAAAACAGACGACGACGATACCGGATTGAGTGTGTTGTCTGTATGGGGTTGGGCCAGAGTTATAACTGAGAGAATTAGGCGAAATCAGACAACGACGATACAGGAGTGAGTGTGTTGTGTGTATGTGGTTGGGCGAGATGTGGAACTGAGGGAATTAGGCAAAAAACAGACGACGACGATACCGGATTGAGTGTGTTGTCTGTATGGGGTTGGGCCAGAGTTATAACTGAGAGAATTAGGCGAAATCAGACAACGACGATACAGGAGTGAGTGTGTTGTGTGTATGTGGTTGGGCGAGATGTGGAACTGAGGGAATTAGGCAAAAAACAGACGACGACGATACCGGATTGAGTGTGTTGTCTGTATGGGGTTGGGCCAGAGTTATAACTGAGAGAATTAGGCGAAATCAGACAACGACGATACAGGAGTGAGTGTGTTGTCTGTATGGGGTTGGGCCAGAGTTATAACTGAGAGAATTAGGCGAAATCAGACAACGACGATACCGGAGTGAGTGTGTTGTGTGTATGTGGTTGGGCGAGATGTGGAACTGAGGGAATTAGGCAAAAAACAGACGACAACGATACTCGAGTGAGTTTGTTGTTTGTATGTTGTTGTGCGAGAGTTATAACTGAGAGAATTAGGCGAAAACAGACGACGACGATACCGGAGTGAGTGTTTTATGTGTATGTGTTTGGGTGAGAGTTAGAACCGAGGGAATTAGGCGAAAACAGACAATGACGATACTGTAGTGAGTTTGTTGTGTGTATGTGGTTGTGCGAGAGTTACAACTGAGAGAATTAGGCGAAAACAGACAACGACGATACCGGAGTGAGAGTGTGGTGTGTATATAGTTGTGCGAGAGTTAAAACTGAGATAATTAGGCGAAAACAACAAGCTAGCTAGAGGATGACCTCTAAAAACAACATTCAATACTTGTTCTGTTACACATGTAATTGTTAAATTGAGGTACTGCACTACCGCCCTGCTTAATAATGTGTTTAATGTGTAATAAATAACAGTAACATTTACTTTAGTATTAATCAGTTTTTTTCTACCTTCAGAATATGCCAATAAATGTTTGAAAGAACATTTTAATTAGGTTTTACCATCAAATTTAAGTAATATAAACATACTGATTATTTTTCATTCCAGATTATAGAATTAACAAACAAAGTCATGCAAAATGGAATAGAACACGTATCAAACGAAGACATGCACGATTTATTGAAGAGTTTAATTAGACTTTTGGAAATGGACAAGTTCCGTGAAGGTGATGAAGAAGTATTAAAACACGGCCACAGATTCATGCAAGCAATAGAAACCGTTACAAAGGTAAATTATACAAACTAATGTACACTATACATGGAAATAAACATAATTATAGACAAATACTATCAAACAACTTTGTTTCTCTTCGTTAAATAATGGGAATGGGTAAACAAATAAGTATACACTTTTTGTAAATACAGGACTTTACATATTAATTTTAAATAATAATTGAATATATAATGTAAAAATATGATTTTCACATTTGGCATATTACCACTATTGGAAACAGAAAATACTTCCATGTCGCATAATAGGGGTTATAAATAATCTTCTTCTTTAAATGTGCACTTTTCATTTAAATGGCATAATTGAAGTATTGTGAATATTTTGAAAGCATTGTCATATTTAAATTGTGAATTACAAAAGTGATGCTTGGAAATTGGGGTATGACTGCTGTAGTAAATAAGGTAAGAGAAGTCTTAACTTGCGAAAGAAACAATAAACAATTCAAAGAGGAATCTTTACAATATTGCTATCTTATTCTACCTCAAAGTCGTTGTCGTCCTTGATGCATAATGCAACCAACTTCCCATTTCTGACACCATTGTAGCAAAATGGCCAAGGGCCGACAACTCACAAGGGTAGAATACAAGCATACACAAAAGTAAAATTTACAATTTTAATTTTACATGAATAAAATAACGAATATACAAGTATACAATATATACAAATTAAAGATAATTACTGAACACAAAAAAAAAACACCGCTGGTTTAAAAAAAAGTCTTTTAGTGGTATTTACACTTTTATTTTCACAAAGTTCTAACTCCTACACGTACGTAACCTACATCGCGGTCCAAACTGCTTCTACCATTCAAAAGTTTATAAAATGCACTAAATACTTTACGCGTCCGACTATCATAGATTTAGCATCACTCGTCCCTTGCGGTGGTGGCTATATAACTGGGTTGTCTCCCCTTTGACTCTATACTCAGTATATGGTTTCACGTTGCCCTGTACCGCGATCGTATTCCGACGTCAGGAACGTCAAGTCGTCCATATGACGAATATGTGGGTTGCTAACCTATGACTGTACTGCCATCAACTGACTTCCTGTCACGTCTACACGTCGTTATTGACGAAGCAGACACATTTCTCGATTACGTCTAAAAACGGCTACAATATATTTATATAAACTCAGATTTACTAGTTACTCAAATATGTAATGACATGGCGTCTATTACTTACCATCTATCAATTCCATGGTATTTTTATCAATATATGATAACAGTGCATTCATTTCTAACCATCTTATAGTTTCATGGTAGATTTATTAACATATTATAACAGTGCATTCAATTTTTACCATCTAACAGTTTCATGGTATATTTATCAATATATGATAACATTTCATTCAACTCTTACTATCTGCAGTTTTATGGCAGTTTAAACAATATCTCATATACATGTACGACCCTCCGTCAATCTCAACATAGCAATTATATCTCTACATAACTTCTCATCATAATATTAACAATTACATAATTCTGTATCTATTCACTTTGTGAATCAGAATAAGCATCAACAAAATTTAATTACACATATCAATCAATTCTAACATGGTGAATCTCAATATTCATCGTAAACACAATATCAACAGCTCAAAATACGTTCTCAGGTTCCTCGGCCTATATTCTTACAAAACGCTTCTCAATACCGTGGATGTGTATTAAATTACATACATTACCATCGGCCTGGATATGAACCAGTTATACAACTTTACTTAGATCTGATTATGTCAAAAATATATATATCAGACATTTAAATGTAACATAATATAAAGTTCACATAACCATATGCCGTTATGTACTGGAACAGTAACATGCTCAATCTTTCTCGTCACAACTACACCCAAAGATGATTCTACTAACTGGACATCGCACTCCTAACAGAGTCAGTATTTATAGCAAAATCGTCCACATACCTTAGTGAATTTCGTGTAAATCATGAAACAACAATTCTCAAATATCGTACGATGCAAATTTTACTTTACGCTATTAGGCCAATGTAAACCTAAATTAGTTTTATGACAAATAAACCTGTTTAATTATTCCAACTTTCTTAATAGTTAATGGAATTTGATGAACTAAACTTCAAAAATGATTTATTTTTTAATAAAAGAATGAAAATGTAAAAATATCTTAAAAACGTTGCTCCTGTCGATCTATCAATACGTTTTAACAATTCCACGCTACCTGACCTAAATATAGCCTATATCCCTACAATGGACACGTATTAGCTGACACTACTGAATTAGGCCACAACAACCAAACTATTTTGTTACAACTGCATGATTTCGGAATTCTACTTCCACCCTATTTTTCTCGTACTATTTTGGTAGTGCTGAGGTTGATAAACAATAAAATGTAAGTCTCTCTTTTTTCACCTGTGTCTCTCTATGAACAACACGCGTGCAACTTTTTTTTTACTATAGAATAAAGAACATCTTACACCTGTATGGCGATCGTGAATAGCTTCTAACGTTGATTCAATGTCGTTATCATTTCTGGTTGCTTGGAAGCTTGGAGAATATCGTTTATGCCGGTGCTAGGTGAGGGGCGAGAATGTGGTTACATGTACTTCTATCGTACTTTTTGGTTGCGCTCTGTGCCTCAAAACGACCCTTATATCGGATATTATTGTGACCATGTACTGTCAGGATTTTATATATTATTGTGACCATGTACTGTCAGGATTTGATATATTACATTTTCATATAAGGTTATTATACAATTCACTCTTCAATATCGAGTTATAGTGTACAGGTCAATGTTGTGGTGAAAACCTGTATTGGACGAGACGCCGTATGGTGTTCTTTTCATATGCAACAGAATATCAAATTAAAATTTTATAAAAACAGATTTTTTAACAAATGGTCATTTTATTTTTAAAAATACGATAAAATTAAAGTTTTCTTTTTAAAATAGATATATCAATATCAATATAACTACCTTGTCACAGCTATTTTCTTTCTGTTTTTAATAAAAAAAAGAATAACATGTATCTATTTATATCTTTTGGAATAATATATATATCAATTTCTCAATATATATGTTTCAAACAACACTATATTCATTAAGAGTGCCTTAGTGATTTCTCTTATATGTTATATCTGAGAAATGCGAAGTAATTCTTAGATAATATCGTTAGATTTACCATTCCTTAACATGGTACACATGCTCGAAGCTCATTGGAATAGCTATTTTAGGTGGATAATATACACAGTTATCTCCATGTCGATATATTTATTTTAGCTACTGACCGAAGAATCAAACATTGCTATGAAGGAAAAGCTAACATACCCATCGTTTCATAACGGCCTTGCTTCCATTGAAGCGGGAAGCGAAAACTTAGAAAGTATTACCGACGAAACGAACCTTGGGGGCGACGAGTCAGACGACGATCAGAAGTTAGGTTAGTAGTAAAATTGATTTTATTTGATTTTGCATTTTGAATTGTGAAGTGGACTGATATCGCTTTCAAACGATTTTGAAGAAAATGAAATATTTTATCTTGCATTTTGGAATTGTATGATATCACTTTCAAATGATTAAAGAACATACAAACTATTTTCTCTATTGTGTAAAGGTGTGATATCACTTTTAAATAAATAATAAAAAATAATTCTTTAAGTTTTCTGAAATTATTTTTATAATTGCACGGTGTTTACCGTCATTACAACGAATATCAAAAGTGTTGCTGAATATCAAAAGTGTTGCTAAACATACAGTGTACATCAATTTAATGTACACCTTTAATTGCATTCTTCCCTATAAATACCTTCAATTAATTATATTTTATTTTTTTAAGAATTATTTGAGTGCTCTTTAAGTTATTGATTTTCAGAGACTAACCGCCTGTTTCAAAGACTAAGGTCACCAATATTTTGGAATTGGGTCAAATGTTCTATTGCAATGGTGCTAACAAAGGAGGCCCTTCATGATTTTGTTTTGGAATCATTTGTTGCGTTCACCGAATCCATTACGACAAAAAGACACAGCATCGCCGAATTCCACCGGACAGGATTACAATCAATTTTTTATTCGCAGCGTTCATGGCGCATGAAGTATCCGTGTACAGACTGCAAGGATATAATGGACGATATTCTGGAAAAACATACAAACAAAACATCAGGTACTTTTGGCTGGAAAAATAACAGAGGCAGTATTTTACCCACAGACCACGCATGGGTCGTTGCAAAGGTTTTCATGCCACACGGGTGTGAGAAAAATATGAATCCTGAAGATACCGATGCAGCCGCGTTATTTAAAATGTTGTTCACGTGCCGTCTGTTTGATTCAATAGACATTACAGATAGAGAAAAGGTTAGTTGATCGATGTACTAAATCTAGCAATTGTTACATCAGAAGTAAGGAAACACGATTAGTTGGGTTTAGAGGATCTGAAATATCTGTTGTGTCACTTTAATTTTATTATTATTATATTGAGTCCTGGTGTATAATAACTACATTCGTCAAGTAGTCAATTATACTTACAGTATCATATGATAATTTTAAAAAAAAATCTTCATTTAGAAAGACCCCCACCTTCTCTACCGTTACAAGTTTTGAAAAAATTAAAAAAAGGCCTTAGACATATAAGGATATTTTCAACTTATGACGTCAACCATAAAATAGTATATTAAAAATCAATGAATAACACGCATATTAAGTATTTTTTGTTCAACATATATACTAGATAAATGTTAACACAAACTATACTCAAAAACTCACACGCTTGACATACACTCGTACACACATATATAGCACCTTACTATAACTAGGGAATAGTTACATAAAAGCTATCATAGTTTTCTTCTGGATCCTTTTCACTTGCAATTTAATGTGTATATTGAATGTATGACTATCATGCTTATTGTGAATAAAATATTATTATTATTACTAACATGCTGGTATATTCAACAAGTGTAGGTTAGAAAATATATGTAACTTCTAATCGGCTTACATGTTGATCATCTTTCTCCTTCCTTTGGCTATTTTGAGCGATTAAACTGAGCGATTTTATTGGCTGGGAAAGTAGGAAAACATACTAACATTTGAAATCAAGATGTTCTTCATTCATTACTTTAATCTTGGTTTAAAACAAAACCGAAGATTAGCATAAACCTGAGGATTGCCTTGAAATAACATTAAAATTTGATTGTTTATGAAACAATGCCATGAATACCCACTATCTAGGCTTATATGATTTTCTATTATCGAACATTAAATTAGCTTTCTGATTAAAATAAAATAAAAGATATATATCAACTTTGAATGACGTATTCTGGCGTCACTTGGCACGTTAGACTGCCATTGCAATAGTCTGTACTACAATATATGATCAACCGATCCATTCCATTTCACAAATGTTCTTTGACACAATGCATACATTGCCAATGTGTTTTAAATCTTTAGATAATTTCTGAAATATGAAGTTTCGATTAATAATATATGCATCGTCAAGATACTTTTATTGTAATACTTTCTATTGAAATAGATCTAAATGAAATTAATTTTTAAAGATGGTACGCACACGGAACGCCCTAATGCATGCAAGTGACTTCAAAGTAGATGTAAAAGATATGGAAGTATTTTTCGAGTTCATGATCAATGTATTGGAAAACGAGAAGAGCGGATTGAAGACAAGAAAGGAATGCCAGAGGACCGTATCAGATCTCCAGAAGGTACTCCATTTCTTTACTGAGAATGGCTTTTGTAAAAACAAATTATGTTCATATTATATTATTTAAGAGTCACTTTCAATTATGTTTCAGTCATATTACGTAGGCACCTGATTGAAACAGAACTTCAAAGCTACACTGGAGTATCACGCTGCCAATAAATGGTATTATACTTCACCAAGTCAAATCATACTGATACCGGGAAGACCATACCTAGAATAGTTACTATCCTGTAAACGCTAAGTGACAAGCAAATTATAGGGTTTATCAGTAAAATAATAGTTTGTAATATCACTGCTTGAACATGCGAAATCCCCATTTATAAATATTACTCTATGGGAAAACAATCAGTTTCTTCGTGATTATATTCTTATTGTGAAATGCATTAGGAAATTGTAATTAAACAAACCTGTACAATAATATAGATCTAATATGGATTTATGACTACTTTGTGCTACGTTACAACAAAACATGAACTATTGAGGCCTTCAAAGTAGACAAGCGCATAAAACAAAAAGAGAGAAAATAATGTTTGTTTTAGTGAAATATTAAACCCTTTAAGCTCGTGAACACCGAACGTGGCATTTTCTCTCATGGTTTCGCCACTTGTGAAAATACCAATTTTGGTATTTACACGACACAAACAAATACCAACTATATTTGAACTCATATTGACAAATATATTTTTTCAGCTTAAAGGCTTACACTTTTATGATACGCAGCCCTGGAAATCATACAACATGGCAAGGTCTGCACTACAAATAAGTCAAGCTGAATTAACCAATGAAATTGAAGCACTAGAAGCTGATACTAACCAAAAGGACACCAAAGCACTCAAAGACAGTCTCCGAATATGTACAACAGAGTTAAAACTCTTATCTGAGCCTACTGCCGTCTTTCTTGGACATGAAGTCATGGAGCTCAGGTCGACGTTGTGTAAAAAGGAGAAAATAATAACAGAACAAAGTGTGAGTCTCGAAAACACACAAAGAGAAATGCAAAGGACGCAGAAGAAAGAGAACGATAGCAATAATTTATTGTCGAGTTTTAATGTTGATCTCCAAAAGTACAAAGATGATCTGAGTCGTGCAAAAGCACGAAATGCTTCTCTTGAACGAAATGTACAAGCTCTCGAAAAGGAAAAGGAAACAATATTAAGTGAAAAAGAGGAGCTGCGGCAATCATTAGGCGCAGTTATACAAGATATGCAGAGACAGTACGAGTCACAAGATGATGGGACGAAAATTGATAAAAAGGGAGTTCCAGAGACATCTAGAGAACATAGAAATATGATTGATGAATTGAAGCAACAATTAGATGAATTCAAAGTAAAACGTTGATATTTCTCAAATACGGGATAGATCCATCTGCCATTTTGATGTTGTGAGATAATTTAGATATATCCCAATGTCCGAGATAAAATGCACATGCTAGTATGACGCCATAATAACTCACATATGACGATATTTGACCAACGTATTTGTTTAGAAAAAAAATGAATAAATATTAAAACTACTGAATAAAATTTCGGTTTTGTGTAATGAAGCAAGAAATGATTTGAGACGAAGAATATTGCAAGATCAGTTATTACCGCTAATATCTTTTATAACATGTTTTGAATAATTGTACTGTTTGAAACAATGGAATCGTAATAGATAAACACACTGTGTTTAAAGAAAATCATTTTCACCAATACACGCCTGGTAATCTCCCAAACCATCACATGTCACATGTGATCATGTCACAAGAAATATTCACAACAAAGGGGATTCGTCTTTTACGCGGTGTTATGGTTAAAACAGACAACTGACTTAATATTATAACTTGGTTGTTTATGTACATGGCAGACGGCTCCTCTAATATGCATGACCGGAAAAGTCGCACAATTCAATGTAAAGTCTTCACTGATAATCAATTTTTATGAATACATTTATAAACAAGAAGTACGTTTGCGGATTATCTGTTGAAAAAACAATCAGACCGGAATGAGATAAAATGTTCACATCTCCACTTCATAAAGATGCTTTCGACGAAGTCCATATTATTGAATATTTATAATGTCAGGATAATCAAAGAACTCCTGGTGGGATTGCTATAAGACGCTAAGAATTGTTGTGTTGTGTTGTGATTAGCGTCGCTTTAAACATTTTTTTTTCAGTTATATAGTGACAGTACTTACTTGAGACAGCATTCTAAGCACTACCAGACAGGTGTACTAGTGGCATTAAACTGATATCGGACCGACCAGACAAAGAACTATTTTCTAAATGCTCAACGTCAAGAGAGGAAGCTTCTAGTACCATTTCTCAAGCCTTGGGTATGACCTGGCCGGTGATAGAACTTACTAACCTTTTGTATTATATTTTGTTTATATAGATTTGACCTCAAATATTGAATTAACGCAGGATACCATTAAAATAGTTATTGATGTGGAATAGTAATGTGCATGAACTGATAATTGAATGATGTCTAAATTCTATCAATATCTAATGTTCACATTGTGTTTCAATTTCTAATACATATTTATAATACTGGTTGCTCTCTACCTGGGTATTAAAGGGAAGTAATGTCTGACGGACGGTTCCTTGATTTTTAAAATAGTTTCAAGTCTGAAACAGTGTTTTGGAAGTATAATTGGAAAATTATTTAAATTTGGAAAAAAATCTCCCTACGCAAATTACCTCCTTCTGTAAACCTGATTCATTCAGTTTCCAACTAACAAAACTTTGATTTTTTCGGAAGGGTTAAATATTCATGAGCTCACATGATCAGTAATGTAGGAAAACATGCTAGCTCAGAAAGCGATGGTAAACGTGCTTATGGTATACATTTAGCAATTTACTTTTCTGTTGAAACGGATGGAAATATTCACCCTGTACTATATATGAATGCATATTCAAACAGTAGATTTAATAAAACTCATAGATCCATGTCGTTATCATTCATATACGAAACAAAATTTGGCATAATCTATATCTCATTTATAATGTACAACTGTTTCATCAATCTGTTCTCTCTCTTCATAAGATTACTATTTTTACTAAACCCTTTCATGTCTGATTAGCAAAACTTTTTTGAATGGGATTAAACTCCATTTTCAACATAATTCAGGTTATAAAGGACACTTCCATTTTTATTAGTAAGGGAAGACCTCCGATTGAATCTGCGTAGAATCACCGTAGTTCTGTAAGTAACTGGCAAACTCAAGCCAGCATGACTCGAATTTACGACCTGAGCGGTGAGAAATAAATGATCTTGAGACGGCGCCTAAGACCCCTCGGCCATTGAGGACCCTCCTTTACTCAAGCAGTTACACAAGAAGAAATAATAACATTTTAGATAGCAGTCATCATTTGTAGTCAATACTGTTGTTGTTCATCTACTTTAAGTTCAATTGATGGCTTAGCTCTCCTTGAATAAAAGGCGAAACATTTACCCGTACGTGTAGAACACAGAGTATCTGTAGCCGGTGCTATTAGTTCAGTCGGCTACGCGCCTGATTATCAATCTAGTGATCATCGTGGGTTCAAATCCCAACTTATTATAATACAAGTGGAAAAAGTCACGGATTATTAGATTATTATATGTAACACAGGCGTTAAATTTACAACGCGGAATAAAAACTGATGCAGTTATCAAAATCAAGAGTGTGCAATGTATCTTTTATATACTTGCGTAGATGGGTGTCTTCAAGTACTAGTTAACCTGTCAGGGTCTCAGACAAGGCTGGCTAGTTATTCTGTCATGGTCCCAGACAAGGCTGGCTAGGTAAACTGTCAGGGTCCCAGACAAGGATGGCTAGGTAAACTGTCAGGGTCCCAGACAAGGCTTGCTAGGTAAACTGTCAGGATCCCAGACAAGGCTGGCTAGGTAAACTGTCAGGGTCCCAGACAAGGCTGGCTAGGTGAAACAGTCAAGGTCCCAGACAAGGCTGGCTAGGTAAACTGTCAAGGTCCCAGCCAAGGATTGCTAGGTAAACTGTCAGGGTCCCAGACAACGATTGCTAGGGATGGCCAGGTAAACTGTCAGGGTCCCAGACAGGGCTGGCTAGTTATCCTGTTAGGGTCTCAGACAAGGCTGGCTAGGTAAACTGTCAGGGTCCCAGACAAGGCTGGCTAGGTAAACTGTCAGGGTCCCAGACAAGGATAGCTAGGTAAACAGTCAGGGACCCAGACAGGGCTGGCAAGTTATCCTGTTAGAATCCCAGACAAGACTGGCTAGGTAAACTGTCAGGGTCCAAGACAAGGCTGGCTAGGTAAACTGTCAAGGTCCCAGACAAGGCTGGCTAGGTAAACTGTCAGGGTCCCAGAAAAGGCTGGCTTGGTAAACTGTCAGGGTCCCAGACAAGGATGGCTAGTTATCCTGTAAGGGTCTCAGACAAGGCTGGCTAGGTGAAACTGTCAAGGTCCCAGACAAGGCTGGCTAGGTAAACTGTCAGGGTCCCAAACAAGGCTGGCTAGGTAAACTGTCAGGGTCCCAGACAAGGCTGACTAGGTAAACTGTCAGGGTCCCAGACAAGGCTGACTAGGTAAACTGTCAGGGTCCCAGACAAGGATGGCTAGGTAAACAGTCAGGGTCCAAGACAGGGCTGGCAAGTTATCCTGTTAGGGTCCCAGACAAGGCTGGCTAGGTAAACTGTCAGGGTCCAAGACAAGGTTGGCTAGGTAAACTATCAAGGTCCCAGACAAGGCTGGCTAGGTAAACTGTCAGCGTCGCAGAAAAGGCTGGCTAGGTAAACTGTCAGGGTCCCAGACAAGGATGGCTAGTTATCCTGTAAGGGTCTCAGACAACGCTGGCTAGGTGAAACTGTCAAGGTCCCAGACACGGCTTGTTAGGTAAACTGTCAGGGTCCCAGACAAGGCTAGCTAGGTAAACTGTCAGGGTCCCAAACAAGGCTGACTAGGTAAACTGCCAAGCTTCCAGACAAGGATGGCTAGGTGAAACTGTCAAGGTCCTAGACAAGGCTGGCTAGGTAAACTGCAAGGGTCCCAGAAAAGGCTGGCTAGGTGAAACTGCCAAGCTCCCAGACAAGGCTGGCTAGGTAAACTGTCAGGGTCCTAGACAAGGCTGGCTAGGTAAACTGCCAAGCTCCCAGACAAGGATGGCTAGGTGAAACTGTCAAGGTCCCAGAAAAGGCTGGCTAGGTAAACTGTCAGGGTCCCAGACAAGGCTCGCTAGGGATGGCCAGGTAAACTGTCAGGGTCCCAGACAGGGCAGGCTAGTTATCCTGTTAGGGTCTCAGACAAGGCTGGCTAGGTAAATTGTCAGTGTACCAGACAAGGCTGGCTAGGTAAACTGTCAGGATCCCGGACAAGGATGGCTAGATAAACAGTCAGGGTCCCAGACAAGGCTGACTAGGTAAACTGTCAGGGTCCCAGAAAAAGATCGTCAGGTAATCTGTCAGGGTCCCAGACAGGGCTGGCTAAATATCCTGTTAGGGTCCCAGACAGGGCGGGCTAGGTAAACTGTCAGGGTCCCAGACAAGGCTGGCTAGGTAAACTGTCAGGGTTCCAGACAAGGCTGGCTAGGTAAACTGTCAGGGTCCCAGACAAAGATGGCCAGGTAAACAGTCAGGATCCCAGACAAGGCTGGCTAGGTAAACTCTCAGGGTCTCAGACAAGGATGGCTAGGTAAACTGTCAGGGTCCCAGATAAGGATGGCTAGGTATACTCTCAGGGTCTCAGACAAGGCTGGCTAGGTGAAACTGTTAAGGTCCCAGACGAGGCTGGGTAGGTAAACTGTCAGGGTCCCAGACAAGGCTGGCTAGGTAAACTGTCAGGGTCCAAAACAAGGCTCGGTAGGTAAACTGTCAAGCTCCCAGACAAGGCTGGCTAGGTAAACTGCCAAGCTCCCAGACAAGGCTGGCTAGGTAAACTGTCAGGGTCCAAAACAAAGCTGGGTAGGTAAACTTGCAAGCTCCCAGACAAGGATGGCTAGGTAAACTGTCAGGGTTCCAAACAAGGCTGGCTAGTTATCCTGTTAGGGTCTCAGACAAGGATGGCTTGGTAAACTGTCAGGGTCGCAGACAAGGCTACCAAGGTAAACTGTCCAGGTCCCAGACAAGGCTGGCTAGGTAAACAGTCAGGGTCCCAGACAAGGATGGCTAAGTAAACTGTCAGGGTCCCAGACAAAGCTGGCTAGGTAAACTGTCAGGGTCCCAGACAAGGCTGGCTAGGTGAAACTGCCAGGGTCCCAGACATGGCTGGCTAGGAAAACTGCCAGGGTCCCAGACAAGGATGGCTAGGTAAACTGTCAGGGTCCCAGACAAGGCTGGCTAATTAAACTGTCAGTGTCCCAGACAAGGATGGCTAGGTAAACTGTCAGGGTCCCAGACAAGGCGGGTTAGGTAAACTGTCAGGGTCCCAGACAAGGATGGCTAGGTAAACTGTCAGGGTCCAAGACAAGGTTGGCTAGGTAAACTGTCAGGGTCCCAGACAAGGATGGCTAGGTAAACTGTCAGCGTCCCAGACAAGGCTGGCTAGGTAAACTGCCAGGGTCACAGACATGGCTGGCTAGGTAAACTGCCAGGGTCCCAGACAAGGATTGCTAGGTAAACTGTCAGGGTCCAAGACAAGGATGGCTTAGTAAACTGTCAGGGTCCCAGACAAGGAAGGCTGGCTAGGTAAACTGTCAGGATCCCAGACAAGGATGGCTAGGTAAACTGTCAGGGTCCCAGACAAGGCTGGCTAGGTAAACTGTCAGGGTCCCACACAAGGATGGCTAGGTAAACTGTCAGGGTCCCAGACAAGGTGGGCTAGGTAAACTGTCAGGGTCCCAGACAAGGATGGCTAGGTAAACTGTCAGGGTCCAAGACAAGGTTGGATAGGTAAACTGTCAGGGTCCCAGACAAGGATGGCTATGTAAACTGTCAGCGTCCCCAGACAAGGCTGGCTAGGTAAACTGCCAGGGTCACAGACATGGCTGTCTAGGTAAGCTGCCAGGGTATCAGACAAGGATGGCTAGGTAAACTGTCAGGGTCCCAGACAGGGATGGCTAAGTAAACTGTCAGGGTCCCAGACAAGGAAGACTGGCTAGGTAAACTGTCAGGATCTCAGACAAGGATGGCTAGGTAAACTGTCAGGGTCCAAGACAATGCTGGCTAGGTAAACTGTCAGGGTCCCACACAAGGATGGCTAGGTAAACTGTCAGGGTCCCAGACAAGGTTGGATAGGTAAACTGTCAGGGTCCCAGACAAGGATGGCTAGGTAAACTGCCAAGGTCCCAGACAAGGCTGGCTAGGTAAACTGTCAGGGCCCCAGACAAGGTTGGATAGGTAAACTGTCAGGGTCCAAGACAAGGATGGCTAGGTAAACTGCCAGGGTCCTAGACAAGGCTGGCCAGGTAAACTGCCAGGGTCCCAGACAAGGCTGGCCAGGTAAACTGCCAGGGTCCCAGATATGGTGGGCTAGGTAAACTGCCAGGGTCCTAGACAAGGATGGCTAAGTAAACTGTCAGGGTCCCAGACAAGGATTGCTAGGTAAACTGTCAGGGTCCTAAAAAAGGCTGGCTAGGTAAACTGTCAGGATCCCAAACAAGGCTGGCTAGGTAAACTGTCAGGGTCCCAGACAAGGATGGTCAGACTAACTGTCAGGGTCCAAGACAAGGCTGGCCAGGTAAACTGTCAAGGTCCCAGACAAGGCTGATCAGGTAAACTGCCAGGGTCCCAGACAAGGCCAGCCAGGTAAACTGCTAGGGTCCCAGACAAGGCTGGCCAGGTAAACTCTCAGGGTCCCAGACATGGCTGGCTAGGTAAACTGTCAGTGTCCCAGACAGGGCTGGCTAGGTAAACTTTCAGGGTCCCAGACAGGGCTGGCTAGGTAAACTGTCAGGGTCCAAGACAAGGCTGGCTAGGTAAACTGCCAAGCTCCCAGACAAGGATGGCTAGGTTAACTGTCAGGTTTATAGACAAGGATGGCTAGGTAAACTGTCAGGGTCCCAGACAAGGCTGGCTAGGTAATCTGTCAGGGTCCCAGACAAGGCTGGCTAGGTATACTCTCCAGGTCCCAGACAAGGCTGGCTAGGTAAACTGTCAGCGTCCCAGACAAGGCTGGCTAGGTAAACTGTCAGAGTCCAAGTCGAGGCTGGCTAGATAAACTGTCAGGGTCCCAGACAAGGCTGGTTAGGTAGACTGTTAGGGTCCCAGACTAGGCTGGCTAGGTAAACTGTCAATGTCTCAGACAAGGATGGCTAGGTAAACTGTCAGGGTCCCAGACAAGGATGGCTAGGTATACTGTCAGGGTCCCAGACAAGGCTGACTAGGTAAACTGTCAGGGTCCCAGAAAAAGATGGTCAGGTAATCTGTCAGGGTCCCAGACAGGGCTGGCTAAATATCCTGTTAGGGTCCCAGACAGGGCGGGTTAGGTAAACTGTCAGGGTCCCAGACAAGGCTGGCTAGGTAAACTGTCAGGGTCCCAGACAAAGATGGCCAGGTAAACAGTCAGTATCCCTGACCGGGCTGGCTAGTTATCCTGTTAGGGTCTCAGACAAGGCTGGCTAGGTAATCTCTCAGGGTCCCAGACAAGGCTGGCTAGGTAAACTGTCAGAGTCCCAGACAAGGATGGCTAGGTAAAGTGTCAGATCCCAGACAGGGCTGGCTAGTTATCCTGTTAGGGTCCCAGACAAAGCTGGCTAGGTAAACTGTCAGGGTCCCAGACAAGGCTGGCTAGTTATCCTGTTAGGGTCCCGGACAAGGCTGGCTAAGTAAACTGTCAAGGTCCCAGACAAGGATGGCTAGGTAAACTGCCAAGTCCCCAGACAAGGATGGTTAGGTAAACTGTCAGGGTCCCAGACAAGGCTGGCTAGGTAAACTGTCAGGGTCACAAACAAGGATGGCTAGGTAAACTGTCAGGGTCCCAGACAAGGCTGGCTAGGTAATCTCTTAGGGTCCCAGGCAAGGCTGGCAAGGTAAACTGTCCAGTTCCCAGACAAGGTTGGTTAGGTAAACTCTCAGGGTCCCAGACAAGGCTGGCTAGGTAAACTGTCAGTGTCCCAGACAAGGCTGGCTAGGTAAACTGTCAGGGTCCCTGACAAGGCTACCTAGTTAAACTGTCAAGGTCCCAGACAAGGCTGGCTAGGTAAACTGTCAGGGTCCCAGACAGGGCTGGCTAGTTATCCTGTTAAGGTCCTAGACAAGGCTGGCTATGTAAACTGTCAGGGTCTCAGACAAGGCTGGCTAGGTAAACTGTCAGTGTCCCAGACAAGGATGGCTAGGTAAACTGTCAGGGTCCCAGACAAGGCTGGCTTGGTAAACTGTCAGGGTCCCAGACAGGGCTGGCTAGTTATCCTGTTAAGGTCCCAGACAAGGCTGGCTAGGTAATCTGTCAGGGTCTCAGACAAGGCTGGCTAGGTAAACTGTCAGGGTCCCAGACAAGGATGGCTAGGTTAACTGTCAGTGTCCCAGACAAGGCTGGCTAGGTAAATTGTCAGGGTCCTAGACAAGGCTACCTAGGTAAACTTTCAGGGTCCCAAACAAGGCTGGCTAGGTAAACTGTCAGGGTCCTAGACAGGGCTGGCTAGTTAACCTGTTAGGGTCCCAGACAAGGCTGGCTAGGTAAACTGTCAGGGCCTCAGACAAAGCTGGCTAGGTAAATTGTCAGGGTCCCAAAAAAGGCTGGCTAGGTTAACTGTCAGGGTCCCAGACAATGATGGCTAGGTAAACTGTCAGGGTCCCAGACAGGGCTGGCTAGTTTTCCTGTTAGGGTCCCAGACAAGGCTGGCTAGGTAAACTGTCAGGGTCCCAGACAAGGCTGGCAAGGTAATCTGCCAAACTCCTAGACAAGGATGGCTAGGTAAACTGTCAGGGTCGCAGACAAGGATGGCTAGGTAAACTGTCAGGGTTCCAAACAAGGATGGTTAAGTAAACTGTCTGGGTTCCAGACAAGGATGGCTAGGTAAACTGTCAGGGTCCCAGAAAAAGATGGTCAGGTAATCTGTCAGGGTCCCAGACAGGGCTGGCTAAATATCCTGTTAGGGTCCCAGACAGGGCTGGCTAGGTAAACTGTCAGGGTCCCAGTCAAGGATGGCTAGGTAAACTGTCAGGGTCCCAGACAAGGCTGGCTAGGTAAACTGTCAGGGTCCCAGACAAAGATGGCCAGGTAAACAGTCAGGATCCCAGACAGGGCTGGCTAGTTATCCTGTTAGGGTCTCAGACAAGGCTGGCTAGGTAAACTCTCAGGGTCCCAGACAAGGCTGGCTATGTAAACTGTCAGAGTCCCAGACAAGGATGGCTAGGTAAACTGTCAGGGTCGCAGACAAGGCTGGCTAGGTAAACTCTTAGGGTCCCAGGCAAGGCTGGCAAGGTAAACTGTCCAGTTACCAGACAAGGCTGGCTAGTTATCATGTTAGGGTCCCGGACAAGGCTGGCTAAGTAAACTGTCAAGGTCCCAGACAAGGATGGCTAGGTAAACTGCCAAGTCCCTAGACAAGGATGGTTAGGTAAACTGTCAGGGTCCCAGACAAGGCTGGCTAGGTAAACTGTCAGGGTCCCAAACAAGGATGGCTAGGTAAACTGTCAGGGTCCCAGACAAGGCTGGCTAGGTAAACTCTTAGGGTCCCAGGCAAGGCTGGCAAGGTAAACTGTCCAGTTCCCAGACAAGGATGGTTAGGTAAACTCTCAGGGTCCCAGACAAGGCTGGCTAGGTCAACTGTCAGTGTCCCAGACAAGGCTGGCTAGGTAAACTGTCAGGGTCCCTGACAAGGCTACCTAGTTAAACTGTCAAGGTCCCAGACAAGGCTGGCTAGGTAAACTGTCAGGGTCCCAGACAGGGCTGGCTAGTTATCCTGTTAAGGTCCCAGACAAGGCTGGCTAGGTAAACTGTCAGGGTCTCAGACAAGGCTGGTTAGGTAAACTGTCAGGGTCCCAGACAAGGATGGCTAGGTAAACTGTCAGGGTCCCAGACAAGGCTGGCTTGGTAAACTGTCAGGGTCCCAGACAGGGCTGGCTAGTTATCCTGTTAAGGTCCCAGACAAGGCTGGCTAGGTAAACTGTCAGGGTCTCAGACAAGGCTGGCTAGGTAAACTGTCAGGGTCCCAGACAAGGATAGCTAGGTAAACTGTCAGTGTCCCAGACAAGGCTGGCTTGGTAAACTGTCAGGGTCCTAGACAAGGCTACCTAGGTAAACTTTCAGGGTCCCAAACAAGGCTGGCTAGGTAAACTGTCAGGGTCCTAGACAGGGCTGGCTAGTTACCCTGTTAGGGTCCCAGACAAGGCTGGCTAGGTAAACTGTCAGGGTCTCAGACAAAGCTGGCTAGGTAAACTGTCAGGGTCCCAAAAAAGGCTGGCTAGGTAAACTGTCAGGGTCCCAGACAATGATGGCTAGGTAAACTGTCAGGGTCCCAGACAGGGCTGGCTAGTTTTCCTGTTAGGGTCCCAGACAAGGCCGGCTAGGTAAACTGTCAGGGTCCCAGACAAGGATGGCTATGTAAACTGTCAGGGTCCCAGACAAGGATGGCTAGGTAAACTGTCAGGGTTCCAAACAAGGATGGTTAAGTAAACTGTCTGGGTTCCAGACAAGGATGGCTAGGTAAACTGTCCAGGTCCCAGACATGGCTGGCTAGGTAAACTGCCTGGGTCCCAGACAAGGCTGGCTAGGTAAACTGTCAGGGTCCCAGACAAGGCTGGCTAGGTAAACTGCCAGGGTCCCAGACAAGGATGGCTATGTAAACTGTCATGGTCCCAGACAAGGCTGGCTAGGTAAACTGTCCAGTTCCCAGACAAGGATGGCTAGGTAAACTCTTCAGGGTTTCAGACAAGGATGGCTAGGTAAACTGTCAGGGTCGCAGACAAGGATGACTAGGTAAACTGTCCAGGTCCAAGACAAGGCTGGCTAGGTAAACTGTCAGGGTTCCAGACAAGGCTGGCTACGTAAACTGTCAGGGTCCTTGACGAGGCTGGCTAGGTAAACTATTATTATTTCATGAAATGTATTTTAGACTGTTGAATTTAATGCTCTTATAAATCTACAATCATCTAATGAAACTATTAAGCTATTGTCCAAATGTAACCGTTCCGTCATCATGAGAACAATATCTAATTAAAGGCTTTCAGGCGATAACGAGACCAATACACATTTTGGCTGGATCATAGGTATCAGAAATAACACAAAAGTGGTTTCAACACGGCACGCGCGTTTATGTTACTGCATTATATAACAGTACTTAAGTGCTGTGGTTAGTTGCAGTATAGCCCATATAATTTTGACTTTGATGGAAATCAAAATTTCATTTTTAGATAAACTAATAAAATAATGAAAAAAAAATCATTCACTTACACTATTACAGGTCTTTCATCCAATGAAGACGCAGTCACGTGTTTCAATGGCGTAGTGATTTGAAATATTTTTATACATTTAAACACATTTGAAGCAACCAGATGACTAATATTTATTTCATATACCTAAATACGTTGTGTTTGTCCTTTTATATTGAACATTTTGTACTCTTTGGAATGTTCATCGTGCTATCGTTTTTGTGTTATGAGGTACTATTCTAACAAATGACTAAGCTTTCTATTAGTTGAAACAGTATTTTATTCAAAGATGTACAACATTTTAATACATAATTACATTAACAATAACATTAACAATAACATTATCAATAACATTAACAATAACAAGGTGGTCCAACAGTAATTCTATGGCCGAAGCATTCCATTGAAATAAGCAATGTAAATAATGCGTAATATACAATTATATATATATATATATATATATATATATATTTAATTTCTATCACTGAAAAGTGATCCATTTAATCACCCCGTAATAGGTCTGTGAGGGTCGGGGTGGGCCATCCCTCAACAAACCGTACAAATATATGTATCAGTCAAGTTATAGCATACATTCATATATATATACACTGAAAGGAAAAAGAAAGCATACATTTTGGTTTTTAAAATTATTTCATTATTGACTAAGTTTATTCATGTGATGGAAAATGAACTTATTTTTTCTTATTGTTTTGTTTGAAATGAATTAAATGTTTGTTTTTTGATTCAACAGTATGATGAAATATAAATATACAAAATTCATATAATGCGTAAAATAATGATAATTTTTATGTTCACATGTACCGGTATATGTCAAATTCATGTAATAGTTATACTCAAACTATTTCGATGTACAAAATGTTCTCAGAAACAAATTTCTAACTTTTTGTAAAACCTGATAGCACGGAGGAATTATTTAACGAAAATGAACAAGGCAAGCAATATATAAATATCTTACCTGTTTCACTAATATCACTTGAATATGTTTTGTGTTCCCACAGGATTTGTAATTTTGCCCATTTTGTTGTCATATCAACCCCATGTTCGTTCGAATAAAATACAATAACCTGCATTGTCTCCTTATTGCTCTCTATCCACATGCAACGTTTCACAAAAATAGCTTCGATAGTGTTTAGCAATTGTTCCGGTGAAACTCGTAGGGGATCTAGAAGAAAGTTCTATGACTGGTCGGACCGGTGTCAATATAATTTGACTGGGTGGGGTATTATACCATGTGTATGCGATTTTAAATGCCATTTTATGGTATTCCAGTCTGTTGCAAGATGCTTTTTTCCACTATATCATTGTTTTTCAGTCTATTGCAAGATGACAGAATAACTCCTATAGTTTCGCATGTATACCGCACATACGTGATGCCAGTTCTCCATACACATACTTCCAGCGTGATTGAGTCGTAAGAAGTTGTTTCGCAGTCAATGTAAAATAAATAAGTTTAAACCTAAAGTAAGCTTAATAACAAGAGAGACAGCATTAAAACACATATACGCAAGTAAACACCACTGGACACACGATTTAAAAACAAACTATAACAATTTGTATATTATTCAAAGACTGGCTCCTGTATCATTACCATATACCTATTTACTCAAATCAAAGAAAAGCAGCCAGGCTTCTGTTTCACCAACATTTTACTTAAATACTTAAAAACTTTACTTTGTTTCGACTGGTTATTTATATATTATATAATCGATATCAATGAAACAATATGCGGTTTTACTGGAACCAGTCTCAAATCATGATCACCTAGCTGCTTTTCTTAGATTTAAGTTTTTAAATATTCAAGTATATGTTGGTGAAACAGGAGCGCGCCGGTGATCATGATTTTAGACTTGTTCTAGTAAAACTGCATATTGTTTTATTGATATTGATTATAATAGATAAATAATCAGTCAAAACTTAGTTAAGTATTTAAGTAACATGTTAGTGAAGCAGACGCCTGGTATTATTACCAACACAATTGTTTTTACCTGGTTTCTGAACTCACTCGAGGTGTAATGCTATACAGCAACAGCCCAACTTTGATGTAACTCCAATGACAAAACAATGATTATTGAATAAAGAAGTAAAACGTAGCATTTCTAAACAGTTACACTGACTACGACCATCATAATAATTTTATGTTACTATGGCGATTTTGTTTAAATATATGTTGTTTCTAATCTTTACTATATAACAAAATATTTGTAAAACAGTAAGAATTAGATCAGAACGAAATATGAATGTTATAAAGTTCTCTTCCAAGAATACAATTGTCATGATAAATTTGCGGTGAGTTCACAGTATGTACATGCTTAATAATTAAGACATTTCTAACATTATAAATGGTAGAGATAAGTTAGTCTATCGCAATTTGGTGGTTAAAAGATGAAATAGGAAAATCATTTCCAGACTATTCTATTACGACTGCGATATCTGCCCAAAATGTGAGAGTCAATGATACAATAAACTGTACGGACCAGCTAACCTGCCTCTTTTGTATTTCCAATATCTTCGTCGAAATATTGAGTAACGTTTTAAAAAATTGTAAACGCCATTTACACGGAATTATGTATTGATTTAAATAGCTTTCTATTTCTTACTCAACTCCAAATTTCAAGTAAACTGCTTAAGTAATAGTTTTTGAGAAAATTGAAAAAAATGTCGGGTACATAAAATGTCAGGTGGCGGGTTAGCTGTTCCGTTCAGTATATTTTTAAACCACATAACAGTGAATACAACGTTGAAAATAAGAAATACGAGAGTACAAATGATACGGGCTTTAGAAATATCACAAAATCGGTATTTAAATCACCTGTAGCTTGTAACATAGCATCGTGCATTTTCCTTGTAATATATCTGACCACATATTAAAATTTAAAACAAAAACATACTAAAACATTCGCCAAAAATGTGTGCAAATTTACTCCCACAGTTTCATTCGCATTTCATCCTTATTAATACATTCAAAACAACACGTAGAACTAAGTTTATAACCGCACAATACTGAATACAATGTTGAAAATAATAATTACGATAGTATAAAACACTCAACCCCATTCTGCTCTGGCATTCACTTACAAACATTGTCTGTTGTTTTCTCAATAACCACAGCGCTGAAGGAAAAAAATAACGGCAATATGCCAGAGTATACGTTAAGTTCAGAATATACACTTAGTCTTGATCGTATGCGGCACTTACTTTCCTAAAAGACAAACGTATTAACAAATTCGACCGAGAATAAAATTAAAATATTTTTATCGAAAATCGAATAACGTTTTTGATTGGTTGAGTCAAACAATCGATCTACCTCGGATAGTTTCCCTAGAAATTAAAAAGCGTATCGTTTGGATGTTTATTCCTATGTACATTTTTTTATATAGCCTTTGATATTTTCCATGACAAAGATCTTGTATAAGATTAATGCCATGACTTCCGTCCAAATATATATTCAAATATTATTATAACATAACAATTGCAGAGGTGTGATTGTTTCAGCTAATTAGATCTTACATCTATATTCAAACGTTTCTTCTGCACAACTTGTCAAGACGTTTGTCTTTTAGAAAAGCAAGTGTCGCTGATGATCTAGACTAACATACACTATTCTCATATATGAAGATATAATGTTTGATATTAAAGTTTCCCAACAATATTTAAAAAAAATACCCTACAAACATATGGAACTATTTTTGATACGGTGTAGCGTGAGATTCATCAGACCGTGAGAGCTAGCCCAAGTCCGTTCTACTTTAATCAATCACACCCAGAATGTTCGGATACTGTATCAAATATCAGAGGTCGGTCGTATTTACCAACCATTATAGAAACTATCCATAAACTTGAGCTTGAAAATTTAAATTTCAACCTCAGATAACTAGTTGACCATGACAGATAGCATAATTATGAGAGTGTATTTAATTTTACGTTAACTTTATCCTACATACTTGCCAGTTTTGGTATAAAATACTGGTCCATAAGTGTGTGTTTTTTTCTCCAAAATTCATACTTCAAGGCTAAGATTAGTCTTAGAATGTTTGGTGAATACCACTCTTGAAACTTAAAACATATTAAAGCATGAATACACATCATATTTTTAGATTCCGCTGGAAATTTTGTTAGTTAGAATACTGATACAGAGCCGATAAGTATCGCACTTGTTATATATGTCTTCAGTGAAAATGGTGCGATAGCGTATATAGAAGAAAACACCGCTCGAACGCTATCGACACATATTAAAACATGTGATTGGTTCAGACTTAAAAACTCTCCAAACTTTATTTCTGCAGAAGTGCCTTTCAATCTTAAACCGCCTGTAAATCGCTCAAGTGAGACTGACTGTAGATCATACAGAAACGAAGGACATTGCATGAAGGATACGCCGTATGTGACATTATAGACATATCTTGCACATGTATTGCGTCTTGTATTGACCATTAATTGCCTGTCGGTTACCATGGTCAACCCATCATATGAATCCTCAAAAGAGTCAGCCAAAGCAGACTTCAGCATCCAAGGGTCAAGATAACCAGGTCTAAGGTCAAATTCTGAAACCCTTTTGCTGAGCTTCAATGGAAGCTTTCGACGTAGTTCGTTGTAAATTAGCGATGGCTTCGTATCACCCGTTGGAATAAAATACAATACAGCTACAATATCCATCACATATATTTCGTCAGTTGGATGGGTGTCCTTGAGTTTTTTAAAGAGTACATCTAGTTTGAAATACATCTCACAGTGACACAGATTGGAGCCGACTATTGGAATTTCCAGTACTTGCTTTTGTATATTTAACTTGTACAATCCTGTTTTATTTATATCATAAAGGAGCGGCCTTCTAGGAGTAGCTCTGACAGGCACAGCATACACGTCTGTAGATTGGGATTGAATGACATCAATGCAGGTCTTTCTGTAAGGGTCCACCAATAAAGGAAGGGTACAATGTATTGCATTGCATTTGTTCTGAAGGCATATAAACAGATTAGCAGATTAGTATAAACAGTATTTTATCAACAATTTACATGGTCAGTCATACATTCGATATACACATTAAGTAACAAATAAAAGTAGTCCCGAAGAAAGCTATAAAAGCTATAATCTATAGCCTGTACGTTTGGCTATCTTCCGGGTGGCACTTTTGTCGTTTTCCAAATCTTGAAATCCCAACATACAGGCATAATGTTGTTATGTTGGTATCAAACGAAAAGAGTATAATATATTTAAAATAAAAGGTTTTTCGTTTTCAATCCGTGATGATTTAAATTCAGAAGAAAAAATATTAAAAAGTCAACATTTTTATCACCTTTACGTTGGTACCAAAATTATCAAATTCATACGCAAGTATTATGCCACCCATAATTTCAGCCGTAAATGTTAAATTTATATTAGCTGCTAGTCTCTGTAATTAAGTCACTGGTTTAAGCGGAATTAAATATTCTGCATCTAAGAGTAACTCCATTGTATCACCATTGAAGGTGTAAAACACACTTTTAACTATTATTGACTCATGCTATATTCATATAAATACTTGACATGCCTATTACATACTTATTTGCTTGTCTCAATATTTTGTCTTGAAAGAATTTTATTTTAATAAAAGCGTTTGATAAATTCAAAGTAGAAGAGATAAGAAGAAGATGTAAAAAAAACACTTTTATTATTAATTTTTATCCATTTGCAGTAATATTGTCATGTTTCAGGAATTAGATAATGAAATTTTGTCAGAATACCATTTTCGGCATGGTCACGAGATGTAGACCGACATGTCATTTTGATGTGTTTCACTAATATTTCCCCCAATTTTTTTTTTTAGCTAAAGCCAACCAATATTTTACGCCAAATCAGTCTCATGACACATTGGAGACGTTGTCTTACCATATTCTCACTGAATTATTTCCTTAAAGGGAATATATCAAGGATTTTCAAAATTTTAAAATTTACCAAAACTATTTTCCCCAATATATCAAGTATCGCCAAAATGATATTTATTTAAACAGGTCAAAATAATATGGTGTAAAAGGGTTTCCTAACTTGGGCTTCGCGCCTAGTTAGACTAAAATAGATTTCCCACTTAAAATGGCAACGTATTTTGTGACGTATTGATTGGGTCACGGGATTTCATTTTGATTTCAATCGTTGTAAAAAAATCATCTGAGGTCGATTCCGAATAACGATATGAAGGTTGAAAAGCAGTATTTAAGTGCAGTTTATTTTTAGAACAGGGATTTCGTTTCAAGTTTACTACGATTTGATATACCAAACCATACGGATTTTATTTATTAATGATAATGTGATGTTTTTATCTATTTAAAAAAATAATTATATTTTTCAAAACATGCATGCATTTTATCATGGTATATTCCCGTTAAGGTTTACTTTGTTCTTTATTCTATAGTTATTAAAATGTTTGCATGTTTGCCATTCATTGAAGGACCTAAATTGAAAAAGAGAAACCTACATTATAGTGTTTGTCAGTCTACGCACTATCAAAATATGATACAAAAGTATGGGTCATATGTCATTACCTTGCGATTTAACATATTGACGTTTTCCTTGATTTTTTACCCTTTTGTGATATTATCTTTCGTTTACTTGAACTTTTTAAATTAAAATTCATGTTTTTGTTGTTTGTAAGTGTACTTATATTCTTTCATTTATTTATTTCCTTTCATTAGTGTGCAAGGATATTTCACTGAAAATGGCGAAACATTGGTCCCTTTCCCTTAAACGTGTGGTATTCTTCCTCTGAAAATCTCAATTTTAGAAATAAAATCGATACCAATTTGCGTAAAAATCTTAAAATACATAAAAAAAAACCATGCCGACCAGCCCATATTGATATTTTGCATCGAATCCGAGGCTTCACTGAAACCATACAGTCCTGAAAACGACGACACTCCTGAACCTGTCTTTGTTAATTTAAATCTCCATGATACAAACAAAAATCTTTGGTTTATTATCATAATTTATTTAAGCTCAATTGAGACGAGAGCTCACATTTTAGATGAACCGCCATTAAGTCCGTTTTCTTGGTAACACCAGTACTGAGTGTTGTTTTAGAGGTATCCGGTCGACTTGGGAATCGAACCCACAATCTTTGACATGAGTTGTCAGAACTCTATCTTCTAACCTTACTGCCTCCGCTTAACAAATACTGTGTAGGGAATGGAAGAGGTAAACAACATATTATAACTGGTGTAGAGATAAGAAATGTAATTTGTGAATAGATACTGAGAATCATAATCTTAGTAATTTAAAATGAATCATCGTGATGTACCATTAGCGGATCGTGTTGGTCACCAATAGAACACTCCTCTTGTGAGGTCACGGGTCGATCTTCCTTGAATGTCATTCTAAAGTCGATCATCATGGACATTTCGGAGGCCAAGTTGTTTTCTTTGCATAAAGGCCTAACATGAACTATATTTTCGCCGTTACACATCGCACAAAATATGTTGTTGTACCTGAAAAAATTTTATATATTAGTTATTATTACTTTAATAAGTGTATAAGTTTGAAAAATGGAAATAACGTTTTAAACGTGGAGAGTGTTTTTGCTGCCTTATTTTCTGTCCGAAAAAGAGATGCTATGTACCAATTACTGAAATGTATTTGGCAGGTAAATGTTACTGCGATTTAAAAAAACACACGGCCGTACCGATTTATCAAATCACTGTCCAATTTCACTTCTTTGCTGTATTGAAAGTGTTCTATTCGTAAACATAAATAAATAAAATGTTCCAAATCACTGTAATAAAGGTAACCAAAATGCTCTAATAGATAATTTGGCACAACTTCGTACTAACTACAGTAGCCTGGATCAGCTTTTATTTAATAAAATATACATGCAAACCTGCCTTAAGCGACTACTCCACATATATTATTCAGTTGTAGACTATTTCTCCAATATAGGCAAGGAATAAAACTGAACCGAGTGAAATGAACTTCTGTATGATAAAGAAACATTTTCGGTTACTGACACCAATTTGATTTTCATGGAAGTTCAAAACTAGCTCACAAGTACTAAACATGTCGAGTATTGTACACAAATGAACAGATCATGATTTGACATACGTTTGTTTAGTTAATCATGACGACATTCTATATTGATGTCAATTGATAATTAAACTGTTGAATGTATTGTATAAATACACACAAACAGGCAAAACACACATCGTAACGATAAATTATTATTATTATTATTATTATTATTATTATTATTATTATTATTACGTGAATAAAATATTGTTCAAATGAACGCTTGGCCTCGAATTCGAAAGTATTAATGCAGATATGTAGTAGACAATTAAAGCTGTCTACATTTATTTTGTCAAATTGAGTCAATTCGTATGTAAGGTGAGCATGGGCTCTTAAACTGAGCATATAATACAGTAGTATATAAATAATGTAATACCACTTTTATATATATGAATCATATAAATACTGTGGTGAGAGGTCGATGCTAATCAGTTCGTTCTAGATCTAATCCTCCAGAATGATATTCGATTTCTAAGACATTTTTTTTAAAATTTGAGTAGCAGTTGCGTTACCATTTCTTGTTCTCCTCACATCGTAATCCTATAAACTCATTATAATATATAAGACTATATGTCAAGATTAGGCCATTATAAATTAATTGCTAGATTATCATCCCCGCCCGCCCCCTAATTTTCATGCCGTCCCGACCCCTCTTATTTTCATAAAATTTATTTTTATTATTTTAAAAAAAAAATCAAAACTTTAAAAATAAAAAAAAATAAAAAAAAAATCCTCCCGCCTTCCCCGTTTTTAAGAAAAATGTGGATGATAATATAGCAATTAGTTTATAATGGCCTTAGCACCAGCCTCGCATATTTTACGGTGTTTATAGTTGTTAAAACTTGTAATATTATGTTTACTATTCTGCACGTTTATCTGTAAACATGCGAATACATAAACAGCATGTTATATACATGTGTGATAAATTGGTTTAAAATATGTAATGATATATTTTAACTATAGTATCTTATAAGTCTTTATATACACTGTGTATTAACAATGATGAGACTTTACCCACTAATAATGTTTGTTTGTTTTTTTGTTTGAATATTTAGCGTCATTTTTATGCCATCGAGGGCTAACAGACGATCAGTTAACTTAACCACTGTTTCCTGGGATTAACCAGTACTCGAGCACACCCCATCTCCGCAAGTAACTGATAACTTTCCAACTTGAATCAGCGGTGGGAGACGAATGATAATGAGACACAATCCCCCCCCCCCCCCCCCCCCCCCCCCCAACACACACACTAATAAAACTTGGCAATAAATCATCAACTGTTGTTTTTGTTTTGTTTCACATAATTCATATTTTTGCAGTCACTTGTATGTTTGCTTTCAAATTTCTAAACTATATTTTCATAGGTTATAATATTATATACAACTTAGCATAAAACATCAAACTGTTTAAAGATAAATAGTAAACGCGATCAAATTGATATTTATTTTAATACATTACCAGCGAGATAGTGAACTATAGACAATTGATATAGAGCGACACATCGCAACCACTGTATCGTCAAACACGGACCATAAACCCGTCACATTGCATTCACTCACGACCTCGATCAAACACTGCGTCGATGTGACATTGATTTCTCGCGGAGGCTCATATGTTAGGTGACATCCAGGTCGTGATTTTATCTCTTCTAACAAAACTATACCATCTTCAATTTCATCGCATCTGAAACAGACGAAAAATTATAAGTAATCACTAACTTACAACTCGGCAATTTCCGTAAATCTTCGTATGAGTGGTGGGTCGAAAGGGGTTTAAACCCATATTCAACATAAGGTAGGTTATATGTAGCAACCGATAGAAGAAGGTCTCCGAATGAATCTCAGTAGAACCACCTGCCATACTGCCGTAATTGAATGGAACACGTTCTCATATAACGTTTTTTGGCTGAAATAGACTCGAAGCCAAGACCTCAGCGATAAGGGATAAATAACATCGCCTTAAACAAATCGGCAACGGAAGACCTATTTTCGTGTGTAAATACTGTATATATTTTGAATTTATCTAGTAATTTCCAAAATAGAAAATTAATTTGTTTTAATTTACATACATGAAACATAGCGCAAAGTAAGTTCCTTATTCCATTTTCGAGCAAGGAAAAAGGACATACGCCCTAGTATTGGAGATTGACATATAAAGCTTACTAAAAAAAAATGTAGACACGATGATACACCGCTGAAATGCACCTTAACAAGAACCAAAATGGAAGGAAGCGGCATGACGAAACACCGCTTAAAAGCACCGTAACAAGAACCAAAATGGAAGGAAGCAGCATGATGAAACATTACTTAAAAGCACCTTAACAAGAACCAAAATTGAAGGAAACGGCATGACGAAACATCGCTTTAACACACCTTAACAAGAACCAAAATGGAAGGAAGCGGCATGACGAAACACCGCTTTAACACACCTTAACAAGAACCAAAATGGAAGGAAGCGGCATGACGAAACACCGCTTTAACACACCTTAACAAGAACCAAAATGGAAGGAAGCGGCATGACGAAACACCGCTTTAACACACCTTAACAAGAACCAAAATGGAAGGAAGCGGCATGACGAAACATCGCTTTAACACACCTTAACAAGAACCAAAATTGAAGGAAACGGCATGACGAAACATCGCTTTAACACACCTTAACAAGAACCAAAATGGAAGGAAGCGGCATGACGAAACACCGCTTTAACACACCTTAACAAGAACCAAAATGGAAGGAAGCGGCATGACGAAACACCGCTTTAACACACCTTAACGAGAACCAAAATGGAAGGAAGCGGCATGACGAAACATCGCTTTAACACACCTTAACAAGAACCAAAATGGAAGGAAGCGGCATGACGAAACACCGCTTTAACACACCTTAACAAGAACCAAAATGGAAGGAAGCGGCATGACGAAACACCGCTTTAACACACCTTAACAAGAACCAAAATGGAAGGAAGCGGCATGACGAAACACCGCTTTAACGCAACTTAACAAATACCAAAATGGAAGAAAGCGGCATGATAAACATCACTTAAACGCACCTTAACAAGAACCAAAATGGAAGGAAGCGGCATGATGAAACACGGCTTTAACGCACCTTAACAAGAACATAAATGGAAGGAAGCGGCATGATGAAACATCACTTAAAAGCACCTTAACAAGAACCAAAATGGAAGGAAGCGGCATGACGAAACACCGCTTTAACGCACCTTAACAAGAACCAAAATGGAAGGAAGCAACATGATGAAACATCACTTAAAAGCACCTTAACAAAAACCAAAATGGAAGGAAGCGGCATGACGAAACACCACTTTAACGCACTTCAACAAGAACCAGAATGGAAGGTGCAGCATGATGAAACATTACTTAAAAGCACCTTAACAAGAACCAAAATAGAAGGAAACGGCATGACAAAACACCGCTTTAACGCACCTTAACGAGAACCAAAATGGAAGGAAGCAACATGATGAAACATCACTTAAAAGCACCTTAACAAAAACCAAAATGGAAGGAAGCGGCATGACGAAACACCACTTTAACGCACTTCAACAAGAACCAGAATGGAAGGTGCAGCATGATGAAACATTACTTAAAAGCACCTTAACAAGAACCAAAATAGAAGGAAACGGCATGACGAAACACCGCTTTAACGCACCTTAACAAGAACCAAAATGGAAGGAAGTGCCATGACGAAACACCGCTTTAACGCAACTTAGCAAATACCAAAATGGAAGGAAGCGGCATGAGGAAACACCACTTTAACGCACCTTAACAAGAACTAAATTGGAAGGAAGCGGCATGACGAAACACCGCTATAACACACCTTAACAAGAACCACAATAGAAGGAAGCGGCACGAGGAAACACCGCTTTAACGCACCTTAACAAGAACCAAAATAGAAGGAAGCTGCATGACGAAACACCGCTTTAACGCAACTTAACAAGAACTAAAATGGAAGGAAGCGGCATGATGAAACATCACTTAAAAGCACCTTAACAAGAACCAAAATTGAAGGAAGTAGCATGACGAAACACGGCTTTAACGTACCTGAACAATAACCAAAATGGAAGGAAGAGGCATCACAAAACATCACTTAAAAGCACCTTAACAAAAACCAAAATGGAAGGAAGCGGCATGACGAAACACCGCTTTAACGCAATTGAACAAGAGCCAAAATGGAAGGAAGCAGCATGATGAAACTCTACTTTAAAGCACCTTAACAAGAACCAAAACGGAAGGAAGCGGCATGATGAAACATCACTTAAAAGCACCTTTACAAGAACCAAAATGGAAGGAAGCAGCATGACGAAACACGGCTTTAATGCACCTTAACAAGAACCTAAATGGAATGAAGCAGCATGATGAAACATCACTTAAAAGCACCTTAAAAAGAACCAAAATGGAAAGAAGTGGCATGACGAAACACCACTTTAACGCATCTTTACAAGAACCAAAATGGAAGGAAGCGGCATGACGAAACCGGCTTTAACGTACCTTAAAAAGAACCAAAATGGAAGGAATCGGCATGACGAAACACCGCTTTAATGCAACTTAACAAATACCAAAATGGAAGAGAGCAGCATGACTAAACACCGCTTGAACGCAACTTAACAAGAACCAAAATGGAAAGAAGTGGCATGATGAAACATCACTTAAACGCATCTTTACAAGAACCAAAATGGAAGGAAGCGGCATGACGAAACCGGCTTTAACGTACCTTAAAAAGAACCAAAATGGAAGGAATCGGCATGACGAAACACCGCTTTAATGCAACTTAACAAATACCAAAATGGAAGGAAGCAGCATGACTAAACACCGCTTGAACGTAACTTAACAAGAACCAAAATGGAAGGAAGCAGCATGACGAAACACCGCTTTAACGCACCTTAACAAGAACCAAAATGGAAGGAAGCGGCACGATGAAACATCACTTAAAAACACCTTAACAAGAATCAAAATGGAAGGAAGCGGCATGACAAAACACGGCTTTAACGCAACTGAACAAATAACAGAATGGAAGGAAGCGGCATGACAAAACACCGCTTTAACGCACCTTAACAAAGACCAAAATGGAAGGAAGCGGCATGACGAAACACCGCTTTAACGCAACTTAACAAATACCAAAATGGAAGGAAGCAGCATGACGAAACACCGCTTTAACGCAACTTAACAAGAACCAAAACGGAAGGAAGCAGCATGATGAAACACCGCTTTAACTCACCTTAACTGGAACCAAACTGGAAGGAAGCGGCATAACGAAACACCGCTTTAACGATTCTAAACCTAAACCAAACTGGATGGAAGTGGCATGATGAAACACCGCTTTAACGCATCTTAACCAAAACCAAACTGGAAGGAAGCGGCATGATGAAAGACAGTATTTTGACGCGCTTTGCGGTTCTCAAAATATAGACAATGAAATTCAACCAGAGAAGACAGTTTGGTTAAAGAAAAATACTTGGTAAAACTTTGAATGTACAACTGAAATGTAGGTTTTATCCTTTTACAATAATCAATAAATCAGCCAATAAATCAATTACTATTCTACTTAAAGGGCAACAGAACATTACTGAATAGTCATGCGTAATATGAACCATACTTGGTGAAATTTACGATTAGTTAATAGTGCTATCACACGATTCGTCGTTTCCGTATAATAAACTAGCTTGTGGGTTTCAGTTCATTAATACGCTGAGGGGAAAACAATGGATGTTCTTAAAAACTATCTTACTGCAAGCGGCTATTTAATTTCTAAACGCACCACCGTGTGCTACGTTTCTCTCTGATACATACTGAACTTCGTACTGCACTCAGGCATACAGTACGGTACTCATTGTTTCTCAGTGCGTGTACATAATATACTGCTGATTTCTCTCGTAAAAACGATTCATTTTGTTGCAGAGATCAATTTTTTTTTTAAAAAAAAGAAGAAAAAAAAAGAGAAAACCCAATAACGATGCTTAATGTTCCTCAAGCCAAAACTTTTATAGTCTTGTTAATATTATCTAACGGTCTTAATCCGTACACTACCACTGTATTTCGCTTATTCTAAAACGTCTGGTACGACACCTATATAGAAAACACTTCATTATGACCCAACTTTGTAATGAAGTGTGTGAAGTTGTCTCATTGCCTACCATTTTAATATTATGATGCTTATAAAATGATGTCTCCCTCAATTTCTTCCCTTTTTGCCGAGTCCGAGAATCTGGATAATGTGTGCGAATCAAAATACGTGTATTCATTTGTGTATTTTTTCAAACATTGACGGAGATTGCCGGAATTCAATCGGAGAGATTTGTAAACAATAAAGCGGACCGCTTGCTTAAGAAATTTAATACAAATTTTGATCGACGTTACTTATATTGTAGGTTTTTAAATAGTCAATAAGGGATTTACAGGTATTGTTTAAGCAATACTGCAAGCACATTTATTTTCAATCATTTGTTATTATCAAAAATTGTGTCTTTGGGATGTTACTTTTCATATAATGAGTATACCCTAAGGGTGATTGAGTACCACATTACTTTTAAATGGAAAAAAAAATATGAATACACATTATGGGAAGACAGGTAGACAGACAGACGATGGAACGGACAGACACTTCAATCAATGTGCGGTCATTTTTAATCAAGATGTCGGGCTTCGAGAGAACATACAGACGGACGGACGAGGAGGGGAGTCATTTTTACAGAATCAAAACGGGGAGATAAAATTTTACGAGGGAGTCACCATTTTACAGACGGAAGTCATTTTCCAACATCAAATAATGACCGCAGGGATCATTATCCGACGGCATCGAAAATGTTCGTTACACCGGCAAAGTACTAGAATATATGTATAAAATTAATACACAGTTAACCAATGCAACTGAGGCTGTTTCGGTGGGTCATTTCATTTCAGGTGCGAATAAAGTACGGCTTTCCGCTTCAGACACGCCTATCTATGTAACATCATGTTGACCTATACTTGGTTTATAAGAATATACTTTGAAAATGATCGCAATATTTTATCAAAGTTAATTAAAATGTTATTTTTGAAGAGATAATTATTTTTATTTCAAAAGTCTAAAAATTACTAAAATGAACAAAAATAAGTAACTTTTAAGCTTTACCCTTTCTAAGTTATGTATTTAGTATTTTTTGTTCAACCAATTATTTACCGGTTGTTTTAATGTTACTTTGAAGTAACGTAATTTGAGATTGACTTGACATTAATTAACTAAGCGTTTTCAAAACGTTGATCCGGTCACGCTTTGTAGACGTTACTTAAATTACGGTAACATTTTTAGTTTTAAAGATGCATTGGTGAATTTTATAATACACATTCTCGGTATATGTGTTAATATCAATATGAGATATTATGAATAAATCTGAAATAACTAAAAAGTTAAAAATAGTTTCCGCGAACTTTTTGAAAACCCCCTCGTATTTATTGAAGTTTGCACTTCGAGATAATTTCTTGTATTTCCATTTTACGACAAAATTCTAAAACAATTGCAGCTCTAAACGTATTGCTTCTAAGCGGCGAGGTGACTGCTTTGTATCGTTTCATCTTATTTTTATATTTTATTCTTTTGTTTTAAGGGACTATATCAGGAAATATCGTTTCAAGTTTACCACTTCCATTTAAATATTAATTTTGTCACATTTTTGTGGATTTGACATACACAACTATTCGAATTTTATTTAGTAATGATAATGAGATGCTTTTATCCATTTTAATAAGATATGTTTTTAAACATTTATAGCATTCTTACTTTGATATACCCCCTTAAAACAGTATGTGATTTTTTACAGGAACATGTTATTTGTGCAGTTTTTGTATTGTTCTTATTAAGATCTCCATGCATATTAGTTTACCTTTAAACGGCAAAATATGTATTTGATTCGTCATTTGAGTTTGGTAAATAAAATAAATTGATATGATTGAATAAAAAGATGTGAAGAAAGTAAAAAATATCTATACGATACACTAGTTTCGGAATCCAAAATTCACCATCGTCAACCCCATTACATTCGGCACAGTGTTTGTTGTCGAAGTTCGTGACGTCATTTCCGGTCGATACTGGGTGGATGTCGTTCAATGAAAATCCGTTGTCGATATTCGGGTGTTCACACATGTTCTTTAACTTTGCAGACGAATTTTGCGGGCATTTGTTTACAAACGCATAATCACTTAACGGGGAAATACCCCCCTTTCCTTTCTGAAAAAATCGTGGTCGACCGCATCTTGAATTCGCCGGAGGAGCAGACATCGAAAATGCTTGCGACATTACGTTCATGTGTGGACAACACGATTTTGTAAACATGCAGGTTTCATCGCATATACAGTTAAAACAGCAGTTAGAATCATTAGCAAGAATCTCGGCAGAATTGACAGAGTATTCGCAGATAAAGAGATGAGAGCAAATCCGGAACAAATTTAATGCAAACGTCTTGGTGACGTCGTTTTGTATCAAATTTATGTACTCATCCGAGTTCAGACTAATAGTGTCTACTACCTGAACATCTAACATTATCTGACAAAGAAACAAAAGCGTTAGTGTTATCTTCGTGCAGCACTTTAATACCATTACGATAAATATCTAAGGCTTCTGTACGTCGTACAGAAACGTGCTTAGTCTTTATCTGTATCCGAAAACTCCACTCTGCGCAGCCCTGTATATGACTTAATGAGGTACTTCGACTCTGTTGTAGCGTCACATTCACAATAAATGACATATTCTCAGGACTGGTTCTTTATATATGCAACAAAAGTTAACACTCGGATGACATCAGCCTCAGCTATAAACTAATTGCTGGATTTTCATTCAAAGTTTTCTTAAAAAGGAGGAGTGGTGTGTGTGTGTGTGTGTGTGTGTGTGTGGGTGGGTGGGGGGGGGTATTATTATTATATTTTTATGAAAATAAAAAGGGTCGGGCGTCATGGAAATTAGGGGGCGAGCTGGGATTATAATCTAGCATTTAATTTATTGACCCTTTACTTCATATAGACGCCTTTGGACACCTCTAATAAGACGCCTTTTGACACCTCTAATATAGACGCCTTTTGACACCTCTAATAAAGACGCCTTTTGACACCTCTAATATAGAAGGCTTTTGAATTATTTGGTGAATTATGTTTATATTAACTGACAGAGTGGAAAACAGTGCAGGAAGTGTTCAGATTGCTCGTTACGAGCAATCTGAACTCTTCCTGCACTGTTTTCAAAGGCCTTCTGTAATTGGTAACTATGGAGTAAAGGGTTATGGTCTGGTGGTAATTGAAGAATGTTATATAATATCATGAATGGTATTTTTTCAATATAGTGAAAACTGTGATCGTTTCTCAAAGTATGTACGGTGATACAAATCAATCGCCAATATGTAAACATGTGTGGCAAAGTGTGGATTTATTATAAGTATGCCAATTTATTTGACTAAATTTGTTCTATAAATACAACTCAAAACAACCAAAGTTAATCTTGTTCAGTTAATAGTAACATAGTTAAGTACTTAGTCTGAAAGCTTCTCTCTACCACTCTCCCAAACTCCGCAATAGTGGATGCAACGCCACCTGTTCTGATCAGTGGGGTGTCTATTCTATATGGTAAGACAGTTCAAGATGATATTAATAAACTGGTTACTATCATATTTACAGCATTTGCTGCTACTGCACACTTACCATATAAATAGAATAAAGGTAGGGCAGTAGGAACATAATACATTAATAGTGTGGGAAAAACCCATGTAATATAAGAGTAACATGTAATTTTGTAACACATGTCGGTCTCAGATTACCAAATGATCGATCGTTGGCGATAATTTGGACAACATCAGTAACTGTCGAACTGAATCGAAATATGACCAAACAACAGCATGAAATCGTAAAAAACGATAACCAACGACGAACATCAGGAGCTTAACAGTGTTTATTCACATTTTTCAGTATTTTCTCATCTATAATCCAAAGTTCAAAACAATGCATTAGAGATTAATGTATTTTCACACCAAAATGGCGACCCTATAAACCACACTTAGCTTTTGTCAGAAATATGCGTTTAAAGAGGCGATTTTCGTGTATACATGGTCGAGATGAATTGATGACAGGCGAAGAGCGAGGTTGGATGTACTCATTAACCAGGTTCAAGCTCCCCAGTGGTGTATTTTGTTACAAACAGTTCCAAGTTCCACTAAGTCTATCCCAGTACCTGATATATCCTGAATCAGGTCCACTAGAATGAGAATAGCAGGAAATTAAACGTCAATCAAAGTTTCAGTTGAAGCAACTGACTAATCAACGTGCTCAAGTTTGACTTTCCCAACGTTGTTGTTTAACGGAGCCGGTTGGGAGAGCTGGCTTCGTTCTACAGACTAGTTTCCACTTTCTATCTACGCATGCATTGTACTGTCACTAATCATTCAATATATGTATTCGGGATTGGTTTCTTATATTGCTACGTCACCTGTTTGTTATATAATGGGAAGGGGACCTCCGTAGTTGAATGGTCTAAGGCGCTGTCTTAAGATCACTTACCTCTCACTACTAAGGTGTAGGTTCGAGTCCCGTTCGCTCCAAAATCTTTATGTGCGAAAGGGAGGACAGTGGTTCTTCTCATTCTCTCTAAGGTCTTCCTCCACCAATAAAACTGGATATGCCATATATAACCTGAGGTGTTCCTCCACCAATAAAACTGGATATGCCATATATAACCTGAGGTGTCCCTCCACCAATAAAACTGGATATGCCATATATAACCTGAGGTGTTCCTCCACCAATAAAACTGGATATGCCATATATAACCTGAGGTGTTCTTCCACCAATAAAACTGGATATGCCATATATAACCTGAGGTGTTCCTCCACCAATAAAACTGGATATGCCATATATAACCTAAGGGTTCCTCCACCAATAAAACTGGATATGCCATATATAACCTGAGGTGTTCCTCCACCAATAAAACTGGATATGCCATATATAACCTGAGGTGTTCCTCCACCAATAAAACTGGATATGCCATATATAACCTGAGGTGTTCCTCCACCAATAAAACTGGATATGCCATATATAACCTGAGGTGTTCCTCCACCAATAAAACTGGATATGCCATATATAACCTGAGGTGTTCCTCCACCAATAAAACTGGATATGCCATATATAACCTGAGGTGTTCCTCCACCAATAAAACTGGATATGCCATATATAACCTGAGGTCTTCCTCCACCAATAAAACTGGATATGCCATATATAACCTGAGGTGTTCCTCCACCAATAAAACTGAATATGCAATATATAACTTAAAATGTGTTGAAAATGACGTTAAATCCATTATATTATTAGAAAATAATAAAAAAAAATGACAAATGGATATTACAAAAAAAAAAAACGATGGACAAAATTGCAATTAAAGACGAGATTAGTAATCAACATATTGTAAGCGAGTTATTAAATCAAGCAAATTAATTTCTTCTTTCATGATAATCAATTTCTTTTTTAACAAGATGAAAATAAAAAATCATATTTCGCTGGCTTTCAATTTATCATGGTCGTTAAACTTAAGAATATACGGCAGTATATAGATGAACGAGAAAGAAGTACGATAAATAACAAGTTCTGGTCATGTAGTTTATTAATTAACGCTATGTACTGGACCATAAATATTTATTATTTATTCAAAGCACGATATAATCAAAGCACTAAACCAGTTTGTTTATCAAAACCATCACGTTTATATACTAAATGAGATAACTTGATATTAATAAAACTAATTAATGGGCGAAACGTATATTTATATGTCTGGCGTTTTTAGCAAACGTTACAAATCAGATTTTAATTGCCACAATATATATTCTAACACAATATATGAAGGAGTCGATCTGCAAACTAAAGTAATAAAAACGTGATACAAAGAAGGATACTATGAACAATAGATACAATGAATTCAAGACTATGGACACAAATGATAATAAAGACGATAGTAATAATGAATCAGTTAGTTAGACACGAAGATGTTTATTAATGTACGTTATCTGGGTAGATAAATATGGGTGAGAAAACGGAAGCTAATTCAACTGTGAAATAGTAAAATTGCCAACCATGTCATATTGCAAGAAACCATAACGAACACCAATACAACTGTGAAATAGTTAGCTTTCAATTTATAAAAAATGCTATCTGTCTCCATAATGAACGTTCATAAAAAATTGGCAAGTCGTACTCAATATTTCATTATGCATCAATGAAAAGATATCGTCGGTGATACGTGTTTGTATGGCTTTATAAAATAATTAGAGTATTATTTTGAAGCTGGAAATATAAACATGTTTCTTCTCGATGCTGGCACCAATGTATTTCTAGAGTTCCGTTAGATATAAGACGTTCTCCAGTAGTTTGCCGTCATCCGTCTCTGTATCGCTGTTATTGTCCGAATGGTCGGGGCTGCTGGCACAAAGTTGGCCTCTACAACTCGACCATGAAGGGGCTGACTGGTACGGTAGTTTCCAACTTGAGCATCAAAATCACCGAAGGACTTGATAATGGTTAGCTGGAACCACTATAATGGTAATAAAGTATCATTTTTAATATACCGGGCATTTCTTTTGAAAAAAAAGTATAGAAAGTATCTGTATATTACAATATAACGACGATTGTGACATTATAACTAACGCTAGTAAAAGAAAGGAAAGCAGGACCAGGAATTAAAGTAGATATAGATAGATATATTTTATTGACTTTAAGCATTTCAGGTTTTCATCATTACAAATATATGACAAAATAAATAAACAAACACACACGTGACATATCTGAACAAAGTTTAAATATACAGTTTGACTGCATCAACTCCACAAATTTGGACATACTCGGTTTTTTGACATAGTAACCTGGACTATATATGGAGGTGCTATTTTGTTTTAGAAGTGGATTGACATAATCATATTATGTAATAAATTGAAAAAAACTAAAATAAGTGTATTAGTTGAATTTTAGAAAATATGTAACCAGTAGAAGATCACCATATTACCAGGAACCAGGGGGTCAAACTGATTCTACGAAAATAGTTCCATGCACAATGGAAAGTACTTGTTCAAGATGGTGTTTGTGTGAAAATGTACTTCGAAGGTAATATTGCAGTTTTGGCATGTGTAGAGAGTATATTTCGCCAGAGAATGGTGTAAAATTGAGCGGGATCCTTGATATAACTGTAGCTTAGCTGTATGTTGAAATTTTGCAGAATAGTGAAATCGGAAGCAGTTAATGCCCATGTTATTAGGTTGTTTTTGTGTTTTGTTTGAATTGAACAGAACTTCTTCAAATGCTCATTAAATTTGGAGGGCCGGGGTGGGGAGTGGGCAAGTGATCCATTATTGTCCATATTATGGTCCATGGTAAATTCATGATAGGCCAGCTTTTATAGCAAAATACGTCAAAACTAAGACGATGGTTAGCTAATCTACTTACGGCAATCTCGGTCACATGAATAGGTTTTCGGAGGAGTATCCAACGTACTGATTCGTGACATCGTGGCGTGGTTGTGCTGCCTTCGTACGTATAGAACTCGTGCACCCGTTGTTCGTTGAAGAACATCGACATATCAACGACTGTACTGCTGTTCTGATCTGGTAAAACAGTTTGAATATTTAGCGTCATTTTATGCCATAGACGACTATCAGACGATAACTCTTTCTGGGATCTTCGAATGTTAACCAGTACACGAGCATACCAATCTCCGCAAGTATTCGATACCTTTCACATTGGAATCAGCGGTGAAAGTCGAATTACAATGAGACGCAATGCTATATATCAGTCATTTCAGAGACTGCAATCGTGCACGGATTCGAACTCGCTACCCCTGGATTAATAGTCAGACGTGATACAAACTTAGCTAACCAATCTCAACTGGTAATGGTATTGATGATTTTAACATCTTTCATCTTAAACGTACACTATATTTGGTTTAATATTAGAATAATATCCGAGGCGCGATCAGTAAAAGTCGGGCGCTTGGTCGAGCTCCTGCCGGGAATATTGTCGGTTAGTTGAACGCTTGCGAGCGCCTGCTCATATTTCAAGATGGCGTCAATCAACAACAAAGATTTCAACAACACGTCGTCAATCTTGACGAAACACCTATCCAGTAGAATCGAGCACGCTTGCAATCACTCATATGGGCGCCTGCGTTCAGAACTCTGAGCGTTCGCATTATTGAACGCACTGCTGATACACGGAATATCTTGTTGTTGTTGTTGTTGTTGTATGGTGTTAAGCGTCGCTTTCAACAATTTTTCAGTCATATCGCGACGGTGTCGACTTGAGACAGTACTCTAAGCGCTGCCACACTGGAGTATCATGCCGCAGACACATGGTATGATACCCCACCCAGTCACATTATACTGACACCGGACCGACCAGACCTAGAACTCTCCTCTAAATGCTGAGCGTCAAACGAGGAAGCTTCTAGTACCATTTTTAAAGTCTTTGGTATGACCGGACCGGGGATTGAACCCACGACCTTCCGCATGCGAGGCGGACGCTCTACCACTAGACCACGCCGCGGTCTCGGAATATCTTGAAAATACAGAAGGCGTCCAATAAAGGTAAATAGCAGACTCTGTGTTATTGTGTTTGACCATTAGGGGTAATGAAATATGCAACACCTCTCGCGCCCAATACCATTGGCTTGAGCATTATTGTATTTCCGAGCAACACTGAAGAAACTTTAATGATCCCGAGAAATCAGAAACAATATCACTGTTAGTAAGAAAATACTAATATTAAAAACAGTTGGTGGTGGTGGTGGTGTTTAATGTCTCTCAACACTTTTCAGTTATATCGAGACAGTATTCTGAGCGCTGCCAAACTGGAGTATCTTGCCGTAGTCATAGGTATGACACCCTACCCAGTCACGTTATACTGACACCGGGTCGGCCAGACCTAGAACTATCCTTTAAATGGTAAGTCCAGACCTTGGTTTTTGTCAGTAGTGCGAGCGTGCAAAGTAAGCGAACGTGGTAGGGGATGCGAGGGATGCGGGGGCATGCTCCCCCGGAAAGGTTTTATTTCTACATTCAATTTCCTGCATTCTGGTGAAATTTGAGGCTAATATTTCTACTATCTGTCAGGTAATTTTTCTTACTGAATTTTCTCTTTTTCAGTGTGTAAATTATCCAGATTGCAACTTGACATATCAATTACCAAAATTGCCCCCTTTAGCATATAAAACTGAGAAAGGGTAACAAAAATTTGTTATTCAACTTAAAATTTATGTATGCATTGGAATGGAGGCAAAAAAAGATTGAATCAATACCACCACTTTTATGACTAGAACAGAGTCAATCAGGCTCTCTGCAACATGGTGCAAATGAGCACTAGAACCGAAGGATAAGGCAATGGTCATTGTCGTAATTTTTCATATTCCTAATAAGGCTTGGAATCACATTCAATTTGGCGCTTGCAGTCATTCCGGCCCGCGTGAGAGCAGCTGAAATCGGAGTTTACACCTAACATAGGTGCTGCACTTCTCAGACGGCAAAAGACACGGCCAGACACGGTATACGTTTGTCTAGCATTCTTTTTCTTTGGAGAATCATCAGCCGATACTTGTCTTTTCGACATATTGCGACATATCGGAAAGCCTCGTGAGAGACGCTTGTTCCCTCTTCACATTCGCAAAAAACGTCCAAGAGACCTCGATTGCGGAAACGAACCAAATAGCCGGAAATTACTGAAATTTACGAAATGTTTATTGTCCGTAGAAACTGACCACCTGTCCGTAGTGCGTAGTTCTCGACCTAGTTCCGTTGAAAATACGGATAAATCGTAGAAGTAAACAGGACCTAAATTCATCAATATTTGGAGCCTGAGATTTAGACTCAGACTCAAAATGTAAAAAAATAAGATTCAATTAAAGACGTTTCTGCGGGTTGTTACTGCGCATCGCTACGCGCATAACTCCTTTCTGTTACTTTCAGTTTCGGGGTCTAATGTCGCCGTTTGGTTAATTAAAAGTCGAGTCGCATTAGGATATTTACAAAGCGAAGTATTTTCATTTCGAGATGTCAGAAATGTAAATTTTGTCAAGGAAGCGATCGAAAAGTACGGAAGAGTATATTGTTTTTCGTTCTAAACCACCAGAAGTGCTTGTACATAACGGAGTCGAAGAAACAACTACGAAAATATAATCAATACTCGTAATGGTAACATTTCGGATAACTCATTTTTCGGATATGGATCATTTGTGAATTTGTTCCAAAGCGCTGAATACGTAATGCATTTACCTGAAACAATATTATTCATACCGGGATGGAGACAAGGAAGAATAAATCTTGAATTTTGACATTTAGCTGACCTGATGCATGTAAAAGTTTGGTATTGAAGGACACTATGGAAGACACTTATATGGGTTAACGTTATATACATAAACTGTATATGTGGAAGTATAAGAACAGTGAAAACAAACAAGACACATTGATTAAACAGGAAAAGTCCAATATCATTTGACATCAACACAAAGCAATTGAGTATAAGGTTAGCTGATGCTTTAACATAACTCACTGATCAATATTGATGTATCACATAAAATGATTACTTACTTTATGATTTCTAGAGTGAACAACTATAAAAAGTGATTCATTGGTTGAATATTTACATCATTTTCATGCCATCGAGGGCTAACAGACGATCACCTAACCACTGTTTCCTGGAATTAACCAGTATTTGAGCACACCCCATCTTCTCAAGTAACTGATAGCTTTCCCACTTGAATCAGCGGTGAGAGACGATTGATAAAGAGACATAATGCTGTATATCTATCGTCCTGGAGACTGTTGCCAGGCGGGGATTCGAACAGTATTCTTACATTGAGTAAATGTTAAAAATAAATTTATACACCGTCATGTTCTGTGTTTCCTGTTAAACAGAAATTATTACATGAATTATGAAAATAAGAAACTATTCAACACATTTCAGGAATGCTAAACAGAGGCTCAGGTTACAGATGGATTGAGATGTCGGTGCTTTGAATACCTGTAGTGGTTTCATTAACTATGAAGAGACAATCAATATCGTGACATAGACAACGTGTACAGAAACACTAAATGAAAGAGTGACAATCATCAAAAGGGGCCAATGGCAATTATTAATGTAATTTAACCGTTTCAGCTTATTCTATTATGGATTACAACAAAATAATCGTGAGCACAACAGATGATCTGAGGGGGATCAAACCTGTGACTACTTGTTTGGCACACACAATATCCGTGCAAATAACTGACAACTTTCCCACTTGAATCAGTGATTAAAGATGAATGAACATGAGACACAATGTTGGAATTTGCATATATTTAAATCATCACAGAGACTGGCCAAGTGGGGATTTGAGCTTGCAACCCCTTAACTGCTTGTTACATAACATAACAGTTTCATTCAGTAAAAAAATGCCCACTTACATGTATGCAAGTTTATAACCATAAGATTTTGTTCAATGGTTTGAACGTAGATATCATAACAGGAATTGCTGCTCAGTTATAGCCCTTGAGTTGTCATACTATACCCATATATTGTGCTGTTTTATTAAAATACATTGTTGGTTTTTTTAGCCAGACCAATGAGCTCAGTAAGTAGAGCACGATACTTCTAGCTCAGGGTTGAGAGTTTGATACCTGAGGCTGGCTAACTTACAGTGCTAACTGTCATTCAGATGGGACTTTAAACTGAGGACTTTTATGATGGTGCTATACACCAAGCAAAAGAATCAGGTGAAACATATGATTAGGTTTCTTCTTTGATATTTATTTCCTGCACTATCCCCCACAAACCTAAAAAATCTAAACTGTTCACTCTTCTGGGTGCATCACCCAAATGGTAAACTGGTGATGATGTAAATTAAGCTTACATACAAACAAACATTGTCGTTTATTTCTTTATCTCATATAAGCTTCCTTTAATTTTCAGTGATGAAGTCAGTCAAGTAGTACACCAGGACCAGGCCAATTTATTACAACATGTGTTGCCAGAAGAATGGATTGTGACAGTAAATCAGATACTGGGACCATGTTAACAAAAAGTATTCGAAAAACATATGATGTTTTTCCAGAAGACTAGGAAATGCACATATTATGAAAAACTAAGAACAATCACTACCAATTCACCAGGCAGTGTTCTAAAATTTTAATGACAATTCAAAGATTAAAGTTGGAAGTAGCCCTGTACAGGAATAAAAATTTCAAGTTAATGTAATAATGGATGACAGTGTGACTACTATAGCCAAGATAAATACCAGAAAAAAAGGACTTGAATGGACTCGCAGATAAAACTCTGAAGATATTATGTTGAGTAGCAGGTCACTGGTGATCCAACTTTGATTGACAGTACATGGTTTTACCACTAGGCCTCTAACATTTCAAACTTTTACAACTATTGATGTTCATCAATTACCCAGTATATATGAAATGTATAAAAGCAATTTAACAGTAATTACATTATAAATTACAAATATCATAATTGCTATTTAGTGCATCATTTAGAAATATGAAAGTTACTTCTGCAACGAAACTTCATTATAAAAATTACAACAGATGATTTTCACAATTTTGACAATTTTAGGCCATTTTATGAAAAGGGAAGTTAACATTTAGCACTGTAGCTTGGTAACAAGCAAGGTGACATGTATTTTTTATTTCATTTCATGATATTGTTTGTTGTTGTGCTTCTTTGTAAAAAGAATGAAACAATTCTCCACGTAGAACATTTTTTTTTATTGAATTGGTGTGAAAATGCATCGGTTGCGGCCATTTTATGAAAAGGAGAGGTAACATTTAGCACTGTAACTTTGTAACAAGCATGGTGACCTGTATTTGTTATTTTATTTTCTGATATAGTTTGTAATAATGCCTCTTTGTAGAAAGAATGAAACAATTCTGCGCATTAAAACTTTTTTAATTATTGAATTAGTGTCAAAATGCATCATTTACGGCCATTTTATGAAAAGGGAGGTAACATTTAACTCTGTAACTTAGTAACAAGCATGGGGACATCTATTTTTTTGTTTTATTTTCTGATATAGTTTGGTTTAGTGCCTCTTTGTAGAAAGAATGAAACAATTCTCCGCGTTACAACTTTTTTTATTATTGAATTAGTGTAAAAATGCATCGTTTGCGGCCATTTTATGAAAAAGGGAGGTAACATGTAGCAATGTAACTTAGTAACAAGTAAGGTAACATATGTTGTTTTTTTATTTGCTGATATAGTTTGTTAAAGTGCATCTTTGTAGAAAGAATTAAACAATTCTCTACATTAGAACTTTTTTTTATTATTGAATTAGTGTCAAAATGCATCTTTTACGGCCATTTTAAGGAAAATGAGGTAACATTAAGCACTGTAACTTAGTAACAAGCATGGGGACATATATTTTTTATTTTATTTTCTGATATAGTTTGTTATGGTGCCTATTTGTAAAAAGAATGAAACAATTCTCCGCATTAGAACTTTTTTTATGTTTAAATTAGTGTAAAAATACATTGTTAACGGCCAATTCTATAATCGTAAAAATTTATGAAAATTACTGTTTGAAATGTGAAACTCAAAAGAGCATCATGACATTTTCTGTTTAAGATACTTTATCTTTTGTTACATGAGTGACAACAATATTTTGTTGAAATATATCACTTTGTTAGTAAATTAAACAAGATTTATAACTTACACCAATTTGCTGTTTTTTCTTTAAAAAATTTAAAACGGTGTAGTTTAAAAAAAGTCATAGCAAAAAAACAAGCATGGGGACCTATATTTTTTTTTAGTGTTTTAAACTTGTCTTACTTCAAAGTACTTGTGTGCAAAATTTAAAAAAAATCTCCGCGCTTGAACTTACTCGAAGAAACGTCTTTAACAACTATTAAACAAGCAAATCAATATATTTATTTACATATTCAATCAGCTTTAACGATTATTTAACAGAAAATATTACATAATCACATTTCTTACACATAATTGTATGTTTACAGGGTTTTACAAAAATGTAAGATTTGAATCTGAGTCCGATTCTCAGACTCAAATTGTTGATGAATTTAGGCCCAGGTCTGTTAAAGCCTCAAGCGAAGAAACTTCTAGTACTACTTTCAAGTGTTTGGTAAGGTCCAGCCGGAGATCGACCTTCTACATGCGAGGCGGACGCTCTACCACTATACCTCTGCTGTTGTCAGTATTCAAAACAAGGATTCACAATGAGTATATAGTACATAAATATCAGTGAGCAGTCAATTTTTTGTAAGGCGGGCAAGATTTTATTTGTAATAAATGTAAATAATGCAATGAGCAACAACAAATAATAATAGGGATGGTAGTACAGTTGGAAAAGTGTTGGCAGGTCAAAGGTCGCGGGTTCGGCACCAGCTCGATTTGATGATTTCTCAAAAACAAAGGTCTGTACTATGAGAGAAACATCACATAAGCTCTATTGAGATAAAACAAGTACGCAGACTTAAACGCTGGAAAAAGTTCGGTAATTTATAGAGAAAAAAATATGATCAGCGCAATTTAGGGCAATGGCCTACGTTGTCCAGTTGGGGCTATCGCGGCAAGTTCATTGGATTAGGTAAAGTCGAAACAACAAAACAACGATACTGCGTAACAAGATAAAAAGTCGAAACTACGATGGTGAAAAGTCGGAACCACGATGGTAAAAAGTTGAAACTACGACTTTTCACCGTCGTTGTTTGTTGTTTTGACTTTTCTCCGTCGTTTTTTTTATTTTTCACCATCGTAGTTTCGACTTTTCATTGTAGTTGTTTTGACTTTTCACCGCCGTAGTTTCGACTTTTCACCGTCGTTGTTTTGTTGTTTCGACCTTTCACCGTCGTTTTTTTTATTTTTCAACATTGTAGTTCAAATTTTTCACCATCGTAGTTTTGACTTTTCACCATTGTAGTTTCGTTGTTTCGACTTTATTTAATTTAATAAATCTGCCGCGATGGCCCCAACGGGACACCGTAATATCCATGATTACTAAAAAAAAGAGAATACATTTAACTTACTGGTGTTGTATACTGTGTGCATATTACTAAGCAGGAAATCGGAAAAGCCATACATTTCTGCATTATCCAGTTTAGGCAAAGGCCGCTTCTGCAAATTAAACTATAAAGCAACGTGCATATTAGTGATCCATTCAAATATGTGTTATATTCAGTAAATACACAATGTCAGTTTCAGACACCTCTCAAACAAATATTTCTTAAAAATATTTAAAATGATTTATTGAAAAGTTCTACAATTATGATAAAAAGGTTTCCAAATGGTTCTAATAGCAGCGGAATCAATTTGGGCAAAACTATCATTGCTGAGGCGGCACGATCCTTTCATATTTTGCTAGACTTATTGCAATTTGTTATTTTGAATATAATTCGGATGTAGGCCTTGTGTTTGCCATTGTATCATAAATTGATCTTTTTGGAGCACAGAACGCAACCCCGAAATGAAAATACAATGGGCGTTCAATAAGTAATGTTATATCGGTAACAAAATGAAAACAATAACTATCTTGATATACTACAGTTCAAACCTTCATGGTAATCTCCTTTAACAGACATGCACTATTCGGTGTTTTAACTCTTTACTTCATATGCATTTTAACTGGACTCTTCCAAACTCAAAAGCCACACATAGTCGATTTCCATGAATAGATACATTTTATCTATTTACTCTGATAGAGACGAAAACAGTGCAGGACCTGTTCTGATTACTCGTTACGAGCAATCAGAACTGGTTCTGCACTGTTTTCAAAAGCCTTTTATATTAGAGGTGTTCAAAAGTGTCCATATGAAGTAAAGTGTTAACCACTTCTAGAATATGTCCTCGTTTTGTGTATACCCATCAGACACCGAAGTACAGCTGTCCCAAGTGCTTGTCAGAAAGTGCAGTTTGGTTCGCTTAATATTTCTTTAATGTTGGAAACACATTTTAATGGCGTTTAACGACATCCTTACCATATGCTAGTTTATATATGACATATCTGATATTACTTAGTTTAAACTTATTTATTTTACTTCGATTGTGAAACAAGTTCTTACAACCTAGACAAATCACGCTCGAAGTCTTCCTAGGTAGAACCAGTACAAAGCATATGCGGAAAACGCGTCTTGCTCAAGGACTCCACACATAGCCGTAGCGGGGGATCGAACCCACGGTGCTCTGATCATGGTTCGATGCTCTACCACTGGACCACGCGCCAACATATCTAATAGTGGAGAAAGACCTTAGAATAAATATGATAGAACCTTTTATAAATAAACGTTCACACACAGTATTTTGGACCGAGCTGTACTCGAATCCATGATAGCGACGGTGGAATATAATGGTTAAGTGGCTGGAATTGTTTGTGTTTATGGATATGTAGTGTAAGAGTAATTGGAATTATGTACATGATCCGCTCATGTTATATTTTCCATAAATACCAAATTGCATTGTGTCATAATAAAAAGGAAAAACTATGGTAAAATAGCTTGCATTTACCTGGACAAATAATGCCACGACCACGAGGCCGTCGGTTTTATCGTCTGCTTCCTCAATATCCCTGTAGATGCTGTTATAAAACACGAAGTGAACCTGAAATACAAAATAAAATAAAGAGTCATGACATTGTTAGCAGGCTCTCTTATTCTATTTCCAGGTTCACTCTACACCCGAACGGTCAATCTATATACTAGGTTAATAGGCGGAATATATCCTCCGGTGGCTGAGTGATCTTAGGCGCTCGTCTCAAGAGCACTTACCTCTCACCGCTAAGGTCGTAGGTTCAAGTCCCGCTCGATCTAAAATCATTATGTGAGAAAGTTTGCCAGTTACTTGCGGAAAAACAGTGGTTCCACTCAGATTCATTCTGAGTTTTTCCTCCACAAATAAAACTGCATGTGCAATATATAACCTGAAATATGCTGGATTAAACCCCATGAAAAATAATAATACACGGTAAATTATGCCTTTGAATGATTTCTGTTTTCTTATAAACACACATGTACTTGTTTACTTAGCAGCTATGAATTTGAGTAATCAAAACAGATAGAGTTTATTTTATAAGGTATGAAACTCTATGTCAAGCTTTGGTGCCAGTTTCAAGTTGTGTGCATGTTATAGGCCTAGGTAGAATAATCACATTATCTTAGAGCGTAAATATTTCCAATCTTCGTACCAACCAAAATAGAACACGTGATGACCAACTGGAAAAGGGTCATTCATCCAACTAAAGTCGTGTACAATTTTCAAAAAAAGCATACGTAATTATTCATGAAGTTTGATGAAAAGTATGTACTTGTCAAATATCAGTATGAGAATTATCTCGATATGTTTCCATGTAATGTTAGATTATTTATAGTAGATAAAGAAAATCTGTTAATCCTCTTAAAATACAAACTGGCCAGTATGACAAAAAAAATATCCCAAAAATGGCAGATATGTTTTGTTGCAATTCAAATGCTAAAGAAGATGAGTTTATGTATTTGTCTCTATTTTAACTATTTATTTAAAAACTGTTTGTAAATGTATTGCTATTAAAGACCTTCTGTCTTCAGGTTTTTCACATAATAAAATTATTTAATATAATATTCAAAGATATATAAAAGAAACATTAGAAATTAGAAGAAAAAAAAACAGTGTAAACTGTTTAAGCAAAGTGTTCCTCCTCGTTTCATATATTAACATTCTTTAAATACTTTGTTACATACTCTAATCTTCTTTATTTCCGCCAAAGTACAACTATACAGGAGAGTATAAACATTTAAATAGCAACATGGGATACAATACATATACAAAAACATAATACACAAAAAGACAATTAAATGTCAATCAAATATATGCAATACAGACAAACAGTCCTATTACTCGATAGTTCAAACAATTTACATATATACAAACACAATTAATAAATGATATTTCAATTCAAACAGCAAAACATATGGACACTTATAAAAGAATAGTGCCACATATAGCCCAATGACTGATATGACTTACCAAGCAAACACTATACGGATACTAAAAGGGTATCATTAGTTCCAAATATTATCTTTCAAAAACAAAATGTACCTTGAAAGTTAAATGAAAGGATCGCATTATTTGAAGATATTATTTTTTTAACACGTTAATACAAACAATTAATATATAATATAATATTTAAAATTAAAATATTATTGTATATTATCATTTTCCCTGTCAGCACGGGATAACGACGAACTCAGCCACAAATTGACAAAACACAAAAGATGAAGTATTATGTGTTATCTACATAAACGTATATCTTAATACTTTAGTCATATGATGTAAATGTCTAAATGTATTTTTAGAAATAGCAACCGCTTGTTTGTCTGTCATGTATAAAGAAGGATAATCGGACACTATTTCTATAATTTGGTTAAAGGCTTTCATGTTACGAAGCTTATTGTTAAGTGACTATATGTTTATATTGACTGTATAGTGTATCACATATGACGATGTATGTTGTACAAAACTAAATAAAATATATGTTATGTTCTGTCAACGTAGGCAAATTATTCTAAATGATATAAAACCATATCCTAGTGCATGAAGCAAAAATTCAAGCCAAATTGTTATTGGCATTTATAAATACAATTACAATGACATATTTATAAATGAGATGTCAGGAGATAATAGTTCAGTGGTACATGAAAATTGTTTACGTTTGAAAACATAATAAATAATAAGTAATAAAAAAAACTAAAAGTGAAAACTGATTTTAAATGGGAAAATTCAAGGCAAATTCAGGATTGCTAAAACAGCAAATAAGTTAAAACTTATAACTGATGGGAGTGAAATATGTTTTGATAAACGTTCAGCATTTCATAATACAGTCATCTAACATAATCTATTCAATCAATCTATAAAGTCCACAATTTTTATCCATTAAAATTTTGTTTTGCAATTTCCCCAACAAAATCATCTTTAAATCTATCTAATTGAATTTGAAAAAAAAATTACCGCTAAAAGCTTCATCAGATACATAATTTATGTTTGTCTTTTAAACTATGTTAACAAGATAAAATAAAAACCTTTGGCTGAAACAAGTAATAGTACCCCAAACAAATGTATATAACAATTCTCGTGTGCCTTATCTAAAAATGTTTCTACGCTACATGTTAAACAGTAACATAATGAAATAATGACCGTATCTTCGAAAATGATTGGTAAATGAATGTCTTACCTTTGTAATGGATACATCGTACGAATGTTCACGAAATATGTTTTGTTTTTTTTTAAATATGTTTCTATCTGTCCAAAATTGAAATAAAATCATATATGAAAAGAAATTGAAAATAAGCGCTGTCATATACGTCGCTTTCAAAAATGACGGTTGTATTTCGCCTGGCGATTATTTCGTAAGACTTTGTTTCTTACTATTCTATAATAGGAATATTAGACGTTTAAATTTCAGTTTTTGATAATTCAATAAAAATGGAACCTAGGTTAATGATCGGGCAAAACATTAGCATAACTATATCCATATTTACAATATGTTTACCGAAGCGGTGGTCTAGAGCTAGAGAGCCCGCCTCACATGCGCAATGTCGTGAGTTCGATCCTTGGCCGGGTCGTGCACAAGACTTGAAAATAGTATTAGAAGCTTCCTCGCTTGGCGTATTGCATTTAAGGATAGTTTTAGGTCTGGTCAACGAACCGGTATCAGTATAACGTAACTGGGTGAGCTATCGTACCATGTATCAGCGGATTGGTAGCGCTTAGAATACTGTTTCAAGTTGACGCCGTCGCGATATAACTGAAAAAATTGTTGAAAGCGACGCTAAACACAGTACAACAATAACAAAAACATGTTTGGTAAGCTATATCTATGAAAAAATGTAATACCTCTCCTTCGAATCTTTCGCCGTCGACCATATGCTCTGATCCGGCTGCCGTATACCCTTTACCTCGGAAAACGTTGCCCTTTAGAAAATATCATAAAATAACTATTTAGACAAAAGTAACTATATTAAACCGACGAATTAAGATCTTAAAGTTATAGTTTACAGACGTTGATTCCGTTAAAAGTCAAAATACTTATTCACTGACGTTGATTCCGTATAAACAGTCAATGCACTATTTCATAAGTGTTTATTCCTTTCATCTAGTATTCAAAGCACTGATTTAGAGACGTTTATTCCGTTTTTTACAGACGTTTATTCCGTTTTTGATTAGACAAAGTACTAAATTAGTAATAATACGGATGGTTATTTTGTATTAACAACCAAATCTGTGATCTACAGACGTTTATTCCGTTTTTGATTAGGCAAAGTACTAAATTAGTAATAATATGGATGCTTATTTCATATTAACAACCAAAGCGTTGATTTACAGACGTTAATTCCGTTTTTGATTAGACAAAGTACAAAATTAGTAATTATACGGATGCTTATTTCGTATTTATAGCCAAAACTCTGGTTTATAGACGTTTATTCCGTTATTGATTAGACAAAGCACTAAATTACAGATGCTTATTTCGTAGTAACAGCCAAAGCTATGATTTAAAGACGTTTATTCCGTTCATAAAGACATAATACATATTTACAGAAGTTCGTTCCATCTATATTTAGTCAAAGCACTAATTTACGGATGTTAATCAAAGCACCAATTTACTTACGTTTATATTTAGCTAAAGTACTTATTTACGGATGCTAATTCCGTATTTACAGTCAACTAACTAATTTACAGGTGTTTATTTCGTTTATATAGCCAAAACACTAATTTTTGGACATTTGTGATGGCCATCCTGGAATCATTCATTCAAACACCTGCATTATTTGAAATTAACAATTCGCATCCCTGTCATTGAATTAACTTTCCTTCACTGTATATTTAATGTAATGATAATATTTCGAACTCCAAAAAGTTATATATTTCTAGTTTACATTCTACAAAGTAAACATTTAGATTATATTATCCATATTTAACATACGCTTTATTTCACTTCTGAATCAAAAGTTGCGTTTTATCACAGCTACATCCTGAAGTTATACGTCTTTAACTACAGAGTTGCGCCCCTTTTCAGTAACGATAATACAACTCGTGCGCTAAACAGGTCTATGTAAGTTGGTTTGTAATAGCTTCAAATGGTAAACAGAGATTGTTGGTTCTTGCTGCTGATGATAAGAATAAAGGATGACATGGCATCGGATACCCACGGGTATCAATTCCGATATTCTCCATCCATCACCCGTGTGAAATTACGCTAGCTTTGTGTCGTTTTGTTTGAACAGAACAGAAATAAAATACAGCTAACGTTAACAACGTCTTATCAAAACGGCGTTTGCATGAAACTAGCGTTGCGATTGGATAACGTTCCCTTCTTGAAATCGTGAATGAACCAATCATATGATTGCATCGTGGACGCAAAGGAACAGAGACTCTTCAAGCGGCTGTCCAGCAGGACGGATATCTCCAGGGCAAGCTCCAGCCTTTTAAGTGGGTCACGGTCCCTCCACTTTTACATGGAGGGATTTTTAACCTATCATCGATTTTATGTTTTTAATGTGGTGTTAAAAAGGATCGTTTTTGGAATAAACAACAAAAATCAGCACGCTATTATAGCAATACAGCAATACAGCTTCTCCAAGAAACAGCTTTTGACCGGAACCTCCATATCTGCATAATCAACTTAGCACAAGAATCGTCTTCAAGAATCATCTTTAATCATCTTTAAACAACTTATCTACAACAACAAGAATCTTCCTAGAATGTACATCGTCGGGCTACTCTGATTGACAGCTTCGGTTTCAAATCGCTTATACGCAAGGCATCAAGCTCAGCGGGTTGAAATAGACTCAGTAAGCGGAAATTTTTAACTCGACAAAAAAGATCTTAACAACTTGATGATCAAATACGGAAGAAGGAACAACATACCACCGAGAAACATCTTAGAAAGTAATCATCTTATCCAGCCAGTGGTGCAGCACCGGGAGGAGTAGCGAACCTGCCGATGCTGTCCACTGGCATCTTAATCTTCTGTTTCTGCTCGCCAAAAAGCCAAGAGCTAAGTGCGAGGGTAAACAAACGCTTAAACATACATACATAAACGGAGAGTATCGGAATGGGTTACGCGTTGGTATCCGACGATGGCATGGCATATGCTACAATAAGACATCAGTGTTTGTAAAACATGTTGATTTTTATTGTATTTTACTGGCCGGATGTATTTTAGGACAGTTGAGGACCTCTTTTTAAACATAAAAACACACATTTTAGAGGTACAACAGCACTTTCTTTAAATAAGAACAACTTGTCAACTTACCAATTATTGGTCATTTTATGAGGGGATACGTTCCTGCTATACAAAAGAAATAGTTTCTATGTGGAATTTTATGTTGCAGTGGAAGATTCGGACATTGTTTTATACAGATCATAAAGCGAAATTCAACTGCGTGGTGATACTCATATGTGTCAATATTTGTCGTTATTATGTTACATTGTGTTAAAATAGTAAGTTTACATCTATACCTATGCCTTTAATGAGATAAAGTATTTGAATCAAATGTTGAACATTAGAATATTGAATGTATTTAATGTAACAAAAGTTTTTAAATCACTAACTTCTCGTTCGAAGTTTCGGCCGTTGTGACCACCGTAATGGAAATGGAAGTCGTGCAGATAGTAAACACCAGGGCGATGTGGTATATCAGTCAACTTGATCGTCATTGGATCATCCAATTGGAACGACGCAGAGTGACCTAAAATATATGTAATATGTTATCAATCAAACAATACTGACATGACCGTTGTATATTTCATATATTTAGGGTTTCAGATTTTTTTTTAAAAAATGCACACATAAATAACCATATACCTTATTTCTGTATTATATTCTTCTTTAGATTCCAAGCTTGCAAATAAGCTACATAATTTAACCCATCTGGTCATTCATCTAAAAGTAACTAGTCATATTTATTGCATTGTTATTTATCACAACCGCATCTTCATAACTTTTCTGTGACAAGTTTTATATTATATTTATTATTTTAACCCTTTACTTCATATAGACGCCGTTGGACACCTCTAATATAGACGCCTTTGGACACCTCTAATATAGACGCCTTTGGACACCTCTTATATAGACACCTCTAATGTAGAAGGCTTTTGAATTATTTAGTGAATTATATTTATATTAACCGACATAGTGGGAAACGGTGCAGGAAGTGCTCTTCCTGCACTGTTTTCAAAGGTTTTCTGTGATTGGTGCGGAGAAACGCGTATCTATGGAGTAAAGGGTTAATACCTGAAATGTGTGAAAGATTTGTATGTATAATTATATATAGATATATTAGTATGAGAAACTGTAACAGTTAAAGTTAATAAAATATTATCTTTCTTCTATTATACTTAGTTTATCTCTGTCTGTAACTGGATCATACCGATTATTCTCTTCAACATTTTTTGTTTTTGAAATATTGTTTTCAAACGTGTATTAATTTGCCTCTACATGCCATACTAAATATCAAAGTTTGATTCTAATATCTGTATTGACACTTGGTTATGTAGGGAAACATTTTAGTTACACACGTGTGTAGTTTGCTATAACACATAAAATATAATAGTTTAGGTCAGTTAAATATCATTTTTATTTCACCGAGTAGGCACTAAGTGGTATGTCAATTTCAATGTTCACGAGTAAAATTCAATAGACATCTCACAGAAACAAACAAGTTTATTTTATGAAAACTAAAACTATAATTTAAGCAGTGCAAATATCAAACAAATGCACTGAGAAATTTATAGAAACAAGACTTTGATAATTGTCAAACGTGGATGTTTATGTTTTTACTGCATTACATTACAAATAATTGTTATAAGAGTAATATAGTGTGATAACCTTCTCTATAAGTGCTATTAGGATGTTGTATTTTACAGAACATTTATTTTATTGTTACACATTTGTCACATTCATATTGCACTGTCTGTCATAACAGTTTATAACATGGCTTGTCATGATGAACTTTAAAGAGACCTCACATATATATCGCCGATATTTTTTTCGATCTTAGCAGCAAAAATGCACATTTATATCAAACATATATTATGTTCAATAACTTATATTGTATTTTGTCTCTGCTGGGTAAAATTTCTTTAATTTTGTTTGCCAAATACTAAGTCAAGGCCCGTGATAAAGCTACTCATTAACAAATATCGGGTTATGCTAAAACATTGACGAATGAAACGAAAAATCCGACCTGTGTTTTAACGAATTTCTCATAAATAAGATAAACTACAAGGACAGTATGAACCATTATCTAACTGAACTGAAAGTTATAGGTGATGCATCTTTAAAGACGATTGCTATAGTTTTTGTCACTTTTTTTCTATAGATAGAATGTTATGAAAATTCCAAGTATTTAAGTTTAATGTATGTTCATGCAATATCTGAAATAAAAAAAAAACACATGCTACCGTACATAATATTTTATATTAGACCTACGTTCTCATAAACATACCCGTCGTTGAAAGTTGGCTAAATAATGTAGATTTAACAAGCAATGCGAAAAAAAATATTTAAATTTTTTTATAGCTAGTATTTAATCAAATCTGCATGCATATAATATTATATGTCATGGAAATGGTAATTATAGGCTTGAATTTAACTGTTTAGAATTTTTTAAAAACAAAATCAACTCGGCAGTGTGCCAATTATTTTTCAATTTTGTATTTAAAATATAGCTTTTTGTATGAATATTTTGATATAGTGTATGGATATTTTTTTTTTTTAAATCTCACAAAATACTCTTTGATACCTATTTTAATGACAATAAAAATAGAAATAAACTTTACCGTGAAATTTAAGAAATCAATAGCTCTTAAAATATGCTATCGTTAAATAAACTGCAGTTGCTAAATTAACGTTTTTGTACTAATTGAGTATATTTGTATCAATATTAAGATATATCTTATTCAGGTTAAATTGCAATAAACAATTATTTTATACCAGTATGCATATTTCGTATATTGAACTGAATGTAAGAGACCAATTTTAGGCGTATCCGTAAATGATTTTGCCATCCGAAATAGGGTCAATTGTAGTATAGCGGTATGTTGTGACTCTAGCAGGTCTTGATAAAATTTCTTGTCTTTGTGCGCAGGAAAACTAAAGCAGGCATCCTTAATGCACCCTTTTGGAATTTGTTGGACGAAATTACTAATAACATGGTGAGTGACATTGAATTACGTAAAGTACTCGTAAACAACACCAAATAGCAATACAATATCTGTTGTGACAATAACGTTTTTGTCTGCGGCTAAACTTTGACTTTTTTATTATTGTAATGTAGTAATGTACATACTTACTTATGTATATGCTATAATGAATTATCAGGAATATAAATGATATGGACAGGAAAAGTAGAGATTTATGTTCAACTGTCATAAAGAACACGCAATGAAGAGTCATTACTATGGTGTATGAACATGACAGAAAATCAACACCTGTCAGAGCGACGATATGACCATGTTCTTGAACTATTCGTGTGTCACTTTAACATGATAATATACATAATGCGTATTGATTAAAGCGAACTGTATTTTTAGCAATATGTGCTCATTTTGCGATTGCGTGTTTCATCTCATCACGCACGGTCCAGTGGTAGAGCACCGAACCCATAGTCTGAGGCGATGTGTGGTGTCCTTGAACAAGAACGTGACTTATTTATTTTACTTCGATTGTGAAACAAGTTCTCACAACTTTAACAAATCATGCTCGAAGTCTTCCTGGGAACCAGTTGTGAGCAGAGCTTAAGAACACAACACATAATCGTGGCGGAGAATCGAACCCATACTGAACCTTCCAGCCTATCTTCAGCATCTACAGGTGTTCACTGTAACACCTTAATATGCACATGTAAATATATATACATAAATATATATAATAAAGGGAGATAATTAAATTCACAACAACGGAATTTAATCGTATTATCTCCCTTTATGAAATTTAATATATATGAATTCACTGTATCTATATGATCCAACGGGTTTATAAATCTGTCCTTTATATAGCATGTGAGTCATGAATCCTTAACTGGATCCTACTCATATAAAGCTATCAGTTCATGTATGTAAATTTGTCCACCTTGTCCAGATGTGTAGCATGTAATTCCATAGTATATAAGTCATGGTCGACATCAAATTTATTGGTTTGGCAGAGGCCTTGATATTGTATCAATGGTTTGCATTGTAGCTAGGCGCACTCGTCGTGGTCTGGTCTGTATATTTATGTCTTGGTTATTCACAACTATTCACAGATTTTATATAAACACTTGTGTTGTCTATAGAATATACAACTTTATGATTTATGCAACTGTGATATATCATTTCCATTTCCGTTTTTAGTCTATCCCGGAACCTGATATCTCCAGAATCAGGTCTATTAACCACCAATGAAAAAGCAGAGAATTCTCTGCCTGTCCCACAATTTATAGCAATTCAAAGCTTACTAAATAATAACGTCATTCAAACTTACCCTTAAGCAACTGACCGATCAACGTGCTCGAAACAATTGCTAGTTAACGGACCCAGTCGGGAGAGCTGGATTCATTCTACAGACTAGAGCCGTTTTGGCAATTAGTTTATGACAATTAGTCTATCCCGGTACACGGCATCCTCCGATTCAGGCCTGCTATACCCTAATGTAAAACCTTGGAATTTCCTGCCTCTCCAAAACTCTAACGTGTGTACCAAACAGCTTTCCTTAATGAAACTGACCAATCAGCGTGCTCGAATAGCCGGAGGGCTTGGGCTGTTTCAACAGTAAATTTATTTCACGTCTTTCTAAGGACATAAAAATATATACTTATATTTACATAAGTCCTTGGCCTTCCAGGATGTTGTGGACAGCAAGAATACCATTCAAATAAAACAAACTGTCAATCTAAGCCTTACTTACAAACGTATTGACGGACAATCTCACATACCACTGTTCTTTAGTGTGCCTCTCACTATTTTGTGCAAAGATAGCATACGCAGATGGCGACGGATGGCACCATAGTGAACCAGCTCAGACCGAATGTTTATCGGCGATTGATCGAAACCGCCACAACTTGTCTGATGCGTCCGTGGCCAGTTGTACACACCTGGAAATATCAAATTAAAATTAGATGCGCTTTTACATGTGATCAGTTGTATACACCTGGAAATATCAAATTAAAATTAGATGCGCTTTTACATGTGGTCAGTTGTATACACCTGGAAATATCAAATTAAAATTAGATGCGCTTTTACATGTGGTCAGTTGTATACACCTGGAAATATCAAATTAAAATTAGATGCGCTTTTACATGTGATCAGTTGCATACACCTGGAAATATCAAATTAAAATTAGAATCGCTGCTACATGTGCCCAGGTTTACACACCTGCAGATGCACTGTAACATGTGACCCGGTTTGCACACCTGCAGATGCACTGTAACATGTGACCCGGTTTACACACCTGCAGATGCACTGTAACATGTGCCCAGGTTTACACACCTGCAGATGGACTGCAACATGTGACCAGGTTTACACACCTGCAGATGCACTGTAACATGTGACCCGGTTTACACACCTGCAGATGGACTGTAACATGTGACCAGGATTACACACCTGCAGATGTACTGATACATGTGACCAGGTTTTTACACCTGCAGATGGACTGTAACATGTGACCAGGATTACACACCTACAGATGTACTGCTACATGTGACCAGGTTTACACACCTACAGATGTACTGATACATGTGACCAGGTTTTCACACATACAGATGCACTGCTACATGTGACCAGGTTTACACACCCAACAGATGCACTGTTATTGTTACAGCAGTGTACAATATACATCTACATTAAATAGGTAGATATACTGTTATTTCATTTTAAACTGATTTATTTTAAATTTATTAAGAAACAAGCTCTTCTTTAAAAAAATATCTCAAAAGTCTTGTGTGGAACCAGAATTAAGCATATGTGTGCGGATAACAATGTCTTTTACATTGAGGACACCACACATAGCCGTACTAATATGCAACAAACGTGGTTTTCAAAACTAAGTCAAACATTCAGTACTTGGATAGATGTATATAAAAATCAATTTTGTATAGGGAAACTTTAGATGTTTGCATATATTTTTTTGTATGAAATGGTCCTTTTGAAGCAACGACCCTATCCAAAACAAGAAAAAAATGGAATGAAAAACTCGGTTCATGAAAAACAACGAAACATGCATATCTCCACATAATACCCAGACTCAATCTCAAAATTGCCGATTTTCAAATACTGTTAAATATCTCAAAATTGTCAGTTAAAAAGTATATATATTCTGATAATGTGTTATAAAAAATTATTGTTTTTGTAGGAAAATGTCCATTTCTTGTAAAATTGTTTTTAATGAAAACTACAAAATTTCACATTTTGAGTTTGAGTTCCAGATTCAACAGCTTGGTAGCACGTGTATATATCCCTGAGGCTACCACAGGCTTGTCAAACGATATGCCTACACACAAATCCTGTGGCACATTTGCGTCACTTTTTATGTGCCATTATTTTAGTTATAATATATCTTTACATGTACCGACGTGTGAACTGCTCATACATTTAAATATAAATCAAAGTTGGCTCAGTTTTATTTATAAATCGACGTAGATCTGTTCAAAATTGGGAAAAAAATCTTGTTTTACAAACCTAATGGATCGTTTGGATTTGTATCATAGTTAAATCGCGTTCCCCTGTTGGCTTCAAAGTCATACAGCGTATGTGACGTAACACAACACACGTGAAACGTCACTAGAACATACACCATACAAATGGATGACGGCATTGTTTTTGTTGTTGTTGTTGTTGCTGTTTATATACACGTTTATATACACGTTACTGAAAATGAAAAATAGAAACACGTTCACTCCAATGCACATGCAATGATAACGAAAGCAATAGAACAAGTACTGTCAGAGAGGAGTGATATTCGACATTGGTCGAGCTGTACCATCTAGTCTATCCCAGAACCCGATATATTCCGAATCAGGTTTACTTACCAACAATGAAACAAACAAAAAATTATATGCCTGTCATACTATGCATAGCTATAGAACGCTTACTAAACTGTGACGTAGTTGAGACTTTTCCCAAAGCAGCTGACTAATATATGTGCTCACACTCATTGCTATGCAACCTACCAAATCGAGAGGGTTGGGTCCGCTCTACAGACTGTACGTCAGAAAGTGAAAAGACAGTCGCCACAATACAAAAACATGATAACTACATATACATAGAATATCGCTCTACCGGCTTCATGTAAAGCCTGACATGCACTGTAAATAGAACAAGGGCCTTGTAAATAAATTATAGGATTAAATTCAGTTTCCCCAGTTTTTAAGCATTTGCAAAGAATATCGAATCACGCACAAATAGAATAAAGTCCGACGGACTTTTGTACGATCATTTCGTGATTTGGTATTCTTTACACATGCATAAACAACAGAAAAAAATATTTTTATCCTTATAATTCCAATCCTGTCGATATTTTTTTAAGTTTGAGACGTCCTTCGCGTAAAGTATATGAATGAAAACCTTTTTCCTGCATAATAAATGTGTAGTAATACATAACTAGGAACGCAATAACTAGTCCGGAACAAGGGGTTCTATCGAATAATAAATATTGACCGTATCCGGAGAAAATGCTTTAAATACATGAAAGAGGAACAGGAATTATTGCAACATGAATACAGGTGGAGAGCTCTGCAAATACAAAATCGGTTTTCTGTTAGTAACAGTAACTTAGCACAAAATGCAAGCTAAGAATAACCAATGTATGAATTTTGCATGTATATTTGGTCAAAATCATTCGTCTTGTCAAAACATACATTTATAAGTATACATACTTGTATACAGCAGCCATTATGGTACAGACTATATAAAAGTATACGCAACATCAAAGTTCATTCCCCTATCAGAAACCATACTTTTATATTTCATTTACATTCCGCCTGCTCGCAAATGTAAACCGCAGAGTTTGACTGACTGTGTTAATTGAGACCTTAGGAATTTTTGAACAACAATTCCACTGATGAAGCTTGTGAACAATTGACTTAAATAGTCTTAAATGATATGAATGACAATATTCCTCCGAAAGACGATACAATAATACGTAATGACAAACCATGTAAAAAAGACGACACTCAAGACAACGTGACAGACAAAAGACAACAACTGTAAGAACTCAACGGACAGAGGTCTGGACAAAATACAAACAAATAAGAAATACAGTTACAACTTGAAAAAAAAAACATGCTAAAAAACAATATTACAATAACATGAAAACCGTTTTTTAGACAGCCGTATATACAACATTAGATTTACTGAAATTACTGTTTATCATGTCGTCAAAATTGCATTCTAGTGATAAAGATAAAGCAAATTAGTTAAATGGTTTCGTTTGTAATTCCTCTGTATGATTATCATATGTTACTTCCTTATTTAATCTAAAATTCAAAAAACAGTTTAGAAAACGCACACATTACAGAGCAATACATTATAGAAATATTACTTTAAATCCTAATAAAGCAACTGAAAGACACATTAAGTCATAGAGTATAACTTTTAACATTTTGTTTTCTTTTATTGAACTATTAACAAGTTTTATAAATAAATCATGGAGTCTGAGTCTCCTGCTTCAAGGAAGTCGGCTATATGTATGCCTCTTTTTGAGAAAATGGGAAACAAATGTGTCGTCTAATTACAGACTATTTTCGCTGCATTGGAAAACGTCAGGGGATGACCGTAACAGCTGTGATGAGTACTTCTACCGAGGACCCCGAGACAAGTTTGCCTTATTTATTTCAATGTTCCTAGTATGCTTGTAATATGTATGTGTAAATATATTGGTATTAAAATGGGTTAACAGGGACGTAGCATGACTAATTTGGAAGTTACTCAGGGGAAATGTACGAGGCGGAATCCCACTTAAATGGTGGATGCGGAGCTTTAACCTGGGATTTATTTAGAACTCGAAGTTTAAATGGTAGCTTCTGATGACTTTTCACATTTTTAAGCTTCATTTGGTTACAATGCGTTTGTGGTATTATCCCTACTCCAGTCCCTCTCCAGTCAATTGTTTAATGCTTCTATCACTAATTGCAAATGTTACTCAGCAGAGTAACTGAGTATGCCACGCCACGCGCCTAGTTTAAACTTAACATTGATAATCTAATGAAAACAGTGGTATACATACCTACATACAAACCAATAATGCCATATCCAAAATACACAACCACACAAATCCAAAAACACAAAAATGCAAAGATTAAACAGATAGAAATATAGACACTACAAACATACCTAAGAAATGGAACGGCAGGGATTAAACAGTCAGTGTTACAACCACTATAATTCGGGTTTACGGGTGCACTCAATTTTGGTATCATTCATTACTTCTAATTAATCCTTTGATCAGATTGTACGTGTTATTTCACCAGTCGCCTCTTTATAAAACAAGACATTACACTCAGGTTATGACTTACAGCAAATGTTTTTCTGATAATTGTCAAGAGACGCTTAGTTAACAACAACACCAGTGTTTTACATGTCACATGTCATTGAATAGACTAATTAGAGTAGGATATATTCAATACACATATGGTGGCCAGTTACTGTCACACCTTTTTACTTGACGTTTGTATACAAATAACGACACAGATCATTAACATGTCTTGTGTTCTTTTTATACACTAATGGTTTGTATAGACAGTAAAAACGATAGTCGATAAAACAATTCAATTAAGCACTAACTCAGCGTTTTTTTATTCTTAAATCGTTATAAAAAGGTATATTCATCATAAATAAAATAGCATATGATTTGTAATAAAACATTGTATGCCATATGAAAAAAAAAACGTGTTGATAATTGCATAATTATATTTTCTCTCAGGCTTGCACGAGTCGATGAAACCAAACAGAGATTTTTTTCAAATTAATTATAAAAAGGCGATGAGTCGACCTCACTAGTTTAGTCGGCTGCGAGTCTAGCTGTCAATCCGGGGTTTATCAATTCGATTCCTCGTCCGGCCGTGCAGTCTAGAGCTATATATATATATATATATATATATATATATTAGATGAAGATATTACTTTACTTGAATGAATATCAGTAATTAGAATAAATGTGTTTATAAGATACGACGGAGCAAGGTTATGTAACGTTTTGAACTTAAGAACTGTTTTTTGAAGTTTTACCGTTTCAGAGAAAGTATTCCAATTCATTTGTGCAAACAATTCAACAAAAGATGTGTCCACTTTTTGATCAAGAATGAATATTGCAAACCTTTTTTGAACAAATTTATTTTCTAGGAGGTCCTATGACAATCCCTGTGAAACTCCCGATGCGATATGTATATCGTGATATGTAATTTCACATACTTGAACACAGTGTGCTCTTTCACTTAGATAAGTTGAAAACCAGCCAAGGCTACTGATGAACCTTCAAAATTATATGGCTTTCGCTTGTGAAGAAAAGTAGAATGAAAAATTAAGGAAAAGAGATGCTGATAAACTGGTATCGTATGCAAGATACTTCAAGCAATAAATAATTTTATCGTGCCACACTATATTTCTAAAATGAAATACGCTAGGGTAAGTACTGATTATTATTAATATGTTTTAATATTTAAAAAAATATTCAAATATTAAATAACGGAGACTTTAATTAAATTCTCAGCTATTTAATTTTTAACTACACGTTTTTGTTAAAACAAAGTAATATCTTAATGTCAATGTAAAAAAGTATAACAAATATTGCGGGTTTTTTTTTTCAACTTCAATTCATTTAAATTATTTTCCATCAAACGTTTAAGAAATTAAAATAAGAATTTTGAACAAACGTATTATTGCTTAAGTTTTAAGACCATGATCACAAAGCACGCATCAAATGACCTCTTAAAAATAAAAATAAAATTTCACCGTACAAAGATACTGTATGATTACTGTAATGTATGTTCCACTTATATCATGGCGTATATAGGATGCAAATTAAGAAATGCACTGTGTTAAGTATTGATATTATTAATTATGATTTATTCACTAAAACTTCTAAACTATACCTTTTATTTCATCAACGCTTATGGAATATATAAAAATAAGAAATATACGGATTAAATTCCTTAAAGTATTCACATATAACGAACCTATCAATCGTCATTTTACTTATGGTCCGCACAGCATACTATTTGACCTGTCAGAAAACGTATCACTAACATAAATAACGCTAGCGTCGTAAAGGGCGTTGGAGGCGCAAATAAAGAGTTTGACAACGTGTCATTATGTTACGACACTATCTATGTCTACATTATTCCCAACTGTAGTATTGCGAATATGATAGACGAACTATAACAGTTTTTCATCATAACAAAAACATACTGAACGGAACGGCTAACTTGCCACTTTTGTTTTTCAATTACCTTCATCAAGATATTGAGTAACGTTACTAAAATTTGCATACCACATTAACAAGTTGGTTGAATATTTAGCGTCATTTTAATGCCATCGAGGGCTAACAGACGATCAGTTAACCTAACCACTGTTTCCTGGGATTAACCAGTACTCGAGCGCACCCCATCTCCACAAGTAACTGATAACTTTGCCAATTGAATCAGTGGTGAGAGACGAATGATAATGAGACACAATAGCGTATATCAATCGTCACGGAGACTGTTGCCGGGCGGGGATTCGAACTCACGACCCCTGAATTGATAGTCAGACGCGTAACCGACTGAGCTAATCGGACCCGGCCCACATTAACAAACACTTTGTATTGGTTTGTATAGCCTAAATGATCTTTCTTATTTAACCCTTTGCTCCATAAGCATTTTCTTGGAATCTTCCAAATTGAAAGCATTAATTCACCACGTATCAGCAATGGGTGAATTATGTTTATATTTATTTAACTGACATAGTGGAAAATAGTGCGGGAAGTGTTCAGATTGCTCGTTACTGTTTTCAAAGGCTTTCTGTGATTGGTGCGGGAAAACGTGTATCTATGGAGCAAAGGGTTAAGTCCAATTTTCAATGAAATTGCTTTGATAATTATTGCGAAAATACATAAACTGCCAGGTACATAAACTGCCAATTACATACAGTACTAGTCAGGTGGCGGGTTAGCTGTTCCGTTCAGTATATGACAAATAAACATGCATACACACGCTTGACACATCTTTAAAAAATTATGAAATACAATTAAATTATAAAAAAAATTATCTCTAACATATCTTTGAATAGTAACTTCATAAATTTCGTATACTAGTTTATGAAAGGGAGGTTTTAGTTCAAGCATTGCAAATGGTTTGGTCTGTGATATTGGAGATGCATTGTTCTGTGACAACTTTTGGAACCGGATCCGGTAAGCTCAGTCGGTAGCGTGTGGGGGAAATATCAGTTACTTGCGGAGATGTGTCCGCTCGAGTACTGGTTAACCATCCAAGATACAGGAAATAGTCGTTAACTGAACGCCTGTTAGCCAGGATCTCAATAAAGAATAGTTAGGTTAGATGATCGTCTGTTAGCCCTTAATGACATAAAACTGATGCTTAATATTCAACTCAAAAATAACATTTGAAACTATTCATCGCAATTTAAACACTTTATAAAAATAGTTACTTTACTTAATCTATTTTTATTCGATTATTGCGTCAACTCTACAATTTTAAACATACTGGTTATAAAATGAATCTTATCTTCTATACCACTCGATTTACAGATGTGACAAACTGGTTAGATCATCTAATTTCTTCTCTATCAAATATTGCCATATATAATCTATTTGCTGATATTCGAAACTTTGCTTTAAAAAACCTTCGAAACCTTTATTTTTTGTTGGAAACCTATTGACGGGTTAAATGCTTTATAGTACTATTATTTTGTATCATTTTTTACTATTTATTGCTATTTACATTTTTTGATTTCTTCGTTTATTTAATTGTAATTAGTTTTAATAAACTTTTAACGATATCTAATTTATTAAGTATTGTCATCATCACATTCACTAATCTTTGCACGCACAAAATGACCTATTTATGTGTCGTAGTGCCATAAAACAACATGCATTCATTCTACATGGGTTCAAAACTCAAAATTATTTTTATACTTTTATACAAAATGACAACTCCATTGGCTAACACGGTATACCTCTAACGTCAAAAAAAAACCCCGAATATCAGCTTATCTTTGTTTTGTATATTGCTTAAATAATGATGAAAATAGCTTAAAATTTGCACTTTTATGATTATCCCATTTTTCATAATCTATACATTATTATTATAACACATTTATATAGCACTCTTTTCATGCGTATAGCACGTTCAGAAGTGCAACAAAGCTTTGACATAGAATGTAATGGGTTAAGATGTGTCCACACTTTAACTCTGTGTCGTCATTTAAAGGGAGTTTATCAGAACATTTTTCCAATATACCAGGCTTAGAGCCTAGGTTCATATTTACCACTCCAGTTAAACTAGGTGTCCCGCTTAAAATGGCAACATATAGTGTGATGTACTAAATAAGTCGTGTGATTTCATTTAAATTTCAGTTTGATCCGCGTTACAGGTTTACACGTAATAAAAAATTGTTCCATCTTAGAAAGAGTCCGAATGACTATACGAATGACTCAAACAGTATTTAGGTGTTGTCTATTTTAAGAATAAGGGTGTCGTTTTAAGTTTATCTCTCCAATTTAAACATCGATTTTCTAAATTTGACAAACTATTCGGACTATATTTATCAATTGTTTACCAAATTTTGTTTTCCATAAAAATAGCAATCTCTCAATTATTACTTCGCGGAATTTGATGTAGTTTTCAGGATTGCAAGATAGTGGGTTTGATCCCCGGCCGGGTAGTATGTGCCTATTAAGACAATCATACAGGATCTCGATCGTATAGCGCTATTTACTAGGCAAATTATGTTGTCTATCCAAATATCATCAATAAACACGAGGTAAATACATACCTATGACAACGGATTCAGCACATACATAGCTATGATAACGGATACAATACATACATACCTATGATAACGGACACCGCACATACATACCTATGATAACGGACACAGCACATACATACCTATGATAACGGATACAGTACAAACATACCTATGATAACGGATAACGTACATACATACCTATGATAACACACACAGTACATACATACCTATGATAACGGACACAGTACATACATAACCATGATAACGGACACAGAACATACATACCTATGATAACGGATACAGTAAAAACATACCTAAGATAAAGGATTAAGCACAAACATACCTATGATAACAGACAAAGTACATACATACTTATGATAACGCACACAGTACATACATACCTATGATAACGGACACAGTACAAACATACCTATGATAACGGACACAGTACATACATACCTATGATAACGGACACAGTACATTCATACCTATTATAACGCACACAGTACATACATACCTATGATAACGCAAACAGTACATACATACCTATGATAACGAACACAGTACAAACATATCTATGATATCGGAAACAGTACATATAAACCTATGATTACGGATACAGTACATACATTCCTATGATAACGGAAACAGTACATAAATAACTATGATAACGGACACAGTACATACATAGCTATGGCAATGGATACAGTACATACATACCTATGATAACAGACACAGAACATACATTCCTATGATAATGGACACAGTACATACATACCTATGATAACGGACACAGTACATACATACCTATGATAACGCACACAGTACATATATACCTATGATAACTCACACAGTACATACATACCTATGACAACGGACACAGTACAAACATACCTATGATAACGGAAACAATACATATAAACCTATGATTACGGATACAGTACATACATTCCTATGATAACGGAAACAGTACATACATACCTATCATAACGGACAAAGTACATACATAGCTATGATTACGGACAGAGTACATACATTCCTATGATAACAGATACACTATATACATACCTATGATAACGGACACAGTACACACATTCCTATGATAACGGACGCAGTACACACATACGTATGATAACGGACGCAGAACACACATTTCTATGATAAAGGATGCAGTACACACATTCCTATGATAACGGACACAGTACACGCATTCCTATGAAAACAGACACAGTGCATACATTCCTATGATAACGGACGCAGTACATGCATACCTATGATAACGCACGCAGTACATACATACCTATGACAACGGACACAGTACATACATTACTATGATAACGGACGCAGTATATACATACCTATGATAACGGACGCAGTACACACATTCCTATGATAACGAACGCAGTACAATCATACCTATGCTTACGGACACAGAACATACATTCCTTTGATAACGGACGCAGAACATACATACCTATGATAACGGACGCAGTACATACATACCTATGATAACGGACACAGTACATACATACCTATGATAACGGACACAGTACATACATACCTATGATAACGGATACAGTCCATACATTCCTATGATAACGGACACAGTACATACATACCTATGATAACGGACACAGTACATACATACCTTTGATAACGGATACAGTACATACATTCCTATGATAACGGAAACAGTACATACACACCTATGATAACGGACAAAGTACATACACAGCTATGGTAATGGATACAGTACATACATATCTGTGATAACAGACACAGTACATATATTCCTATGATAACGCACACAGTACATACATACCTATGGTAACGGGCACAGTACACACATACCTATGATAACGTATACAGTAAACACATTCCTATGATAACGGACACAGTACATACATACCTATGATAACACACGCAGTACATACATACCTATGATAATGGACACAGTACATACATTCCTATGATAACGGACACAGTAAATACATACCTATGATAACGGACGCAGTACATACATACCTATGATAACGCACGCAGTACATACATACCTATGATTACGGACACAGTACATACATACCTATCATGACGGGCACAGTACATACATACCTATGTTAACTGATACAGTACATAAATACCTATAATAACGCACACAGTACAGACATACCTATGATAACTGATACAGTACATACATACCTATGATCACGGATACAGTACATACATACCTATGATAACGGATACAGTACATACATACCTATGATAACGCACATAGTACATACATACCTATGATAACTGATACAGAACATACATACCTATAATAACGCACACAGTACATATATACCTATGATAACTGATACAGTACATACATACCTATGATAACGGATACAGCACATACATACCTATGATAACGGATACAGTACAAACATACCCATGGCAACGCACACAGTACATACATACCTAGGATAACTGATACAGTACATACATACCTATGTTAACGAACGCACCTACCTACATTACCAATTGTCTTTTTAGCTGGTATTGTAATTTGTTCTTTCAGAAGGTCTGGTATTTAGAACAATTCAACAGGACTAGCTATAACATTCCTCTTCTTAATCTTTGAAATTCCGCGCTCTGGGCATATGTTGATAACATTCAGGATAAAACTATTACATGTATATTGAGTAAAAATGTAACGGTCTAAATGTATCACTAAGTAACACAAATATATTACAGCAGTCATTACAATACATTTACAGTTTTACTGCAATCGGCCTAAAGAATTTTATAAATTTAGTGCATTTTATTTACCAATGAAAGACATTTGCAGCTGGGCGGAGCTAAAATGACCAGTTTGCATTTCATTAGTTGCACGATTTTGTTTTGTTGGTGAGACTTCACGTTTCCGTCAAGTTGCCATACAAATGCGTGCACTTATTTAGTATGTTGACAACGCCGCCGTTATGTGGCTATGCGGGTTAATGCGTATAATTTGCTTTTTAAATAACAGCCTGGCAAAAAAAAAAAAGTTTTATCTAAAATAGAAATATAATGTAAATATAAGGATTAAAAGCTGAATGTCGAGTTTTTATCAAGCTTCACGAACATTAACCTGGCCTAATTTTTTATCACCCAATGAAAACTGAAACTAAAATATCGGCTTCCAATCCTCAAGTAACCGCCACATTGATGTATCAAAACCAATTAGTAAATAACATAAAACACGAAATTTTCGATATATCAGGTAAGCAATTTACCTGGTGGCTTTGATTCAACACTTCATTTCCATCTCTTGGTGTTCTTTTAATACATATATTTACTATGATGTTTTATTTTAGATAACGCAGAGAGTAGGGTGAACGTGACACTAATGGAAAGGGTCAAGGAACTGCAAACATGGTTACAATGAAACTGCTGATACAACCCAAATATGTAGTAAAAGGAATTAAACTGAACGCGCATGCGTGTGGAAATTATACATGATAAGTAATAGTTAAACAGCAAGGCGTTATTATATCAATTCTGAACAATTATTTAATATTAGTATTGAAGTTTAAGAGTGTAATATACACATTGTACTTAAATCACATTGCATCTTACACACGAAGTGGTCAATTACCTGCATCACGGCTGTTATAGAATATCACTATATACAATCACGTACATATCTATATAAATCTTCAGCAACAGTTTACATGTATGAGTTAGTATATGTGACAATTAATCTATTAAAAGCATCATTTGCTCGTCTAATATCAGTTTCAGAGTATTTATTGTTAATGTATGACATTCACACCGATAACTTACATTCATTATGCTATACATTTTACAGGTTTCTTATTTTATGTCATACATATATAATTCTATGGTCTCATTTTATTCATTGTTTATCTGGCAAGTCAAACATCAACATTTGACAAATCCATGCGTTTTGTCCATTATGAAAGTACCATTTCCACTTGCGCTTAGTTTACACGTGACCGCATCACCCTTGCTTCCGAGAATGTACCAGAATTGAAACGTCTCAAAAGGGGCCCCTGTAAGAGCGGCTGTAACGGTATCATTTGTCCATTGTATAGACTGTACTCTCTGAGGAGACATGGGAACCCACTTGTCCAACTCCCCTAAAATCGCTGTCATAAACCTGTCCAAAATTCAAATTAAGTAAAGATATGTTGTATCATCATAATAATATTTTGATAAGGTGGCAGATGAATGTGGTGTCCCGTTAGGGCCATCGCAGCATATTTATTAAATTAGGTCAAGTCGAAACAACGACACTACGATGGTGAAAAGCCGAATGAACAATCATTTCAACTTTTCACCATTGTTGTTTCGACTTTTCACCATCGTGGTTTCGTTGTTTGGTTCGACTGGACTTAATTAAATGAATACGTCGCGATGGCCCCAACAGGACACCGTAGACAAACGATACATGAATACATGCTTGAAACAATGAACGTCTGTATATATCAAAAAATGAAGTTTAACACCATTTTCTTTTCAATACATCATATACAACATCCAGGGAAGGTATGTAGATGGAATAAAACCTACCAGTTTAGTATTGCAACATACATGATGCTAAGTCACCGGAGACACTGTTGATACTGTGGATTTAAAACAAAACTACCAGTTTGGTATTGCGGCAGACAACAGGTAGTTGGAATAGAACGTATTGTGGTAGATATTTGGTACACCGAGAAACGAGATTTAAAGAGATATTGTTGAGAAATCCACTGAAAGGTACCTACCAGTTCGGTATTGCTGCAGACAACAGGTAGTTGGAATGGAACATATTGCGGTAGATATTTGGTACACCGAGAAACGAGATTGAATGAGAAATTGTAGAGAAATCCACTGAAAGGTACCTACCAGTTCGGTATTGCTGCAGACAACAGGTTGTTGGAATGGAACGTATTGCGGTAGATATTTGGTACACCGAGAAACGAGATTGAAAGAGATATTGTTGAGAAATCCACTGAAAGGTACCTACCAGTTCGGTATTGCTGCAGACAATAGGTAGTTGGAATGGAACATATTGCGGTAGATATTTGGTACACCGAGAAACAAGATTGAATGAGATATTGTTGAGAAATACATTGAAAGGTACCTACCAGTTCGGTATTGCTGCAGACAACAGGTTGTTGGAATGGAACATATTGCGGTAGATATTTGGTACACCGAGAAACAAGATTGAATGAGATATTGTTGAGAAATCCACTGAAAGGTACCTACCAGTTCGGTATTGCTGCAGACAACAGGTAGTTGGAATGGAACGTATTGCGGTAGATATTTGGTACACCGAGAAACGAGATTGAAAGAGATATTGTTGAGAAATCCACTGAAAGGTACCTACCAGTTCGGTATTGCTGCAGACAACAGGTAGTTGGAATGGAACATATTGCGGTAGATATTTGGTACACTGAGAAACAAGATTGAATGAGATATTGTTTAGAAATCCACTGAAAGGTACCTACCAGTTCGGTATTGCTGCAGAAAACAGGTAGTTGGAATGGAACGTATTGCGGTAGATATTTGGTACACCGAGAAACGAGATTGAAAGAGATATTGTTGAGAAATCCACTGAAAGGTACCTACCAGTTCGGTATTGCAGCAGACAACAGGTAGTTGGAATGGAACATATTGCTGTAGATATTTGGTACACCGAGAAACGAGATTGAAAGAGATATTGTTGAGAAATCCACTGAAAGGTACTTACCAGTTCGGTATTGCTGCAGACAACAGATAGTTGGAATGGAACGTATTGCGGTAGATATTTGGTACACCGAGAAACGAGATTGAAAGAGATATTGTTGAGAAATCCACTGAAAGGTACCTACCAGTTCGGTATTGCAGCAGACAACAGGTAGTTGGAATGGAACGTATTGTGGTAGATATTTGGTACACCGAGAAACGATATTGAAAGAGATATTGTTGAGAAATCCACTGAAAGGTACCTACCAGTTCGGTATTGCTGCAGACAACAGGTAGTTGGAATGGAACGTATTGCGGTAGATATTTGGTACACCGAGAAACGAGATTGAAAGAGATATTGTTGAGAAATCCACTGAAAGGTACCTACCAGTTCGGTATTACAGCAGACAACAGGTAGTTGGAATGGAACGTTTTGTGGTAGATATTTGGTACACCGAGAAACGAGGTTGAAAGAGATATTGTTGAGAAATCCACTGAAAGGTACCTACCAGTTCGGTATTGCTGCAGACAATAGGTTGTTGGAATGGAACATATTGCGGTAGATATTTGGTACACCGAGAAACAAGATTGAATGAGATATTGTTGAGAAATCCACTGAAAGGTACCTACCAGTTCGGTATTGCTGCAGACAACAGGTTGTTGGAATGGAACATATTGCGGTAGATATTTGGTACACCGAGAAACAAGATTGATTGAGATATTGTTGAGAAATCCACTGAAAGGTACCTACCAGTTCGGTATTGCAGCAGACAACAGGTAGTTGGAATGGAACATATTGCGGTAGATATTTGGTACACTGAGAAACAAGATTGATTGAGATATTGTTGAGAAATCCACTGAAAGGAACTTACCAGTTCGGTATTGCTGCAGAAAACAGGTAGTTGGAATGGAATATATTGCGGTAGATATTTGGTACACCGAGAAACGAGATTGAAAGAGATATTGTTGAGAAATCCACTGAAAGGTACCTACCAGTTCGGTATTGCAGCAGACAACAGGTAGTTGGAATGGAACATATTGCTGTAGATATTTGGTACATCGAGAAACGAGATTGGAAGAGATATTGTTGAGAAATCCACTGAAAGGTACTTACCAGTTCGGTATTGCTGCAGACAACAGGTAGTTGGAATGGAACGTATTGCGGTAGATATTTGGTACAGCGAGAAACGAGATTGAAAGAGATATTGTTGAGAAATCCACTGAAAGGTTCCTACCAGTTCGGTATTGCAGCAGACAACAGGTAGTTGGAATGGAACGTATTGTGGTAGATATTTTGTACACCGAGAAACGATATTGAAAGAGATATTGTTGAGAAATCCATTGAAAGGTACCTACCAGTTCGGTATTGCTGCAGACAACAGGTAGTTGGAATGGAACGTATTGCGGTAGATATTTGGTACACCGAGAAACGAGATTGAAAGAGATATTGTTGAGAAATCCACTGAAAGGTACTTACCAGTTCGGTATTACAGCAGACAACAGGTAGTTGGAATGGAACGTATTGTGGTAGATATTCGGTACACCGAGAAACGAGGTTGAAAGACATATTGTTGAGAAATCCACTGAAAGGTACCTACCAGTTCGGTATTGCTGCAGACAACAGGTAGTTAGAATGGAACGTATTGCGGTAGATATTTGGTACACCGAGAAACGAGATTGAAAGAGATATTGTTGAGAAATCCACTGAAAGGTACCTACCAGTTCGGTATTGCTGCAGACAACAGGTAGTTGAAATGGGACGTATTGCGGTAGATATTTGGTACACCGAGAAACGAGATTGAAAGAGATATTGTTGAGAAATCCACTGAAAGGTTCCTACCAGTTCGGTATTGCTGCAGACAACAGGTAGTTGGAATGGAACAAATTGCGGTAGATATTTGGTACACCGAGAAACAAGATTGATTGAGATATTGTTGAGAAATCCACTGAAAGGTACCTACCAGTTCGGTATTGCAGCAGACAACAGGTAGTTGGAATGGAACGTATTGCGGTAGATATTTGGTACACCGAGAAACGAGATTGAAAGAGATATTGTTGAGAAATCCACTGAAAGGTACCTACCAGTTCGGTATTGCTGCAGACAACAGGTAGTTGGAATGGAACGTATTGTGGTAGATATTTGGTACACCGAGAAACGAGATTGAAAGAGATATTGTTGAGAAATCCACTGAAAGGTACCTACCAGTTCGGTATTGCAGCAGACAACAGGTAGTTGGAATGGAACGTATTGCGGTAGATATTTGGTACACCGAGAAACGAGATTGAAAGAAATATTGTTGAGAAATCCACTGAAAGGTACCTACCAGTTCGGTATTGCAGCAGACAAATGGTACAGGCAAATACGTGCTGGATTAAACTTGTCTGTAAAGGTGATACCATGCAGCGATGTGAACGATTCCCATCCCTGCGGTTCGTCATATGGAACTGCATACACTTGACTTGTCTTAAAAATGTAAAGATGAATTGTTCAAGTGCAATGCTTATACGAGTACAGTAATCATAAATTATATTATGGCAAATCCAGAACCATCGCCTTTCGGGAATTACCTAAAAAAAATTCTCATATAACGTTTTTTTAAGGTCGAGATATAGTCGGGCCCACGGCCACTAAGAGATTCGTGGTCATGAGGCAACAGTGCCATCGGCCATTCGGCCACGGAGGACCCACGCATAGGTTTATATCAATACTGAAGTATACATGGAATTAATCGTCGCAGTATGCTTTGTCTATGCCACCATAAAGTTGTTTTATTTACACTCAAGATATATGTTAACGCAACACTGGAAGAGCTATGAAAACGTAACATATTTAGTATATACATCCATATCCTACAGCAATCATAGTCTATTGATGTAATTTGTTGTTTACTTGAAATGTTACTGAATAATTTTGTATTTCCTGCATTGGTGTCACTTGTTTCGCTTCCAAGTAAGTCCGCTCTAAACCCTGTGTTCCGTTTTCTTACATCTTCCTGTGATTAGTTTTCTTATATCTTCCTGTGATTAGTTTTCTTATATATTCCTGTGTTTAGTTTTCTTATATATTCCTGTGTTTAGTTTTCATATATCTTCCTGTGTTTAGTTTTCTTATACATTCCTGTGTTTAGTTTTCTTATATATTCCTATGTTTAGTTTTCATATATCTTCCTGTGTTTAGTTTTCTTATATATTCCTGTGTTTAGTTTTCTTATATATTCCTGTGTTTAGATTCATATCTCTTGAATGTATGTACACGGAGTACAAAGATATATATCAGCTATCATTTCCAACACGCAGATGAATAAAGATGGCCTACGAAGTCTCCCAAAACTGTCCCTGATTTCTGAAGTGCATTAGGCCTATTTGCTTTTATACATTTATACATAATTACAACCGCAACATTTTTCAGTCTCTCAGTGTATAAAAGCAAATAGGTCTAATGCACTTCAGAAATCAGGGACAGTTTTTGAAGACTTCGTAGGCCATCTTTTTTCATCTGCGTGTTGGAATTGCAAAGTTAGTGATTTAGGGCATCGCTGTTTGAAGTGTTAAATCTCAGGGAATTGATCATATTTTCCAATAAAATTCACACACACTTTGTTTAGCCTATATGTATGTTCATTGTTGCCAATTTTTAATAAAATCCATAAATACAAAACTTGTTTATTTTTACGAAATCTGAATTTTGCATTTTGCATTTTTAAAGTCCCTCAGTGTAAATAATCATTCGATAACAGTTTTCCATGTGTCTCAGATGTTACATGGGCAACATATCACATAATACATCTTTACATACAAAGATTAGAATGCTGAAGATTGAATAAATACTTAAGGCGGACGAAAAACGCCGCCGAATAGGTTAAAAGTAATAATTGCAACTGAATCGTGTACACAATGCAAAAAAAATATTGAAATCTAATACTTACATTATCGTATATGCCAGTATCCTTGGGTCGTATGGTATACGTTGTCCCCTTTGCCAGGTTAAGGACAAGTAGGTTAGCGAAACGTAATCCTGATATTTCACTGTACGACAACCAAACGTCGCCCAGAGGTCCACCAGTAGTGCCGAACGCCGCCTGTAATATTTAACGATTTTTTTTTGTCCAGTAATGATTAATGAGTTTGTCGTCATATTCATAGCTGAAACATCATATATGAAGAAAACGGACCTCGATTAAATGTCGAAGCGTAGGTACGATTCCATGCTTTATAAATGCAACACATGTAACTTCCTGTTCAGTAAACGATTGAAAGTTTATCGAGTCACAGAGAGGAAGGTCCCATTCGAAGATAATGGTCGATTCCGTGCTTGTAGTTTATCTTATTTACGAGAAATTCGTTAATACACAGGTCGGCATTTTCCGTTTTGTTCGTCAATGTTTCGGCATTACCCGATACTGGCCATTGAGTGACTTTATCGCGGGTCACCATTTAGTATTTGGTCAACAAAATAAAAGCATATTAGACCTACACTACAGAGACAACATACACTACAAGTTATTGAACAGAATATACATAATGTTTGATATAAATATGCTATTTTACTGCTACGATCGAAAATATATTAGCGATATACGTGAGGCCCCTTTAGCTTAGTCGTATATATGTGACAGAAATTACGACTTAAGGAGACACATGGTAATTATATCAGTTCTAACTCACGTGAATGCATCTGATCAATCTTGACCTCATCGTTAGATACCCACGCATAATCCATTCCGATACTCTCCATTCATCACCCGTGGGAAATTAAACTAGCTCTGCGTCGTTTTATTAGAACAGAACAACAAAATGCAGCTAACGTTAACAACGTCTTAACAAAACGGTGTTTGCACGAAACTAGCGTTGCAATTGGATAACGTTGCCTTCGTGAAATCGTGAAGGAACCAACCATATGGCTTCATCGTGGCTTGGCAGACACCACGCAAAGCTAGTGTAATATCCCACGGGATATGGACGGAGAGTATCAGAATTGACATCCGTGGGTATCTGACGATGTCTTGGCCTATAACCATTGTATTAATGTCCAAGTTTTGCTTTCATACTTAAGAAACTAATAGTTGTTATTAAACTAGTTATGTCGCGCTACTTTTACAGATATATGAGAAAATCCTTTTTTTTTTTAAATACAAATTTATGTTTTCTTGAAATTGTTTCTGTAACAAGAGCTGTCAGATGAGAGTGCGCTCGACTTTTTGAAGCTTGTCTCAAAACAATATTTGTTGACTGGTTTATACTAAATTTATTTTATTTTGAATACTAAGAAAACTCGCAGCCTATATGAACAGCTCACGCGTAGAACTAGTACTGTTTTCTTTAGAGGCATCGGGTCGATCTGGGAATTGAACCCGCAACGTCTAGCGTGAGCGGTCAACACTATATCTTTTACACTATCCGCTTGTTGGATGAATGAAAACTGGGCAACCATATGAAGCATGTTATAAAATGTAATCCTTTTTTCTAATCAAGTATAAAAACAGGTATTATTCTAAGAAAACACAAGGTTTGCATTTGTCCCTGTATGTTTTTTTAATTTTGTTTATACTGATCCTATCAATAAAGTTCAGTTAAATCCAAACAGTATTTTCTGAGATATTAGCTTTCTAAAACAGTTTAAACAAATATATGTATATAAAAGGGACAACGATTCTGCCTAAAATAGAGACGTCCTAGTTGTGCACCTAATGATAGTGGAAATACTTGTGACAGTTTATTAATGTATGTTAGCTTGAGATAATACTTTTTAGTATTAAAAGGGTCACAGAATCTAGATCTAGCTTCATTACGGTAAGTCCATTTGTACCATTTAGTGACTATGTTGGTGATAAAAGGCTCTGTGCATATTTTTTTGTTTTGGGGGTTGGGGGTTGGCGCTATTTTCAGCACATTTTGTTTGGTGGAGGAAAACCTCACAAGTAACTGGCAAACCACCTCACATAAAGTTTTTTCACCGAGCGGGACTCAAACCTACAGTCTAAGTGGTAAGAGGTAGGTGATCTTGCGACAGCGCCTTAGACCACTGGGCCACGGAGGACACATATGCGCACTTTCATGTAAGGACATAACGTTCGCTTTTATAGAAACTATTGTTGGTACCTGGCGTGTGCCCGTCCATCGTTTTGGAGCTCATAATATTATCCTCTACACTTACTTGTAGAATCTGGGCGTCGATAGCCCTTATGGGGAACTGGGGCTTTAAAATAAGTCCATCCTTATTACAGCACCTGTAATTGACAAAATATATATCACGCTGTGGTGCATGCATATGGAATTAAGTGACAATTATCTAAACATTGTATAAATGTTATTCCTGTTTGATACATTTCACTTAGAAATTAACAACTTTACAATCATCAACTTATCAACTAACAAATGATATAAATACTGAAAGTTTATGAATCGACGGGTAATTTAGAGCCACATTATCAAATATTGTAAGGTTTAGAATATATATGTAATTAATTTCTTCGTAATATTTTCTTACATTTGATATTTTAAAACAAATGGCGTTATTATTTAGATACAATGCATCTTTCTTTTGAAAAACATTGAAATGTACTTCAAAGGCGTGTTCTGTGCTGTATCGACAACATTCGTTTCATTGGAATAAGATTAATTTCATATATTGCATATTCCAGACGAAACTCAAGTGCATTTTTTTAATTTTAAAAAGGAGGCCAGTTAGTCAGCATTTATTACAAATATATAAGCAATGTTGAGACATTGAACCTATGATCACATTGATATATATGTAGAAATGCCTTGAAAATGTAATGTCTAATGTAAAATTAATTACGATGTTATGCATGTAGGTGGAAGAATATAAGGTTGACAAAATGACACAAAGTCATGTCATGAAGACTGACGAGCCTATTGAATAATAAAATGATCGCCTGTTAGTGCTGCAAACAACCAAAAGATGGAAATAGAAGAGTGGGAAACATAAGACGATAAACGACATAACACAAACACTTACTTCATCAGCATAGAGACGTTAGTGGCGCCTACCATGTCACTGGGGCCAACAGGTCCAGTACTCAACACCGACACCACTGCGTTCAGTTTCCAGTTTGGCTCATCTTTGTCTAAATATAATTATTTTTAAATACCGGTCAACGTGATTATAATGTAATACAACTCTCTCAGCTTTAATTTCTTAAAAGAGGTAAACTTCTCAACTGTAAAAAAAGAAGACATCGACCATTGTATTCACGACAATTATTTGAAAAACTGGTTGTTTTTGGTATTGTGAAAAAGAAAATCGCCATTTTGAACGTATCGAAAGGTGTATCTGACAACTGCTTCTATAGCGGAGGAATACCTCAGAATGATTGTAAGTAGAGGCATGGAGGACCACAGTAATTATAGAAGTAATTACGTATTGCAGTCGGCTGTTTCAATATTGTTAATATGTATTTAGGTCTGCCATTTATAACGAAAGAAATATAAAATATGGAGATATTAATATTAACACGAATATTTATTTCAAACCATCGATAATGAGTCAGGAGTTGTGTAATTTTTATGTACATGTAATTGTGCATTGCTTCTTATTAGAAATTAGTATATATATATTTAGTTATAGCTGTTAAAATCTAAAAATCTAAAAACAGCAACCGTGCCTATTTAATTTTATCTATATACAGTGACCTTGTTATTACATATCCAGTTATGTTGGACATTCTGGTGGTAATTTATTATACAAAATTAAAATCATAATGAAACTCATACAAAGTTTTGTTTAAATGTATCCATATATATATAAAATCAACATATTAAACACGTGTTTCGTACGATATTTATTTCCCGGCTGTGTTTGTGTTGTCCAGAATGTATCCTTGAATGGCGCCACGCCCATAGCTGCAGCAAATATAGATGATATACCGATATTCCACTGTGGTCCTCCGGGACTGTAATCGTTCGATACACGTGCCTGTTGTCAATGATGAGAATATGCTAGACAGTTAGCCACTTGATGATGTTTACAGAGCTGAATATTCCGGATACATCTTGTAAATATTCAATTTTCAACTAATGTTTTATGATATTACGACGGAGGCAAGAGCGGGGCTGTGTACACTCCTAAACAAGATTTAGTCTCCCCAGTTACGGTTCTGCAATGTGGTGATGACACTTGTTGTCATTTCTGTGTTTGTATTATATTCTTTATAACATAACATAACTTTTTCTAATTTGTGTACAATAATACATTAAGACTATACTTTTTATTTCTAGATCAATGGCTAAATATTTATATCTCGCTTATTCTCAAAAGTAAACTGTACTTACTAAATACTGATAAACCACGTGTTTCGAAAATGGGACATAACGTTAAATGAGCATTAACAATTGATTCACGTTTCTGGTATCAAAATTCAGTTTTAGAAATATCGCATCACTTTTAACATTACAAATTATTAACGTATGTAAAATAAAAAAAAAATGTAAAATTATTTTTAAATTACTCATTACAAGTATACAAAATTTGGTGTATTTAGGTATGAAACATATTGTGTTTAAATACAATACACCTCTTTGTACGAAGTTTACCATCACTACTGTTAAAATACAGCATGCATGTGTGATAACAGATTGTGACACCAGATACCTCGGTGGTACGATATACAGCACACCTGAGTGACGAATTAGTACAACAAATATGTATCTTATGGCGATCCCTTGAGCATCATGGTGCTGTTTTCAATTTTTATACACGTTGGTGCTCCAATGGGTCGATATATGGTAAAATATATTTAACAAACCTGAGTAACTGATTTGTACAGTAAAGACTGCATGGCATGCCTGGGATTGGCCATACAATATTGAATATATATTTCACATTTCTCTGCAGCAGTCGCCATAGTTGTGAGCCATGTATCACCTAGAGTTAAATTGTGTGTAAGAGCATCCAGACCACTGAATTCCACATTTAACCAATCCTGAAAAAATTGTAGATTAAAGAACGTGTCAAGTGAATTCTTTTGAAAACAATGAGCCCGCTAGAAATAGTATAAGACAACATATTATAATGCTGAATAGAATTCAAGTATAATGTTTGAACTTGTATGACAAATTCATCATATGGCGACACTTACTTAAAATGATATTTGTAATGTACATGTTTTACATTGCGAGCATTTAGTGTAAAACTGTTCTTTCTACATATACCCAAAATTAGGAAATCCAGCAGTTTTGTGTTGAATCATCGATTGCTATGGATCTTTCAATGGCGGTAACCTCTTTTGTCACTCTGAAGCGTAGTTTCTATAATTATGTTATAACTGTGTGTGTTTCTGTTGTTGAAGACACTCTAAAAGCTCCTACTTCTGGACTGTAGAACGGCCCAAGCTCTCCTGCCTCGCATTGAGTCCGTTATATTAGCAATGAGATTTGAGCACGTTGATTGGTCAATTGCTTCTGGTAAAGTTGATTGGCGTCACGGTCTGGTAAGCGATAAATAACTATGAATTGTAGGACGAGTCTATCCCAGAACCTGATATCTCCCGAACGTTCTGATATCTCCCGAATCAGGTCTATTAACCACCAATGGAAAAAGCAGGGAATTCTATGCCTGTCCAACAATTCATAGCAATTGAACGCCCGCTAAATTATGACGTCATTCAAACTTTCCCTGAAGCAACTGACCAATCAGCGTGCTCGTAACAATTGCTATTTAACGGATCCAATCGGGAGAGTTGGGTTCGTTCTACAGACTAATTGTAGGACAGGCATAGAGCTTCCGGTTTCTTTTCATTGTGGTTGAACAGAACTAATTCACGAGATACCAGAGACTTCTAAAATATTATTTTCCCGTTTCTTTATGCTAGTATCAAATACTTACATACCTGTTCATACATTATCAGGCCCCATTTCTTCGCTTCGGTGAATAGGTCGATCCAAAATTCCTGTGAATAAAAATAAAAATATTGTACATATCACAAATAAAAACGATCAACAGTAATACAACAGTAATACAATCAAGTTGACAACCCCACTGTTCTGTGTGCTTTCAACCTAAGTTATACTGAAATATTATTACAAAAAAAAGATATTTGGATGAAATAAAAATGCACACATGTATTCTAATAGAAAATAGAGAGTAACTGATGGTTTCTATAAAAGTATCTTTTTTATATTATCAACTGAGCAATTTCAGAATTCACGAGTGAAATTATTTGTTATTTCACTGAAACCGACGTTCTTATATTATTTTATGATTTATGACATTTAAATCGAAAATAAAACTATGACACGTTTTTTTTACATTTTTATTCCGGTTACGTGTAAAACCACCGCCTGCTACTTCCCCGCACTCATAAAACTGAATGACACAGTGTGTTAAAAATGATGTATCCCATATAGTTACCTCCGTGAGTGGCAGAGCTTTTTCTTTTTCAACGATGAAATCGTATTTCCCGCCGTTTTGTTTTGCATATGTTGTATCCGCGGACCTGAAAAAAAATGATTTAATTAAAATTTGTTTAAAAAGATATAATGTAATTGGCAATGCCCATCAGTTGTAAATTGGCATTTGAGTAATAGAAAAGGGAATCATTATATATGTGTTGTGATGCCCTACAAATCTGTCGCACTTGTAGGGCTTATGCTATTTGAAATCTAAAATCTAACAGATATATTTTAACGAGATGCCAATGTCGGCAGATGAAAATAAGTATATGAAAATTTGCATTCAGATGAAGTAAACTACCACTAGCTATAAGAAATATATTGGAGCGGGTCACAATAACGTGACGTCATCTTATTACATGTTACATTCTTGAACGGTTAACAGTACATTTTTGTGAAATAACTATTATGGAATATGTGGGAATTTAACATTAGTGTTTTACATAAAATAAAATAAAAATAAATGAGTCAAAGAGTGTTACAGACATTTTCTAATTGTTTGTTAAAATCAGATCAGCGAATAAAGTGGTCAGCATACCAGTATCTGTTATGGCCTGAAGCTGGGAGGTTTACCTTTGATGAGACATTGCTGGAAAACATAAAACATAACTAAGCTAAGATTTAGTGTCAAAAAGTAGGTCAAACAGGCGTTGCGTTTAAAGCGTTCAGTGTAAAATTTAAAAATTTTAAAAACAAATACAAAACCAAGAAAACAATAGCAGTACTATGATGCATTTGATATTAAACTTAGACAGACAGACAGACAGACAGACAGACAGACAGACGGACGGACGGACGGACGGACGGACGGACGTTCTGGTGGAAGTGATGTTGTGGGGTGCGGTTTTTATATGTTATAAAACTTTTTTTTTTTCACAAAACAAAACAAAACCTATTTTATTTCTAACCCTTATGTCACAAACCTTGAGATCCAACCCTAATGACACTAAAAAAGAATGAAAAAAGGTGGAAAAAAAGTAAAAGAAAAATGTGAAAAAAATGGAATTAACCCCACAATGCCATTTGGACGCATTTTTGCACTTGTGGGGTGAACATTGCACCCCACAAGTACCAAAAAAACCCACAACGCCATTCTGTTCTGGCAACGCAACCCATAACTGCCGCTCCAGACGTACGGACGGAGTGACGGACGGACGGACGGACGTTCTGGTGGAAGTGATGTTGTGGGGTGCGGTTTTTATATGTTATAAAACATCTTTTTTTTTCATAAAACAAAACAAAACCTATTTTCTTTCTAACCCTTATGTCACAAACTTTGAGATCCAACCCTAATGACACTAAAAAAGAATGAAAAAAGGTGAAAAAAAAGTAAAAGAAAAATGTGAAAAAAATAATATTAACCCCACAATGCCATTTGGACGGGTTTTCGCACTTGTGGGGTGAACATTGCACCCAACAAGTACCAAAAAAAACCCACAATGCCATTCTGTACTGGCAACGCAACCCACAACTGCTGCTCCAGACGTACGGACGGATGGACGGACGGACGGACGGACGGACGGACGTTCTTGTGGAAGTGATTTGTGGGGTGAGGTTTTGATATGTTATAAAACATCTTTTTTTTCATAAAACAAAACAAAAACTATTTTCTTTCTAACCCTAATATCACAAACCTTGAGATCCAACCCTAATGACACTAAAAAAGGTGAAAAAAAAGTAAAAGAAAAATGTGAAGAAAATTAAATTAACCCAACAATGCCATTTGCACGGGTATTCGCACTTGTGGGGTGAACATTTCACCCCACAAGTACCAAAAAAAAACACAAGTTCATTCTGTACTGGCAACTCAACCCACAAGTGCTGCTCCAGACGTACGGACAGACAGGATAGATAGGTAAATAATCTTTAAATAAAAGTAAGTTCATGATTCATTATACTAGATCACATTTTTTAGCAATGGTTTGACCTATTGGTGTTATATCTGCATGAAAATAATCATTGAATGTTCAATTCTATATTTTGTCACAAGCAACTGAGGAGAAATATAACTAACTTACCGAAACCCATCTGGAAATACATCGGGTCTGGACACCCATGTTTTGACGCCATTACCGATGCCTTTGTAATACCACCATGAATCATACTGGAAGTATCTGGGTGGGGGGACAACAAATAGTAGATAAAACGTTGCCAATATTACAAAAATGGGGATTAACGCAATTTTCAACACCTTGTCTGTAATATATGGCAACCAGTTTTATTGGCGGTCCCATGAACGGTATTTCGCAGTAGAGCCTTCGTACTTGCACAGTAATTGGTAACAATTTTCACAAGTAGAACATACAAAATAAATTATTAATCTAATTTGTGCAATTATTTATGTCTTTTCTGATATTTAGTTAGAGTATCTCTTTTGCATGGACTCATATTTTCAAATGAACATTAACTTGTGGATGTCAATAAATGTAGATACGTTACTTGAGAATTATCCCAAATATACATACAATATACATACATCAAATAAATAGACTATTGTTAAAGGCGCATGTTTAACCATTTTTTGTGAATAGAGGGGAAAACATAAATTGTGTGACAGTTGAATAATCTTTTTGTTAAAGATGAAATACAGCTTTATTTTTCAAAATCAGCTAAATACTGTTTTAAATATCACAAAAAGATGTTTGGGTGGAGGGGTGGGGGCTTTCACTTAGATGAATGAAAGAAAAACAATCCAGAATTTTATGTTAAAACTGTATTTGTTAAGTGCCTATAAAAAGAAATTGAACGTTTTAACTCAATGATCTATTAGGAGGTATGTTTTAACAGGTGGCTTTACCAAAAATAACTTAATATTTGCATAGGCACTTTCCATCAAAATCAGTTTTTCCTTTTATATTTTTTTTTACTGAGTTAACAACACTCAAAATGTAAATTGTTTTTATAAAATTCAAAACAACTTTCGATGAAACACGCGACCTAAACAATAGTTCAGCTCATAACCAAATTGTCGACTTGTTTATTTTCTCAAAAGAATGACAAGAAAAATATTTGTGCACATGGTATAGTTTTGGACGATATTTGAAAATTGATTCTCGTAAAATCGCATTACTTTAATAGATGAAAAAAAGACTTAGTTAACAGTACAATCAATAACAAAATAACGTTTAACAAAAGGCCCATTAGATGTACAGACAACAACCAGTGAAAAACAGGTATCTGAGTCAATTCAGTATACCAATAATAAATCAAAGTATCAGAAGTACTGATAGCAGGGCATTAATCACCTGTCGAAATTTGATTGATTTTAGTGTAGCCTTTTGGTTTATTTATGCAACATTTAAAAAAAAAAATATTACAATGTCCACAATACCTTTTTAATGTTTGAGATGTTATAAATGACATGAATAAACGAAATTCGAGGAATGAAAAGTAGTTCCTGTCGCGTATGATTATACTGGCGGTGATCAAGACTGCTAAGCTTGATCACACCGACATCAGCAGGGCCATGTCTCTGGCACAAAACCCGGCTAAAAAGTTGTGTCAAACAAGAGCAGAGACATTCAAATGAAACTGCTTCTAACAAATTTTTTTTCTGATATTTTGGTCTTCTGATCTTTTCTATAAAAATTCCATCGCAAAACAAACAAAATATTCTCTTTTTTAAAAATGTTTGGTAAAATAAAACAGTTATACTGGCCATACCTATTACCGCGAGTCTAAAACTGTGTCATCCATGTAAATAATGACATAAAAATTAAAAGCCTCAGTAAACTTCCGAAATGCCTACTTTTTGATAATAAAAAAAATGATTGTAATTAAATGTTTTTAAAGCATTGCTTAATTCCTTCCTGTAGACCCTTAGTTACCGTTTTTAAAAAAGCGAGAAAATAAATAACTTCGATTTTCTTAACCGAGTGGTTCGAACTTTTTTTACATTTTTGTAATTTCGTAATGACTCGGTTGCTTTCCGACTGTACCTCCGCCAGTGTTCGAAAATACACACATGGCAACTACAGTGGTAGTGTGCGGATTAAGACCGTTAGATAAGGGGTTCATTAACAAGATTAGAACAGTTATGGCTTCACTAATATTATGTATCGTTATTGGGTTTTCTTTTCTTTTTAAATAAATTGATGTCTGCAATAAAACTATCGAATGTTGTACGCATCGTATTATTTATACGCACTGAAAAACAATGAGTACTGAATAATAGTTTGGTCTAGAAACTCATGGTCAGGATCCTCCCTTGCATACACGCGTGATACTATCGCACGCGCTACTACGTCACATATCACTTTATCGCAGTCAATTTTGCGAGGCTACCAAAGGTGGTTATCAAAAAAGTATTTTTATATTTAATTCTATATAACATGCAACACATTAGCTCGTGGGTTCCAGTTCATCAATACTCTGAGGGGAATAAAGGGGATGTTCTTAAAAACTATCTAAACAAGCGGTAATTTATTTTTTTAACCGCATCCACTACAGTTCCCCCTAATATTTTTCTCTCTAATATAGTACCGACCGACACGTTTCGTAACTCCCCGTTTTCTGCCGAAGGTGTTTATCGGAAAGAGACGAACATTAATTTGTAAACAAAACCCGTTCTTAATTATGTATTAATAATGATGTGCTTTAGATTTATTTTTTTGTTCGCAAAATCTCTCAGTGATCAAATAAACATGTATTCTATCATCTGGAAGAGTAAAACTTACTTAAATTAAAACTAAAAACGACCATTTCGGAAGTTTAATGAGGCTTTAATAAAGTAACTTAAGCTTGCTGAGTAATAAACAGTTGCCGGTACGAAATGTAAACAAATACCGACATTAACGGAAGTTAAGAGATTTGCACATGTCTGGGATATTGTTATTACAAGGGCATTCGCGGTAATAGGTATATCGCGGTATTAGGTATATAAGGGATAATTACAGTTTTACAATACTACCTGTATGGTATCCCTACGTTACCAGCATAATTCCGTACGTCGTATATCGTCTGTTCGTAGGTTTTTAAGTCTTCAGTTTTGTAATAGTAATATGCCCCTATAATAGAAATAAACAATTGCAAATTGTGCATTCATTCTTATAGAAGCTTATATAGCAAATATAGAATAAAAACTTTTAGACGATAGTGATTATATGTAAAAAGCTATTTGGTTGTTGCGACACAGTTAACATATATATGCACAGTGTGACGGGTTATCGTGAAACATTCAAATTTTTTTAGTGTTACCAGTTACATTCCTGCAGTTAAATAAATTAGGGGAATAAAAATACTTATTGTTGCTTACTTGAAAAACATCTTTCACTAACACTGTCGGACTTTCCGGACATACCTCACAACGTTTATTGAATTATCTAAACACGCCTAGCATCGGACCCGGGATTGAAAGCTCCTATCTGCTACCGGGCCATATATAGTTTAAACATATTTTATTGCCAAATAAACACATATTACAATATTTATCATGCATATAAGTCAAATACAATTTAAGGCAGAAGGGTCTGGCCGCAAGTTCTCTCAACATTAGATTCGGCCATTCCCTTTCAACTATATTTTGCAATTTTTAACGCTGGTTAAGATATATTACATTCCTGGCAAGTAAATATGAATGACATAAAGTGTAGTTAATGAGAAAATATACATGCGTATTCATGCAAACACACACGGACACACGCACGCACGCACGCACGCACACACGCCCGCACACACATATATACACAGACATTCACAAACATACATACACGCACACACATATGAATGTATGTTGAGGTATTTACTGAAAAGCGGGAATCATTTTATTTTTTGCTTTTTTTTTTAAATGAAATTAAATATTAAATTATTAGAAATTATACACACACACACATATATGTATATGTACCGGGTCATATATTGTGTCTTCGACCAAAACGCTTGACCCGCATATGCATTAGTACTGGTTCTTTCCAGGAAGACATCATATGTAATTTACTCGTAGATTGCAAGAACCCTCTCACAAATGGGGACAGTTCAAAATAAGGCAAATAAACTGACCATTGTCTGTCCAGTACCCCAGGTAGTTGATGGTTAAATCATCTCTCTGTGTGCTGACGTCCTTATCATAGTAAAACCGTAACAGCTTGCCCCACCCTTCAAAAGCCTGCAATGTTATTGATCTTGTGTAAACTTAGATATATTTGTTTTATATATGAGGCATAACAATGTAAAAGGCATGTATTGTTGATTTCTCCTGTCGAATATTCTAAATTTATAGTAAACGCCAATACGTTTGTTTTATTAGAAAAGAAAGCGTCGCAGATGATTAACATTAATCTACCTGCAGTAAGTAGGTATACCGCTCACCTTGTTTATTCCATCAGCGTAGTACACGATGTACTGTTGTTTGTACTGGGCGGGTATATGTGACACCCCTGCCGAAAAAGACATAAATGTATTACTGTGTAAAAATGAAAACTGGACACATTTACAAGTATTCATTATTTTGTTCTCAGTTTGTCATTGCCAAGTGTAAAGTAACATAATGATGCCAATTCATTGTTCAGATGAATTTTTTTCAGTTAAAAAGCATATTTTGTTCTAAACAAACTGCAAAGCATAAAATGACTTTATACAAATGAATGAAATCACAACTTTAACACACTTAAGTAAATGAATGAAATTTAAGTTAAATTTATTTTGTCCTAAATATACTACCAAGCAAAACTGTATATTTATATGACTAGTGCTGGCGATAACTTTAATAGTTTAGTTAAGCTTTAGTTTAAACATATCTTACTAAAGTTTCACAATACAATGTTAAATGGGGTCAGGCCACAAGTTCCGACAACATTAGATTTTGCCTACCCTCTACAATGTTATACAATATATGTGTAATTGTTGACAAGTTAACAGAGAGAGAGAGAGAGAGAGAGAGAGAGAGAGAGAGAGAGAGAGAATTAACTTCTGGATGGTCGACCCCTTAGACATGTGAATCTTTGTGGAACTGTAGGTCAGTATTTGTGATTTTAACTTATCATGTCTCTGGAAATGTGTACTTTACCCAGGCCTTATTTGACTTATTTGACTCCTTGAATTTTAATATATGTATAGGGAAAACAATAAGGGTTACGGAAAATTATTGCTCAAAAAAATGTAATATAATTATCGGCCTTGTGCATGTGTGCGCTTACAATTTTCAACCAGATATTTTTGTTTTGCTACAATAAAACAAAAAATTCCGACACACAGCACATGGTATGGACCTCAAACAGCATAGCAATCAATAAAAACATTTTTTTCGACACAGCATATATTCAAGTGTACTTATAATAGTTTTAAACATATACACATATTTTGATTAATAATCGTAAAATGAAGAAGTTAATACAGAGCAAAATATACTTTACCTCCCATGATTCCGCCATAGAAGTTGCCGCCATAATCCTTATCATGGAAGAATGAAGCAGACATGAAATGGTTGAACGGAGAGATGACGAGTGTGTTGCCGTCGTGGTCAAATAGCGCCAAAGGTCCGCCGGTTATCCCGTCGTTTATTGGAGTGGCGTCATAATACCACCTGAAGCAAAATCGCCAGATCGTCATTCGAATTAATAAATTAGTTATTTCAATATTTAATTAATTAAATAACTGATTGATTGATGGAACAAATGATAACTGGATTGATTGATTATTGTTGAGTAGGGTTTCATTTCGTTCCTATACAATGTAGTATATAACACTAATAAAAACAACAACAGTCGAGTATAAAGAAAACAACTACAAAATGACAGAACAGTATTAGTACAAAGCATAAATTGGTTGCAAAAAGTGCTTTTATTTGTAAAATATCTCCCACTTACATTCCTATGTGTTTCTCTGTATCTCCAAACATCATTCCACCGAACGACAGGTATCCCAGAATTCCCGGTGGACCTTCAATCTGGAAACCTGGAAACCCACCACAGATTCCCTCGGATGTCTCGGCCTGTGTCCAACTGGCACCATTCTCGTAGTACTAATGTAATAACCATAGACACCCATTTATGTACATGTTCATAAATGCAGAGCAAGACACGTGTTTTTTCTGAGAAATCGAAAAGTCAAAAATACCTAAAATACAATAAAAAAAAATGGATCTCAAGAAGTGTGTGTGTGAGGGGGGGGGGGGGGGGGGGGGGGGGGGGGGGGGGGGGGAGTAAACTATAATCAATATAACATCTGTTGTTGTATAAAAATAGTAGTCATTTGAAACCATGAGACAAGAGGATATTTCATTTTTCCCTCTATTAAAGTGAACAAACTTTAAAACGTTACGTTTATTATCTATTTTAGGGCATTCAATGTTAATATTAAAGATAACCAGGCTGAAATAGACATCAAAACGCACCTACGACAGTCTAGTTGGATTTTGTTGGGAAGAGTGTCACGGAACCCACTACAACTGTACCTACACATCGTTTTCAGTCAAGCTACGCCCTTGTTTGTTATTTATCAATTATATAATCAATATCAATGAAACCATAAGTTTCCCGCCGTATGTAACGGTGTATATTCAGCAATTAAGCATGTTTTAGCCTACACAAATACATGATAATATACGACGAGAATCTAGTGAGAATTTTATCAATTGATATTGTATTGTAAGATATGCCGTCATGCCTTTACAACAACCTTTCAATCAGGTGTACTAAGAAGCACAGATTTTAATAAAAAGTTAAAATCGGGGCGGTAGTCTAATGGATAGAGTGTTGCCCACTCACGCCAGAGGTTGCGGGTTCGATCCCCTGGCCTCTCATACAATAACACTCATTACCGGTTCTACCCAGGAAGCGGACTCGAGAGCGATTCATATAAGCTGAGCTTTCATCGCAATCGAGCTAAAATAAATTAGTATAAACTAATAAAAAGCTAAATAATTTATATTTTCATTTACTTTTATAGTTATAAAAATGCATTTTATATTAGGTGATGGTTCTTTATCTGAAAGCAAAATATATAAATTTCTCTAAATTAAGAAAAGTATTTTTTGCTATAAATGCAGTTGGCATATTGAATTTGTTTAAACTGGTAAAAGTAATATTTTAAATGTGTTTGTCTTAATTCTTTATAAAAGGAACAAACAAAAAAGAAATGGTAAAAAAGTAAGTAAGTAATTTTTTTATTAAAGTGACATGTGCATTAATAAATCAATAAAAAGCATATAAACAATAAATGAGAATGAGGCACCCGGCCAGATGGGCCTATCAGTCACTATCGATAATACAAAGTATCATGCTTAAAACATAGTGTAAACAGTAATGGCGATATTAAATTTAAATAAATATACTAAATGGTTATACTATATATAAATGTGTTTTTTTAACAAAAAAATACTAAATAAATGAATGTATTTATGACTTATTGTCAGCTGAGTTTCTTATTTTTAGGAACTCTTTGGTTAAAAACCTTGGGAACCTTCATTTGATCACTAAGTATGGTATGTTTAAATTTTTCTGGTCAGTCAAGAGTTAAATAATAATTACACCAATATATCACTTCTTTTATCCGCACATAATGAACAGTTAAGTAAAAATGCAGTTCGTTTTCAATGGTATTCATTTTCAATAAAATGTATTTTTCAAAAACAATGACATATCCTTTTATTTCATTGAATATTTCTTATCTGACTAGACAATGGGAGGATAAGCTAAATCTGTCAAGAGCTATTTCATTTCTTCTACATATCGACATCTATTTAAGCAAGGTTTCAGCCGTATCTTTCTGCAACGACAGCATGCATATATCAACCTTCTACATATCAATCATCATGCAAACTTTTGGATTAAACCGTAGGAGCACCCTTGCTACAAAGGTGACGTTTATACGCGAAGAAAAAATTGAATACGTATATATGCATGACTGATACGCGACTGAACATTTAAAAGTGGCTTTAAAACCATTCGGTGAGTTCTGTTCACATTTATAGTTTCATTACTTCAGAAATACTGCATGGCAGAACTCCAATTTAAGTATAGTTAAAGCTTGTTTGGGCCGTTATGGATATCAATCGCATGTGGTAATATAGCATAAGAGTAATATGATATGTCGCATTTTGTCAAAACGATCTGCAAATCTTCACGAAAGCACTGTACGTTGTGGATCGCTAAGCATAGCTGACTGTTTAGAAGTGAAGTGCGTGCAGAAGTGAATGGTCAGTAAATTTCAGAATGGCAGAAATATTCTGCATATTATTGAAGTTAAACAATATCATTCTTATTAATTAGATTCATTGATTGATTGAATATTAAGTGTCATTTTATGCCATCGAGGGCTAACAGACCAAGAGAATCAAGTTAACATAACCACTGTTCCCTGGGATCCTGAAAGGTTAACCAGTGCTCGAGCACACCCCATCTCCGCTAGTAACTGATAACTTTCCAACTTAAATCAGCAGTGAGTGACGAATGCTAACGAGACACAATGTCGTATATCAATCATCACGAAGACTGTGGCCAGGCGAGGATTCGAACTCACGAACCCTCGATTGATAGTCAGACGCGTAACCGACTGAGCTAATCGGGATTGGCTTTATTTTTTAGAGCAAAGACTTATATAGTCTATAAGTGTTTGATTAGAGCCATCATTTTTAAACAGAGCTAGTTTTGATTTCTTATTTAGAATAATTTTAACCCCAATAACATTTCGGCAATTTTTCACTGCGGAACTATTTGTTTTGTAACTAAAATTGGCTTATAGTGAGAGAAAAACACTTACTTGTTCGAAAATAACTATTGGTAGCTTTAAATACGTTTTGATACCAGCTGTAATATTAATTGGGTTATCTCCCTCTATACTGTAATGAAAAGACAACGTCTGCCATTGTCCAAGTTTGTCCTTCCCGGAAGTTCCATAACTTCCGGTTTGTTTAAGAGACCCATCTGCGGTGGTGTACGTTTTGTTGTTTGCTTTAAAGAATGTCGGAGCATTATTTAACCAGTTCGTGTTCTTTACCAGTAAACTGTAATGTCCGTCTGTACTGATTGATATGACGAGATCATCGGTACCTCCTTTGACTTGTTTGAATGTATTCCCTGGAAATAAAGACGATATGTATTATGGTAGTATGGGGGCATGCATGCCATAGTCTGACTTCATGACTATATCAGTGATATAGAACTGTGTAAGTGACTTCTTTTTTCATATACACTTGGCACTTTTAAAACATTGTTAAGCACGTAGATCAACATTCAATGTAAACCCAGACCAACATTAAAAAATGTTCAGATTGCAGATCAACATTCAGCGTAAACCCAGGTCAACATTAAAAACTGTTCAGATTGCATATCCGCATTCAATGTACACCCAGGTCAACATTGAAAATGTTCAGATTGCAGATCAACATTCAGTGTTAACACAGGCCAATATTAAAAATGTTCAGATTGCAGATCAACATTCAGTGTAAACCCAGGTCAACATTAAAAAATGTTCAGATTGCATATCCACATTCAATGTAAACCCAGGTCAACATTAAAAAATGTTCAGGTCGCAGATCAACATTAATTGTAAAAAACCCAAGCCAACATTCAAAACTGTTCAGATCGCAGTTCACTAATCAGTTGCTATATGCTCCATAAAATATGGTCAGGTTATTGCACTCGTACTATATTTCAAAATAGAATTTCTTTTTTTCCATAGTCAAAACGTATCCGCTCAAAAAAGCCCACTAACTGTAGGGCTGGCCATTTTATTTTATTTTGCAGCCGTACCCGACTGCTCTTAAATACATATGCAAGGCAAAATGCAATTTAAGTTACCTTTTTGTAGTACTAGTGTTGTAATGTTGCTGTAATGTAAGTATAATTGCCTTTGCTTTATTCAAGAAATTATAATCTATATGAACCATTTTGAAAATATCCCAAATCAAATTACATAGGACATTTTAGCGCAGGTATTGTCCTACCATCACTCAAAAGGGACACAACTCTGTAGTGAGACAGTATAAAGTAATATATATAGTTGATCAAATTAACAACTACAGGGATCCGCTATCCCATTGCACCATGCAATCAATTTATATATAACTACTATTAGATAATATCGAAAATTCGTTACACTATATATACATGAATTATTTATCTTGTTTGATTAAATTATCACCATCCAGGTGACTTCAGGTGACTCACCATAGGTGTCTTGTGATGTGTGTGCACCATTGCCGGTGTCCTAGTTCCAACTGAACTGCATTTAAAAGCTTATAATCATGAATATTGTATGTGTGTGTAAATATCGAACATCTATGATGTGTGTAGACAATGATATATGGTGTGTAGACAATGATATATGGTGTGTATACAATGATATATGGTGTGTGTATACAATGATATATGGTGTGTAGACAATGATATATGGTGTGTAGACAATGATATATGGTGTGTATACAATGATATATGGTGTGTATACAATGCTATACAATAGTGTGTGTATACATACTTGGAAGATAATGTTTCCTGGTTGAAATATACCACTTTAAACAATAAACAAAACAACTATCCATCGCGTGTATACACGGTACCCATACTACCCAGTTACGCTTAAGACGGCCATATATACCCACTTTCTCCTCGTACAAGCAGTCGAGCAAATATATATACATTTGCATATTTAATTAACTAATATGGTCTCACCTGATTCACTAGAAACAGCCGTCACACTTGTAAATATGTTCACATACACGACACAAAGTGCGAATATCGTGTTTAGCGAACACATTATTGCACTATTAAGTATAAGATTTCAATTACGATAAAATTCCAAATGTATAAATAGTAGCTGTGCGGGTGTGGATGCATACTCTATGTACAACCCTAACAATATGCCCGTTCAGTTTGCAACTTGGGTAACACATATATAGGGAGTCACGCATTGTGAGTTACAAACGAATAACAAGGCAAGCATGTATTGATATGGCTTATAATACGCTTATCGGAATTGATGACATTCTATATTTAGCTAGAAACATCCAATACATGTGCGGAGGTAAGCGTTCACGGGTTTTTAGACGTTTGGCGAATGAAGCCAATATACAGGATTAATTTTGGAACACCCCCTGTAAATAACCTTGGCCAGTTTTTGTGTGTGTGTTTTTTCGAGCTAAACATTAAGTATCTACCAAGAAAGACTTACTTCGCATCATTCTATTGTTACATGTCTGTATATCAGAGAAATGTAATTATGTCACCGGTAGTGTTAATTAAAACTCTTAAAGTTGTTACGACTGCGTCTCTCACTGAAATTCCTAACAACTGTAAGATTCTTAATTATCAATACCGGCGACTTAATTACATTTAAAGTTGTTACGAGTGTGTATCTCTCTCTGAAATAAGCCGGGTCCGATAAGCTCAGTCGGTTAAGCCTCTGGTTATCAATCAAAGGTTCGTAAGTTCGAATCCCCGCCTGGCCACAGTCTCCGTGATGATTGATATACGACATTGTGTCTCATTATCATTCCTATCTCACCGCTGATTCAAGTGGGAAAGTTATCAGTTACTTGCAGAGATGGGGTGTACTTGAGTTCTGGTTACCCTTTCAGGAAACAGTGGTTTTGTTGAATGATCGCCTGTTAGCCCTCGATGGCATAAAATGACGCTAGATATTCAATCTCACTGATATTCAGCCCAGTCAATTAGTCGTTGACACGGGCTGTATGTCGGGGTGGTTTTATACGAGTTGCTTCGCACGATAAAGATCCACACGAGACTGAGCCCATCATATGAAAAGGGAACAAGTTGCGACATATGCTGTAATCTTTACCTTATGTTACCTTAAGGTCACGGTTATCAGTTAACTGTTTGAGAATCACTTGACTATTTTTAATAGGAATAAGTCATGTCATTAAAAATTAATTTATTTTATGAAATTATTGAATTTATTCTTTATGTCACTTGATATCTATGAATCAATTTTTGATATGATTTATTGTTGTTTTATTTTTTTTAAAAAAAGCAATGTGTTAACCCTTTACTCCATAGATACGCGTTTTCACGCACCAATCACAGAAGGTCATTGAAAATAGTGCAGGAAGTGCTGCACTGTTTTCCACTCTGTTAGTTAATATAAACATAATTCACCCAATAATTCAAAAGCCTTCTATATTAGGTGTCGAAAGGCATCTATATTAGAGGTGTCCAAAGATATCTTTATTAGAGGTGTCCAAAGGCATTTATATAAGAGGTGTCGAAAGGCATCTATATTAGAGGTGTCCAAAGGCGTCTATATTAGAGGTGTCCAGAGGTGTCCAAAGGCGTCTATATTAGAGGTGTCCAAAGGCGTCTATATTAGAGGTGTCCAAAGGTGTCTATATGAAGTAAAGGGTTAATGAATGATATATTTCAAATGAGATTTTTGAAACAGGATTGTAATAAGCGATAATTCATCGTATCGGAGACACGCAGTTTGTTATAATGGCGATTTGCTGTAATGGTAATAGACATTGTATCAAGTTACATGTATTTATTATAGTTTATTTATCATTATATCATATATTTAAAACGTAGTCGGTAGCGTGTCTGACTATCAATCTAGGGTTTTTTTAGTTTAAATCCCACCCAGCCAGTCTCCATGATTATTTATTTACAATATTGCGTCTCATTGTCATTTGTATCTCACCTCTGATTCACGTGGGAAAGCTATAAGTTACTTGTGGAGATTGGTGTGCTCGAGTACTAGTAAACGTTATAGGATCCCAAGAAAGAATTGTTAGGAAAACTGTTCGTCCAGTAGCCCTCGGTGTCAAATATTATGCTAAATATTCAAACAATCAATATATTTTGAGAGCATTTCAGTTTCAATGGAATGCATTATTTTGTTCTCATAGTTTTGTCTTACCAATCCCGGTGTGGTTCCAGAGAGCTATACGATGACAAGAATAGAATCACTGTGGCTCATGCAGGCTGTTAGAAGCGACAATTTGAGTAATACCGTAGAATTTGCTGAAACTATGCAGCTCTGCAGGTATTAAGGTTTTAGATTAACTTTGTTGATGTGATTTTTTTAATCTGATTGTTAATTTGATGTTTTTGTACATGTAGATTGAACCTGGAATATCCCTTCCTGTTGACTTCGAATAACTACAATGCCTGGGTACACTGTAAAACACAATGCATTCATTCATTTATTCCTTCAATCATTGTTTTATCTGTATATGACATTTATGACAAGAAATGGCACTAGTCAGTGTCGCATGCCCCTCAAATGGTTTGTGAAAATAATGATATATTTTATAATAGATAGCGATGTATCTGTGCATATCAAGAGGCATGGATTTATGTTTCAGACTAGACACACAATTTCATGTTTTTTTACATTAAAGTGTGGCCTTGACATTTGTGTAACCTTGACCATGACATCTATATAACGGTCTGAGTATTTCTACAGGTAAATGCAGGTGACATATCATCATGATTTGTTGATCATTTGTATCAAGCTATTTTAAAATCCCTCCATGTATAACAAAGTTACAGATCAAATATCAAACAAACTGAAAGTGTGTCCTTGACCTCTGAGGTAAGGTTCTGGGTCTTAACGCGACACATCGCCATGTCATGTCGATCAATTGATAAATTGAGCTAAGTGTTTAAGAAATCCATCCATGTATGATAAATTACAAACTGGACTTGAACTGTCAAACAGACTCAAAGTGTTGTTGAACAATCTCAAAGTGTGACCTTGGCCTTTCAGGTATAGGTTTGGGTCTTACGTGCGACACATCGACATGTAGTCTTGATCAAATGAGCCAAGTTAAAGACAAAGTTACAGACCAGACACAAAATATCACACAAATTGAAAGTGTGACCTTGACCTTTAAGGAAAGGTTCTGGGTCTTACACGCTACACTTCAACATGTCATGTTGATCAGCTCAGCCAAGTGTTTTTGAAATTTATCCATAGGACTGGTGACAAAGTTATAGAATTGACATGAAATCTCAAATAGACTGAAAGTGTTGTCAAACAAAGTTATATTGTGACTTTGAGTATTTATAAAATCCATCTAGGAGCTGAAAATGCCTAAAAGGTCCTTAAGAATTTGTAGAAAAGCCCAAACTTTACTGACAAAATTTGCATTGTGTAATTCATTTTTGATAGGTTTCATTCAGACCATATTTGCATAATCATTAATGAAACACTTTAACAGACATATTCTAAAACTGTTACACTAGTTTGATAATGAGACTCTGAAATTCATCTGTTGTTTCTATATATATGTTCAGTACATGCAACACAGCAGTGGTCTAATGGTTAGATTGTCCTCCTTGCATACAGAGGGCTGTGGATTCAGTCCCTATATCTGGATCATACCAAAGAAAAATGGTATTAGAACTTACTTACAGTGAGCCACCAGTAAGAATTAATATAGTTGTAGGTCTGCTTGGCCCAGTGTCGGTACAACGTGACAGGGTGAGCTACCATGCCATGTGTTTGGAGCATGATAGGCCAATGTGGCAGCTCTTGTAGAATACTGTCTTAATCAGACACCACCGTTAATTGACAGTGACAGATATGAAAGTGACACTAAACATCAGGTAATACATTACTAATCTTTATTTATTTATTCATTTTATTTTAATGGGGTTTAACACCATTTTCAACACATTTCATACATGGCATATGCAGTTTTACTAATGGGAGAAAACCTCAGACTGAGTAGAATCAACATCCTTCCACAAGTAACTGGAAACTTTCTCACATAAAGGTTTTGGAGCAAGTGGGACTCGAACCTACGACATTAGCGGTGAGAGGTAAGTGATCTTGAGATGGCATCTTAAGACCACTCGGCCACGTGAAACCCTTTCTAATCTTTAAACATGAATATTTACATTTTTACTACAATCAGCCTAAATGAACTATATAGATTAACTGCATTTCATTTCCCAATGAAAAAACATTTGCAGCTGGGCGGAGCTAAAAAGGACCAGTTTTCATTTCATTGGTTGCAAGATTTTGTTTTGCTGGTGAGACGTCACGTTGCATGTTAGTTTCACGTGATGTTTGCTGTTAGTTATCCTACAAATGTGTGCACTTAATCAGTATGTTGACAACGTCGCCGTTACATTCATGACATTGATTTTGCAGTTTAATGCATATAACTTAAAATAACAAAAATAACGTAATAGTTTTATAAAAAATATCTGGCGAATATATGTAAATACATGTATAAGGATAAAAAGCCGAATTTTGACTTTTCATAGGGTGATGAAAAACATTAAGCTAGTTTGATGATGCTATTTGGGCTTCATGAACATTAAACTTGCCTAATGTTTTCATCACCTAATGAAAACTCGAAACTCGGGTTTTAATCTTTAATAGATGTTTACCTTACATGTTTGGAGATAGCCCTCCCTTCACTTTGGGAGAATGGAGCTAGGGCTCTCTGAGGGGGGGATTTTTGCATCGTTTTTATTCGATAAGGGTATTTTTTTCATTTTGGTATATGCTGTCGTACTATTATGACTTCATGGTCACAATTGGTAAATAAAATTGGGGGTAAAAAGTATATCTAAGGGCAGGGGATCAGTGCCGAATTTTCTGCCCCAAAATTGAACAAACGAGGATGCCTGATTTTTCTCTGAAAATGATAGCACACAGACTATTCAGGTTACATTTACTTACTATAATACAAATTTGATGATATTAACAATAGTTTATGTATCCCACTTTATTAACTAGGTGCAATGAGCAGCAGTAGACAGGTTAGGTTATTGGTCAATGTTTTCATCAATGAAGATAAAAAAACGAATCTTACTGCTTGTACTAGTTAGATGGATGGCCATTAAGCACATTTATATTATATATTTATATATTTTGACTTTGAAAGGTCCAACAAAGCTGGCTCAAGTAAAATTACAATGTGTCCAAGGTCCCGGACCTCAGACTATTTTGAATCAGTTTCAAATCTCAGTGCAACATTTCACTAAAAGAAGTTTTATATATGAATTTGCTGCTTTATTTAAATAAATGTTCCTGGTGTTTCAAAAAAATGTATCTGTGGTCTTAGCACACACACACACACACACACACACACACACACACACACACATACAAATCAGTTTCAGTATAAATATTGATAAGAACGCAAGATAAACCATTCTTCTGTCAGTCTTTCAAGTTCCAAAACAGAATATTTTCAATTTTTGCTTCCAACAGTGTGTTCATGGGTAATGGATTTGAATCCCCAGCCTACCGCAGCCTCTGTAATGACTGGTTATAAATGTTGTTCTAGGGACTTGAATCTCTCACCTCTGGATATACGTGTAAGTTGTCAGTGACTTGCAGAGATGAGGTGTGTATTGTTTAACTGTCTAGTCGATCTCAGTAACGTTGACTAGGAACGCTGGCCACTGTTATATAACAGAAATATGTCATAAAAAGGCACAAAACCCAATACAAAGGAACAAATCCAACAGTTTGATTGTTTTACTTCTTGAAGTTACTCCATGACCATATATTACAGTGTCATATACATGTAGCTCAACTTTGTTTTACGTCATGACATATTATTATCATTTAAGTATTGGTTGTTTTTTCTTTTTCTTATTTTTTTTCTTTTGTTTCTTTTTAATATTAACAGTATGAATATCGTTTCTGTTTACACTTAATTCCACATTTTCACTTTTGTCTTCATGGTCTAGTTTTCTTTTCCTTTTTCTTTTCTTTTTGTCCCTTTTATTCACACCAATTTCACTGCTATCATTGTTTCTCTTTCTATTTTCAGGTACTAGAGTAACTGTGCTGTTTAATGTCCCTAGTTCTCCATTGACAGACATCACTTCATTTAACATTACAGATTCATTTTCAGTCACTATGTTACATGAATCTTTTCTTTCAAAACATGCTACAAAGAATCCATTGGTCAATGCTTGGTCATGTGACATCCTTATGCAGCACTGCCCATGCTCATAACCTTTGACCCCTCTTATAGACCAATCAGGCATAATGTTTTTCATTTCAAATCTGTCACTGAATTGTGATATAACTTCCTCGACAACTTTCTCGTTTTCTTCCTCATGAATGGAACATGTGGAATAAACTACCTGTCTAACATGGGGAAAACTGAGGGCATGTTTCACTATAGATATCTGGAACCTTGATAGCTGCTGGAGTCTCTGCTTGGAGTGAGAATCTTCTTCATCTGTCCGTTGATTCAGCCTGTTCACCATACCTGTAAATGTAAATTTTAACCATTACCCTGCAGGCTTCTCCACAAGCCATTTAAGCACAGAGGCACCCCAGTGCTTGAATGGCAGAAATGGTATGCCCCCAACGCTTGAAATCTTAAACAATATCTTTCAAAAGCTAATCTATCTTTAAATCTTCCTTTTTTTCTTAGCATATTAGCTTATTTAATGCATAAGATGAAGCATACTAAATCTAATGGTTTTTACTGATAAATTTACACCAATTTTTCTATTATAAATATAAATCTATTGTAATAAGTGCTCTAAACATTGCTTGAAAATGTATTTGGACAGACCCTCAAGTGTGCACGCTCTTCCCCCAGTGCTTGAATTTCAACCTGTGGAGAACCCTGCCCTGTATATACATACATTGATGTTACTCAGATGCAATGTTCTCAGACTACATACAGCTGGATCATTTCATGGACAAATAAATTAAAGTTAAGGTTTAGCTTCACTTTAATCATTTTTCAGTCTCACCACAATGTATTCTAAGCTCCGTTACACTGACTGCATTATGCCACAGACACATGGTATTCCACTCCACCTAGTCACAGTTTACTGGCACGGAGCAGACCACTCCTAGAACCGTATTCAAAATGCTGAGTATCACGGTGCAGACACATTGGCTGACATCCCTTTAACCCACATTATACTGACACCAGACCAGGGCCTAGTTGTTCAAAGATGAATTATCGAATCTTTTCAGATTCAACGCATCCAAGGTAACAACTGACTAACAATATGTTGATCTATTTCTCATTGTACTTGATATTTCGAAGATATTGAACAAACAATATTTCACCTAACAGAACATTAAGCTAACACAGCTTTGAACAACTCAGCTCAGACCTAAAACTATCCTTCAGATGCTGATGGGCATTTAGGCAGAAAACTACTACTTTCAGTTCTAAGGTCTTTGGAAAGACCCGGCTGGGTACTGGAGCCTTGACCATCGACATGCTCGGCAGACATAATTAACACACACGACCATTTCTATAATCTGTATATTTACCCGAGCCACTGCAGGATGGATCGACCAATATGTGCGTCACGTTTCTGTACTGTTTGTTTCTGGGGTCCACTGTCAGGAAGTCTTTACATTTCGCCTGGATGCATGTGGCCCCTGCCTTCTGGACTAACTGCTCCAGTGTAGACAGACGCTCCTTGCTTTTGTCAAATGCATACACAGTTCTAAAATTACAAATAAAGAGGTTAAACTCAATTTTCAACACATATTTGGGGGAAGCTATTTACACAACTTATGTGTGTGTTAATTTTTTGTTTCCTTCCTTAAATTATTTTAAAATTCGTTAATCAACTAAGTTTATCTCGGTATTTAATCATCTTATAACATTTCATAAACACTTCACATGCTGTAACTGTTAAATAATAGTTGTACTTAGTTGGCTGTTAATATTTCATTTATTTTGAATTTGGATAAGCAGTAAAAACTAAAACACAAATTGTCACCATGAGAGTGATTTGTATAGAACAAGGAATTATATAGAGAAGGAAAGGCAATTGATTGAAATTTTGTGAATGTTCGCGTATTCACGCAAAATCTCGCAATATCTCATTTCAATTATCTTAATTGCCATTCATCTCAGGAGCATAGATCAAAATTATTACACTGCACAATGAAATTGGCATTAAAACAATACCATTCCCAGAAAATTGTGTTTAATATTGTTGAAATACTTGTGATTACAAAATTTGTATACTGCAGCTAAAATAACAACAAATTTCGATAATTTTTCCTTCAAACCTCAATATCTTTAATTCAAGATCACTTTGAGTGATCGAAACATGTTTAAACATCTAAGATTACACACAACTTACAGTTTATGTACAAGAAATCAGTTGCCTGTGAATTTTGAATGATTAATTTGCAAATTATGAATCCTTAGTGTGCTGTTCCATCAACATTTAGTCAGGAGATGCAAGTTTCCTATCCTTCTATATGTCAATTCCCAGTCTAGAAATATTTGCAATAATGTATATTAAAATAATATGTTATTCATGTGCGCAAAATCGCACATTGAATAAAAACATGGAGCACCCTAATACCCAGAATTCAAGATGCATCAGTGAAAAGTGAGTGGGATTTTAAACTTATTTATTTAACATAGATTGTGAAACAAGTTCGTACAATGTAAGACAAATCATGCTTGAAGTCATCCTGGGTAGAACCAGAACTAATCATATGCAGAAAAAGTGTGTTGCTCACACATAGCTGAGTGGCCAATTAGTCAACCAATAAGATTACTAACAGAGAACTATTTTACTACGATAATGAAAGATAATCACCCCTGGTTGTTGATGATACTCGCTAGATGACTCGTCTTGTTTCCCGGTGCGGCACAGCAGTCTATCACTGTAGCTCCCTCTGGAGGGGAAAGTACATAGGCAGGGAAACAACTCGCCTACAACAAGTTACATAACCATAGTAAACATACAGTTATCATTTAGTCAAACTGTTTTACATGGTATATATATATATATATCAAAGAGCAGCAGGTAGAATTATTATTTTATTCAATACTTAACAAGAGGGACAATTAACATCAGAAATGTAAAAGCACATGGATATCTGCACAATGTTTAAAAGAAGCTGACTGTCACAAAATGAAATAATAAATAGAAAAACTTTAAATGTACCATTATACATAGATAATGCGTTAATTAATATTGTATTATTGTAACTGGAAATGTGTTTGTCAACACAAATGTCCTCTACTATTGATCTGAAACCAATTTTGTATCGAAAATTAATCTCAAAATGAGACCATAACTTCTGAAAAACTACAGAAGAATGGCAAAAGACCAGGCATTTTAACAAATGGGTTTTTAAGTTGCTTTGTTGTGCCCAACTGATCACTTGTGTAGCTAAATTTGAGCCACACAACATTATTTTAGCAGCATTTTTAAGTATCTAGAAACAGCCACATATTTTTTTTTCAATTGCCAAAAAAAATACTAACCCTAAACAATAGACATATTAATCTAAATACATACATGTATCTGTATGAGTGGACAGACAGATGAATGAATAAATGAACAGACAGACATGGATAATGCTTTATGCCCCATCACCATCTATGAATGGGGAAGGAATAAAAATGAATGAGCTATCATTGGAACTAATGTGACTTTGTGATATTTGAATCAGTCGATGACATTCTAATATACTTACTTTATCTTGGAGAATGATCTTCCCCGAGAGAAACAATGGATGTTTGTGGAAGTCCGTGGAAGGCGGGAACTACCAGAAGATTGGGTATGTGGGGGTCCGTTGTGAAAGTATTACCCTCTAAATGGGATACTATCTCATAGAAACTGAAATAGTATTTTTAGATATAATCAATACATTTGAAACAGTAATCAAATCATTAAATAAAATTGCTAAGCTTAGTTTTTGTTTTCTAGAGAGAAATGGAAGGATGCAGCACCCTGTCCCTTTTTAGCTCCATCCTTTTACCCTAAATTCACTGCCCATCTTTCCCTATATGCAGATGTCCTAATTACAAGTCTGTGTCGAATGCAAATCATCTTAAAAGTTTTTGCCATATATTTTTTTACATTATATATTAAAGGGACAGAGAGCAATATTGAAATCAAAGGTTACTCATGTTCACACATAACCTTAATCCTTACATTTATGACATTTAACTATAATGTTCTTTTTATAGAGATAAAAATTTCTATCTACATGTCTATTACATGTCTATCTAAAATTTCATATGAGCTTTATAAGAAATTTACATTTTTTTTAATAATTTTAACTAGCTGTGTCACACTAGTTTTGAAAAAGTGAGTAATGTGTGAAATATGATACCAGTTTATACTATGTTGTTTCACAATTGGAATGAAAGCCCAAAGTGATATGAACCACTCTCAAGTCTGCTTCCTGGATAGAACCAGCACTGGCTGTTATTTTTTAAGAGGCATTGGATTGAGCTGGGGTACCGAACCCCCAACCTCTGGTGTGGTGGCCACCAGACTGAGAGTTATCCCCCTTTCTAAATTTGAAACAAAATTAAGGACCGACATATGTACTGGGGTATTTTAGTTTCATGTTTGCCTCATCCAACTATAGATTTTCAGAGATAGTGTTAAGTGATCATATTTGCCATATTAAAGGAGTTCTCCTATTACCGAAATATTGAAACCAAAATTTCCAAATCATCTGCCATGCTGATGTAGAGTATGAAACAAAAGGGCAATAGTTTTTGAACCAAGCTGAGCTTAAACACATGGTCTCAGCAGCAAGAATGGTTGTGAGATGGTGACTAAGACCACTCGGCCATGAAGGACCCTAGCAAATTTATAGATGTTAGAAACACTGCTCTATATAAACACTCAGTGTCTAACATAATATTGTACAATTGTAAGAGAAACACAAAAGGAATACGTAACCCAGTGGTAAAGCACCAAACCCATGATTGGAGGGTCGTGGGTTCGACCCTCACCATGGTTATTCATGGTGTCCTTTGAGCAAAACACTTTTTAGCATATGATTAGTACTGGTTCTACCCAGGAAGGACTTTTAGCGTGATTTGCACAAGTTACAATGGAAGTAGAAAATAAATAAGTTTAAATAAGAAGAAACACATGTTAACTCACTTGTCCTGATTACAGGCTATGTGCTGCCATCCACTGCTTGTAAACTTTTGAATCACCTCCACAATATCAGTTAGTATCGTGTTCACTCGCACATATCTCGGTATCTGAATCTCTAAAATACATAGTGAATGATTGAATATTTAGTGTCATCTTATGCCATTGAGGGCTTACAGATACTCAGTAAATCTAAACACTCTTTCCTTGAATCATATGCATATGTAAAACAAGTTTCCTGCACAAGGACATGACACAAAGGTGAGGCAGAAGATCGAACCCAACACCCCTAATCCTAGATCTAATGCTCTTCAAATTGACTAAAATGCGAGTTACTTTCAGAATGTTCTGGGTCTACACATTTGAATAATTATATGCTAAGAGTTGAACACTTTGAAAAAATGCTTTATGAAACCAATGACTTAAAAATATAGAATTTATTTATTATTTTTCAGATTTGTTTGAATATTAAGGGTCATTTTTATGCCAGCGAAGGCTAACAGATTATCAATTAACCTAACCAATTGTTTTTGGGATACTGGAAGGTTAACCAGTACTGCAGCAGATTCATCTCTACAAGTAGCTGATAACTTTCCCACTTAATTCAGAGGTGAGAGACAAACGACAACGAAATGCAATGTCATCTATCAATTATCACAGAGAATGTCGCCGGGCAGAGAATCCAAATAACAACTCCTGGATTGATAGTCATAAGAACTACCGACTGAGCTACCCAGAATTATATTTAAAGAACAGAACGCAATCACATCTCTTGACACATACCATTTCCATCGTTGTCACTACTGGCAAGTTGTTTCAAGTCACACACGCCATGTTTGATTTTCAACAGTTCACACTGGGCATGTATAGAAGCTTTATATTTCTTTAAGCAATCCTGGAAAAACAGATTATCATCATAATCAAATAAACATAAAGATATATAAACGGATGGTCTAAGATCATTTATCTCACACTACTAAGGTTGTAGGCTTGAGTACAATAAACTTTATTAGAAAGCTTGCCAGTTACTTGCGGAAAGATGGTGGTTCTATTACGATTTATTCTTCTGTCTTCCTCCACCAGTTAAATTTGATATGCCATAATTTATACAAACAAAAATGTATTATAAATTGCATGAAACCCCATTAAAAAAAAACAACATATGTATAGAAATTATAGATACCGGTAATGCTTAAATCCTAACTAAATATTGGGAATTTCAAGACATGTAAAAAATATATACAGGAGTTTGCATAATAGCCGTATGTAGTAATGAAAAGCATCTAGATGATTAAGATCACACTTTAACAAAATGTCACAGTGAGAACAAAAATCTCAGCTTCAAAAGGAAAAAAAATGTTATACTAGTATCCCAAATCAAAGTACAATTTTTAGTAATTTCTTACCACAACACCAATTTCTTAAAGTATTTTTTTAAACAATATTATATGACATTGTCAACAACGAATTAGACAAGAAAATATGAGTTGCAAGGCAGCTGCATTTGTGCAAGAAGTAACTAGTTTGTTTGAAGCAATATTTGATACAATTCTGATAATGTAAATCAAGAGTTGCAGGTAGCAACAATTATACAATACTGTGTGTTTAATATAGACTAGTTTAATCAATGTAAGGCATTTGAATTACTTTCATTTAGATAATACTCCATTTTTCACACAATTATTGTAAACTTACTACTGAGTGAAAATCACCCAATTTATTCGATTATAAGATTTCACTCAATTATTTTAGTTTTGAAGAGTTTTCACCCTACTTCAGTCAATTCTTATCTGGGGCACTGTATACCAATCTTCATCTTGTTAAAATAGTGACCAGGTAACATTTATTTGGTTCTGACAGACTGTGGTAGCCATTGACAAAAGCTCACCTTGAATCTACCTGATATACCCTTTCCAAGTAACTGTTCATAGAGCAGAATGGCGGCAAGGTGCTCATTCCTCCTGCAGTGATTTCTCCAGTTTGAGCAGGTCACATCTCTGTACTAGGTCACGCAGCATCTTGTCATACTTCAATGTTTGACACACCAATGCATACAGGGCTTTTTTATTCTGAGAAAAAAATATGCATCTGTAATAATATATATATATATATACATGTATATATATATATATATATATATATATATATATATATATATATATATATATATATATATATATATATATATATATATATAAATAATAACTAGAAAAGATATCCAGAGAAAATAGATGACCTTTTTTCACACATTCAGGAGCACTATGGCACACATTCCGTGCGAAGAAAACTGTATTTACTCTCATTTCAGTTTGGGAAAATAGGAAGAGTCATACCTCTTGAAGGTTTCATCAGTATTTTTTTGAAATTGAATAATACCAAAATTCATGCCAAAATCTTTTCAGGACTATAGTCCTTTAGACAAGAAATAATCGTCCGAACTCAATTCTTATAGTCAGTAAATAACTGAATAACATAAAGTTTTAATTTCTAATTTTTTATCATCTAATCCTAATCTTGTTCAATTTCAGCAAAGAAACTACAGGGTACTTTAATTTCTCTCAACATCTTAATAAGATTGTTCTATTTCGATATAAAGTTTTAGAAATAGTCAGGCTATATGTTTGGAAAATTTTGTAGTCAGTTTATAAATGTCATAGACTGGGTCTCTAACTTTATCTATTTTTCACAGACACAGAAAAATAAATTACTTAAATGTATAGCAGCAGCTGCTGTCTAGGGACCAACGGTCTGTCTGTTTGTCTGTCCCTCTGTCTGTCTGTATGTCTGTTTGTCTTTATGGCTACAAAGCCTTGATAATATTACGAGCAGCATTGTTTCCAAGGATTGAAGGTGCAAGTGCTCAAAACATCACCAATAACAAAACAGTTCAGTGAAAAATTTAAATTACTTGCACAGGGCATTGCACACGAAACTGATTATTTTACATCCCTTGTTAAAGATAGCATATGTTCACTGTATCTTGACCAAACAAGGCACTGTGGGACTTCATTTAAGTACATTGCTTTGAATTTGTTTACCATTGAGAAAATTTTACTAAGAAGAAACATCTAAAATTTCCCAAAATAAACATTAGTTAACATTGAAAATCGACATATACATAAATCTCACAAATTGGATGGTCTACAAACCTACTAATCTTTTACTGTAACTATGTTATGACGGTATTTATTCACTGTAAACACAATATTTCTAACAGTTTTTAACTTGCTGCCGTTACTTAGCTGCCATGTTTTTGTAAAAATAAGGTTTAGAATCGGATGGCATGGGCTTAATATATCGCGAAAACACATGACACTACAAATTTTGTTTCTTTTTATGAAATATAACAAAGTGTAACACTTCTCTATTAAGCTGTTTACCTTCAACTTCGACCGAAATACAAGAGATTTGACGGAACCTTTTTTAGAACCAACATATTTTACAACATTTGCTGCTTCAAAATATAAAGATGACATTTTTTACCAAGTTGCAAGACGCTTGGAAGTTTTGTTCAGCCGTTTCCTCTACCCTGATTAACTAATGCAGAACACGAATAGAACTTCACTTCATACTATATGGCGTAATTGCCTATATTGGTACTGCTTCTGGTATTTGTAAACTTGAATTTTCTACATCAAATTTTCTTATCCTCTAATCTATTAACTTCCGATATACAATTAAGGTTTTTAGTATATTATCAGAGGCGTTGCTGCTTTAAGGCCGTGTAGGCCCGGGCCTACGTACACCTTTCTCCGAAAAATTGAATATATAAAAACGCCAAAAATGCAATCAGAAGTGATTGGAGGATAGGTCTAAGGGTTTAAATGAGGCAAGAAGTTGTGTTTATTGTGTTTGATAATGCTGTACAATAAGTTTCTGTGTATTTTTGCAGGTGGAACGTACATTTTGCTCAATCATCATATGACCCATGAGTAATAGCTGTAAATATGTCTTGAAATGCACCCGAAGCCACCATTTCAAGTTCATATTTAAAAAATATATTGGGGAGCATGACCCCACCCCCCTCCCCCTCCTACACTGCCCATGTCTACACATCCAACTTAAGCCAGCTACGCACCTGGTGATGGTTGACATTTAGATGTTTCGTACAATAAATATTATACATAGAAGAAACTCTCTCTTATTCCCTGTATGGGATGCACTATATAGAATGATACTTTTGTGCTTTTAGGAAGTGTTGTTTTCTTTGTAAAAGTGCATTCGTCGTTGTGTTGTAGAGTACATTTGTCCTTGTAGAAAGAACATTCATCCCAGTGACTTGACTAAATCAGTGACCTGTATTCATGATAATACAGGGCTCTGTAATATATATCACAGATTAATTGATACAAACAGGAGTAACGCACCTTGGTTGGCCATCCTCCCATTCCACCATCCCGATTTATTTTGATCAAATCTATGTTCAAAATATCCCCCCCCCCCCCCCCACATATATATATATTATTAACAAACATAAGTTTAGTGGACAGTGAAGAGGCACTGGGGGTCACCGGGTTTAGGGGATGTGTTAACCAATGTCCGTTACTCATGCCTGTTGTTTACTATCGACTAAACGTAATAGCATAGTCTGGCTATTCGTCTTTAGCAAAGACAGTGACTTAAGAACAGGTGGACAGGTCACTAGCAGAGATATATACAGTAAAACCTATGGAAGTAATCACCTCTATTTAACAGCCACTTGTCTTATGCAGCCATATTTACTATATCCCATTGTTATGCTTTCAATGCATATTCACCTGTATTAAGCAACAACCTGTTTTAAAATGTCATGTTTGCTCCTTCTCTTGACTGGCTGCTTAAGACAGGTTTGATTGTGTGTGTGTATATATATATACACTTAATTATTTAATTAAGTCACTGTTTTAAAATAGAGCAATGTCTTGACATAGAGTGTTTTTGTCTTGGCATTTATATAGAGTATGTTCGTCATTGTGTACAGTGCTTTTATCTGGGATGTCCTTAATCCAATGTTAAATGTGATGCATTATCATGACTGAGAACCAAACCCTTCTTGTAAGAGTAGATCAACCAGAACAGAACATGTTTTTTATCTCTCCACCCAAGTCCGGTCATAATCCCATCCATTCCAATACCACAGTTCTAGTTCCAGTACTAGTGTGTTTACATATGGAAGGTCGCCCGTGGCCGAGTTGACTATGGTACTGTCGTTTAACGATCGCTTACTTTTCACTGCTGAGATCGTGGATTCGAATCTCCTAAAGTCAAAAACTTTATATGAGAAAGTATTAAAACTTTAGGCTTAAGGACGGTAGGTAGTTCTACTCAGATTCATTCTGATCTTTTCCACCGCCATCAAATGTGGACATATATAGATTAAACATTTCATTTCCACATAAACAAGTATTACACCATACATTGTCCACATAAACACGTATATCAATAGACATTGTCCTCATAAACACATAGTACAATATACATTGTCCTCATAAACACGTATTACAATAGACACTGTCCACATAAACACATATTACATATACATTGTCCTCATAAACACGTATTAAAACAGACACTGTCCACATCAACACATATAACAATAGACATTGTCCACATAAACACGTATTACAATATACATTGTCCACATAAACACATTTTACAATAAACACTGTCAACATTAAACACATATTATAATATACATCGTCCTCATAAACACGTATTACTATTTACACTGTCGACATAAACACATATTACAATATACATTGTCCACATAAAGACGTATTACAATACACACTGTCCACATAAAAACATATTACAATAAACACTGTCCACATAAACACGTATTACAATAAACGCTGTCCACATAAACACGTATTACAATATACATTGTCCACATAAACACATATCACAATAGACATTGTCCACATAAACACGTATTACTATATACACTGTCCACATAAACTCCACCTATAGACGTATTACAATATACACTGTCCACATAAACACGTGTTACAATAGACACTGTCCACATAAACACGTATTAAAATAAACGCTGTCCACATAAACACGTATTACAATATACATTTTCCACAAAAACACATATCTCAATAGACATTGTCCACGTAAACACGTATTGCAATATACACTGTCCACATAAACGCATGTTACAGAAGACATTATCCACATAAACACATATTACAATTTACATCGACCACATAAACACATATAACAATAAACACTGTGCTCATAAACACATATTACAATAAACACTGTCCTCATAAACACATATTACAATAGACATTGTCCTCATACACACATATTACAATATACATTGTCCACATAAACACATATCACAATATACATAGTCCACATAAAGACGTATTACAATACACACTGTCAACATAAACACATATTACAATATACATTGTCCACATAAACACATGCTACAATAGACATTGTCCACATAAACACATATTACAATATACATTGTCCACATAAACACATGTTACAATAGACATTGTCCACACAAACACATATTACAATAAACACTGTGCTCATAAAAACATATTACAAGAAACACTGTCCACATAAACACATATTACAATAGACATTGTCCTCATACACACATATTACAATATACATTGTCCACATAAACACATATCACAATATACATTGTCCACATAAAGACGTATTACAATACACACTGTCCACATAAACACATATTACAATATACATTGTCCACATAAACACATGTTACAATATACATTGTCCACATAAACACATATTACAATATACATTGTCCACATAAACACATGTTACAATAGACATTGTCCACACAAACACATATTACAATAGACACTTTCTACACGAACACATATTACAATATACACTGTCCACATAAACACATATTACAAAAGACACTGTCCACATAAACACATATTACAATATACATTGTCCGCATAAACACATATTACAATAGACACTGTCTACACAAACACATATTACAATAGACACTGTCTACACAAACACATATTACAATAGACATTGTCCACATAAACACATATTACAATAGACACTGTCTACACAAACACATATTACAATAGACACTGTCTACACAAACACATATTGCAATATACACTGTCTTCACAAACATATATTACAATATATATTGTCCACATAAATACATATTACAATATACATTGTCCACATCAACACATATTACAATATACACTGTCCACATAAACACATATTTCTATTTACACTGTCCACATAAACACATATTACAATATACATTGTCCACATAAACACATATTACTATTTACACTGTCCACATAAACACATATTACAATATACATTGTCCACATAAAGACGTATTACAATACACACTGTCCACATAAACACATATTACAATAAACACTGTCCACATAAACACGTATTACAATAAACGCTGTCCACATAAACACGTATTCAAATATACATTGTCCACATAAACACATATCACAATAGACATTGTCCACATAAACACGTATTACTTTATACACTGTCCACATAAACTCCACATAAAGGCGTATTACAATATACACTCTCCACATCAACACATATAACAATATACATTGTCCACATAAACACATATTACAATAGACATTGTCCACATAAACACATATTACAATATACATTGTCCACATCTACACATATCACAATATACATTGTCAACATAAACAAGTGTTACAATATACACTGTCCACATAAACACATATTACAATAAACATTGTCCACATAAACACGTATTACAATATACACTGTCCACATATACACATATAACTATTTACACTGTCCACATAAACACGTATTACAATATACATTGTCCACATAAAGACGTATTACAATACACACTGTCCACATAAACACATATTACAATAAACACTGTCCACATAAATACGTACTACAATAAACGCTGTCCACATAAACACGTATTACAATATACATTGTCCACATAAAGACGTATTACAATACACACTGTCCACATAAACACATATTATAGTAAACACTATCCACATAAAGACGTATTACAATAAACGCTGTCCACATAAACACGTCTATATACACTGTCCACATAAACTCCACATAAAGACGTATTACAATATACACTGTCCACATAAACACTTATTACAGTATACATTGTTTACATAAACTCATATCACAATAGACATTGTCCACATAAATACGTATTACTATATACACTGCCCACATAAACTACACATAAAGACGTATTACAATATACACTGTCCACATAAACACATGTTACAATATACACTGTCCACATAAACACATATTACAATAGACATTGTCCACATAAACACATATTACAATATACATTGTTCACATAAACACATATTACAATATACATTGTCCACACAAACACATATTACAATAGACACTGTCAACATAAACACATATTACAATAGACATTGTCCACATAAAGACATATTACAAGATACACTGTCCACATGAACACATATTACAGTAGACATTGTCCACATAAATACATATTATTACAATATACACTGTCCACATAAACATATATTACAATATACATTGTCCTCATAAACACATATTACAATATACACTGTCCATATAAACACATAATACAATAGACACTGTCCACATAAACACATATTACAATATACACTGTCCACATAAACACATATTACAATTTACACTGTCCACATAAACACATATTACAATATACATTGTCCACATAAACACATATTACAAAAGACACTGTCTACACAAACACATATTACAATAGACACTGTCCACATAAACACATATAAACACATATTACAATAGACACTGTCCACATAAACACATATTACAATATACACTGTCCACATAAACACATATTACAATATACACTGTCCACATTAACACATATTACAATATACATTGTCCACATAAACACATATTACAATATACATTGTACACATAAATACATATTATTAATATTACAATATACACTGTCCACATTAACACATATTACAATATACATTGTCCACATAAACACATATTACAATATACATTGTCCACATAAACACATATTACAATAGACACTGTCCACATAAAAACATATTACAATATACACTGTCCACATAAACATATTTCAATAGACACTGTCCACATAAACACATATTACAATATACACTGTCTACACAAACACATATTACAATAGACACTGTCCACATAAAACACATATTACAATATACATTGTCCACATAAACACATATTACAATATACACTGTCCACATAAACACGTATTGCAATAGACACTGTCCACATAAACACATATTACAACATACATTGTCCACATAAACACATATTACAATATACACTGTCCACATAAACACATATTACAATAGACATTTTCCACATAAACACGTATTACAATAGAAATTGTCCTAATAAACACAAATTAAAATATACACTGTCCACATAAACACATATAACCATACACATTGTCCACATAAATACATATTATTACAATATACACTGTCCACATAAACACATATTACAATATACATTGTCCACATAAATACATATTATTAATATTACAATATACACTGTCCACATAAACACATATTACTATATACACTGTCCACATTAACTCCACATAAAGACATAGTACAATATACGCTGTCCACATAAACACATATTACAATATACATTGTCGACATGAACACATATTACAATAGTCCTTGTCGACATAAACACATATTACAATATACATTGTCCGCATTAATACATATTATAATATACATTGTCCACACAAACACATATTACAATATACATTGTCCACATAAATACATATTATTAATATTACAATATACATTATCCACATAAACACATATTACAATATACATTGTCCACATAAATACATATTATTAATATTACAATATACACTGTCCACATAAACACATATTACAATATACATTGTTCATATAAATACATATTACAATATACACTGTCCACATAAACACATATAACAATATACATTGTCCATATAAATACATATTGCAATATACATTGGCCACATAAATACATATTACAATAGACACTGTCCACATAAATACATATTACAATATACATTGTCCATATAATTAATTTCCGAATATAGGCAAAAGGGCACTGACCTGAGAATCAGTGATAAAGATGACATGCCATGTGAGTAAACATTAAGATATCAATAAGCATGGTCACGTATCTCTGTTATTTAGTCAGGACTATCGTGTCGAAGCCGTTGATTCGTTCAAGCAAACATCTTATTGATAACTATCTTACTTTATCTAATTACTGTAATCTGTTACATGTTACAGATTGAAACTCTTAAAGGTGTTAGTTGACCCGCAAAATCTATATATATAAATTTGATTGTTAAACTTAAAACAAAATCTCCATTCTAAAAATAGACAGCACTTAAATACTGCTTGACGGCCTTCGCATCGTCATTCTGACCCTGATGAAATATTTTTTACTATGTGTAAACAAGGACTGAAACATATAATTCCTTAATGTAAACTTTTATAACGGATAAAACTGAAATCAAAATGAAATCACATGACTCATTTAATATGTCACAACATATGCTGCCATTTTAAGAGGGAAATCTAGTTTAGTCTAACTTAGGTGCATAATCCAAGTTAGGAAAGTCCTTTTCAATATTTTATTTTGGCACGTTTAAATATATATCTCTTTGGCAATACGGGGTCAATGAGAATGTAAAGGCATGGTAAAGTGGCAGGAAATGTTTTTAGCCGTTTTTATTTTTTTTTATTTCGAAAATAGCACCATGCATTTAGTTTTATATATGTATACATGTATAATTATATAAACTTCCTGTTTAAGACGAAGTTTCAAACAGTAATACTTGGACATTAGCACACGTCTCTCCATTTATTTTATCACAGGTGTAAAGTTTTTTATATAGTTTACCTCATTTTCAACACATGTCAGGTTATATATATAATGACATACCGGCGGTGATAGGTAAGTGTTTATTAGCCGACAGCGCCCTAGACCCCTCAGCCACGAAGGGACCCGTGTGAACAGGGGCATGGCTTGGCTGAAAACAGGGTGTAGGCACAGTTGTAGGGAGATCCGGGGGCATGCTCCCCCGATTGATTTCTTTCAGCTAGACTGTCGTAGATGCATTTTGGCGTATATATTTTTTTTTATATTTTTAGGAGTCTGGTTATCCTACAATATTTACGTTGAATTCACTGTTTTATCACCAAATATATTGATAATTGATAAATGTTTTATGGTTTGATAAGTTGATAAATGTTTTACGGTTTGTTCACTTTAATAAAAGTATAAAAGAAGTAGCTTTCTGTCTCATGGTTACTATTTTCATATAACAGGTGTCACAATGTTTATAGGTTCTCAACCCCCTCCCTCCCCCTCCCCCACTAGGGTCCGATTTTTGGCATTTTTATTTTTATTTTTATTTTTATTTTTATTTTTATTTTTATTTTTATTTTTTCGATTTCTCAGAAATAAAATGAAGGCACGTGCGGACAGTTCCTTTAGGAAGCTACGCCCATGGTAAAGATTATTTCGATGTGTTATCATGAGTAAGCCTGCCTTCAATATTGTCTATAGTCCCTTTAAACTGCTAATTGTGCAAACTATATGACACACGTTTCATCATCTTCTTCTTCTTCCTATATCGATGCTGAACTACTAATGTAGCATCGTCGCATTTGAATGATGAAATACGCATCGGTGCTTGCCGTCTTTCTGTGGGGTTTAGTGTTACAAGTTCTATGTCGTGATGATGTTTTAAACACGTGTATCGATGCGAGGTATCATAAACTTAAACCAGAACCGGAACCGAAGCTCTATGGCGAGGTATGCGATCTTTTTAATTTACATTATTATGTTAATTTGTAAAAAGAGGGTGAATATGACTTTTAATAGAATTTAACGCCATTTTCAACACACAACCTGTTGTATAATTGAATGACCAGTTTTACTGGTAGAGAGAAACCCCACAATGAATATGTGTAGAGGTACCGTCTTTAAGCAAGTACCTGGCAAACATTTTTGGACCAAAATGGGCTCGAATATACGACTTTAGCGATGAGAAGTAAGTGGTCATAAGATAGCGCTTTTGACCGTCTGACCACAGAGGACCCTGAAAATGTAATAAAAAACTACTGCATTCATTTACTAAATTTATAAAACAGGTTTTCTCTTTCTTCTATGATCGTCGTAAGGTTCGATCCCAGGTCAGGTCATACAAAAGACTTGAAAATAGTATTAGAAGGTTTTCTCGCTTGACGTTCGGCATTCAGAGGATAGTTCTAGTTCTGGTCGACCCGGTGTCAGGATAATGTGACTAAGTGGGGTATCATACCATGTGTCTGCGACATAATACTCCAGTATGGCGGCGCTCAGAATATTGACTCAAATAGACAATGTCGCGATATGGCTGAAAATTGTTGAAAGCGACGCTAAACACCATAAAACTATTACTACTTTACTATTGTCCATGAGTGTTGTTCATGAACTTATTCTACATTTTTTTCGTATTCACGATTGCATAATTACATAACACTATTGTTAAATACATTATATCAAATAACAATGCATATATGCCGGACAGTGCGCACCATGGAGACCCCGGGCTTGTTGCGAGGACAATTCTACAATAGTGTTCCATCACAGCGACACCTGGTTAGACTTTAAATGGGATCATTGTCCAGGTCACAATCTCTCAGACGCTTGCCGAACTCATTTTCTCCGGGACCTGTGCTTCTACGAATGTTCACCAAATACAGGTCCATGGATACAAAAGGTAGCTATATTATATATCAAACAGAACCGATGATTAATCAAGTTTATCAACTTTCGTCCAAAAACTTTATGAGGGAAATGCTATCCAACAGCTTAAATAGTTCCTATTTCTAAGGGAGGTTATTTACCGAAACCCATTTCAAAGGGGAATGCCGCAGATACAATGACAACATGTTATGGAATGTTTTAATTTTATTTTCATTTTCAATGTTATCTCTCATAATTTACAGTTTCATTTGCTGAACTAGACAAAAATGATTTTGTTTGATAAAACGTGTTATACATAATGGGGCAATAACCTTTCAGTCAGACTATAGAATGAATAAAAAAAATCTGTTTAAGTTTCCCTACATACTTTGACAAATATAGTTAAATATATAAAAACGTCTAAATCTGTTTGTATTTTAGATATACTTGCATGAAAGGTGTGATTAAACATTGTTTTCTTTAGAGTGTAACTCATGATACTCATGCCTTGTAAATGTCAACAACGGGAAAGCAGACTTGTCAATATAGCAGATATATGAAATCGTGGCCGCATTATTGACACTAAATACTTTTTCGAAGTTTTAGACCTGTTTCTGTGATTTTAGTATAAAAAGCTGGATTTGTTTCATAGTATTGATAGTTGTTTATAATCCCTATCCTATATTAGAGACACATTAAACTACTGTCTTTATTTCTGATAATGTTTGAAAGATGATAATGAAATGTACTCCTCAGTGTTTGCGAGATATGTTATCGCCGAGTTTATTTAGAGTCTGTACAAACATTAGCTATGTATTAACGTACGTGTTGCACTTTTCATTTTTTTTTATATTTCTTCAATGTTGTGTGCATCTGGCCAAGTACCATAAGTGATACATTGCGCAAAGTGTGCATGTAATGCTTTAGGAGTACTGACGGCCTAAATCATTCAGCTCAATTAGCTTGATTTGGTATTAAGTTAAACAGTAGTAATGTCTATGTCGGTGTGACCAAACTTTACAATCTTGATCACAACTCCAAAATAACCATACGCGACAGGTAGTAATGCCTATGTCGGTGTGACCAAACTCTACAACCTTGATCACACCTCCAAAATAATCATAAGCGACAGGAACTACTTTTTATTAATCGTTTTTTCATCTATTTTATACGTATATGCAAAAAATCAAATAATATAAATGTTTTGTGGACATGCAGTATGTCATTTTTCAAAAACGATTGCACGAAATAAACCAAACACTTCAAAAATGCCAGTCAAACCAGGGCGTATACTTAATGATTAAAGGTCAGCTATCAGTATTTTAAGTGCTTTGAATGAATGTTAATGTAAAACGAGCTATAAAGAGCTTTTACAGAAAGACTCGAAACAATTGTCTTATTTAAATGTTTGCAGTAATTTCCGTCATTATTTTGCATTTTTTTCAGCAATCTTTGAAAATACGAAATGAACGCACGTTGAACATGCCCCTTTGTCAAAGTGAGTGCAATGCATGGTGGGATGCATGTAAGAATGATTTCACGTGCCTTGGTAACTGGGGAAAGGGTTTCAACTGGACTACAGGTTTGACAATACTATTTCTCAGATGACGAAAAAGTATTTACATTAGTACAAATTAATATATGATTAAAGTATATCTTTAAAGGTTTATATAGATGTGAAATTTTCGTCATTGATAGATAACTCATTTCTTCATCTTCCAACAAAAATATATAATTTTATGGTGTTTTTGTTACAATGTTTTTGATAAATCAATTACGCTACCCTTTTTTTTAGTTAAAAAAAATATTTATTTCGTAAAAAATAAAACATTTTTCGTTTTCAACCCGTAATTATCTAAATTCAGAAGAAAAAATATTAAAAATTGATAAATTGGAAATACATGTAGTCATCATTTTATCAATTTTACTTGGTACCAAAATTCAGACAAAGAAACATAGAGTTATTAGAGAAATACTAAAGGTGCCAGCCGAAATTTCAGCAGTGCACGTTAAATTGATAAAAGCCCGCCAATCTCATTATTTAAGTCGCTGACACATACTTCAATTAAGTCACTGACACATACTTCACTTTAGTCACTGACAATAACAACATTTAAGTCACTGACACATTCTACACTTTAGTCACTGACACATACCACAATTAAGTCACTAACACATAATACAATTAAGTCACTGACACATACTACATTCAGCCACTGGCACATACCACAATTAAGTCACTGACACATACTGCAATTAAGTCACTGACACATACTACACTTTAGTCACTGACACATACCACAATTAAGTCACCGACACATACTACACTTTAGTCACTGACACATACTACAATTAAGTCACTGACACATACTACAATTCAGTCACTGACACATACCACAATTAAGTCATTGACATAAACTACGTTTTAAGAACGAATGGGCAACTTCAGTAGTGATAGTGTAGTCAAGACTAAAAGGCCTCACACCACTATTACCGACGAAGGAGGTAGAAATAAAACATTAGTTCTCGTTTTTTCACTGTGTTTTGGACATAAATGTTTACACAATGGAGCCCTATGGGAAATGTATTTAGTGGTGTGAGACTAAAAGAAGCAGTAAATAGGCCATTGATTCAAGTCTACGTATGCTGGTTTTTAACTTTAATATACATATATTACGAATATTGTCTAATTTTCTTAAGTTGTCTTTAATATATATATACTTTTTTATTTCAAAGGAACAAATAAATGCCCATCCGGAAGTACATGTCAGCCATTTACGGCAATGTTTGGAAATGCTACAAACTTTTGCAATATGGTCTGGGACCATTCATGGCGTGTTGTACCCGACAGTCAACAATGTCTGAAACTGAACTTCACAGGAAATAATCCTAACGATGCCGTAGCTCGGTATTACGCCAGTTTAAATTCGGGTAGTTCCCAGAAGAATTCGCTTTATGCAGCTGTCGTCACCATGGTTTCAGTCATGTTGAGTACAAAACTGATAAGGAACTAAACAGTGCTGCGTTCAGTTCGCTTAAACGTTTGATAACGTTAGCTAACTTATTTTCCTGGACACTTGCTCAAACTCATAATCAGCACGTAGAATACAATACTTTTAGGGAACAGGCATTAACGTGTTTGCTGTTTAACGGTGCTGAACGCAGTCAAGACTATACTTAAACGAACATTTCGTGTGAGCTTTTATTGTCTTGGAACATTTGAAAAAAAACTCCAGAACAAAAAGTTCTCTTCAATTATTTTTATGAATAATTTATAACTCATTCGGATTGGCTTTTAAAAACATTTATTTATGCGTGTGTGTATATAATCAGAAATTCCGTTGATGTGACTTAAACTATCTCCTTTTATGAAATAAATACATATGATTTCACTATATCTTCAACGGGTTTCTATGTATGTCCTGTATACAGTGTGTGAGTAGTCATGAATCCTTAACTGGATACAACTCATATAAAGCTCTCAGTTCATGAATGTAAATTGTCCCTCCAGTCCAAATGTTTCGCATGTAAAACCATAGTTTAGAATAGGTCATGGTTGACACGAATTCTATTGGGTTGGTAGATGCCTTGATCTTGTGTCTATTATTTGCATTGTAGCTAGATGCGCTCGCCGTAAGATGCGCTCGCCGTATTCTGGTCTGTAAATTTATGTCTGGTTGTTCACAAAGAATTATCTCCATATAAATATATACTACAATATTGGTGGATACCTGAACACTGATCGTATGGCCAGACAGAATGTGCAGGTACAAAATATGCACAAAACTTTGTACACATGACAACCTACTTTTGCTATAAGGGAGTTTCATTTTCAATATTTTTTCAATAATAATAAATACACAGCTTTGTGGCAACCCTTAGTGTAACAAAAACCTTTAGTGTAACAATTGTTTGTTACACTAAGGGTTGCGGTGTCAACCTTTGTTACACTAAGGATTGGCACTAAGGGTTGCGGTGTCAATTCCTAGTGTAACTAAACTGATTTGTTACACTAAGGGTTGCGGTGTCAATTCCTAGTGTAACTAAACTGACTGTGTTACACTAAGGGTTGCGATGTCAATTCCTAGTGTAACAATTGTTACATTTAGGGTTTTGTTGCACTAAGGGTTGCCACATAGCATATAGTCAAAATTTGCCATTTCCGGAATACCAAAGCCGTTAAAGGTACCATCACGAAAATGTGCACACATGTCAAACTAATGGTCTAATGGTCCTTTTTGGTATGAAGAAATTCTTTAAAAAAATTACAATGGAAACAAATAGCCAAAATGACAACATTTGCCGTTTCCGAATCACAACTCAGAAACCGTTTAAGTAACATCACAAACGTTATACACATATCAACCCAATGCTCTAGTAATGTTTTCTGGTACGACGGAGTTTTCATTTTAAGTATTGTGTCTGTAACCATGGAAACAAACAGCAAAAAATGATCACAACTTCAAAACGGTTGAAGATAATTTTCACGAAACACTGTACACATGTCAATATTTTTTTATTACATGGTAACAAACACTAATAGGCAACATTATCAAAGTATCCGTTTCAGGAGCATAACTCCAAAACCGTTCAAGATAACTGCGAAAATGTGTACAAAAGCCACGTTCAACCTAGTGTTTTAATGTTCAGTATTTATTCTGTTACTATGGAAACAATTAGCACATATATTATATCGAAAGAAGTCTCCTTTTCCAGTACAGAATTTCAAAATCTTGTGATCTAGTAGTGGCTTTACTCTGTGTGTTTTCAGTTTCATGATTCAGAAGTCGGATAATCGTGTAAAATGCCTCATTGCGGGGGATATTGACAACCACCTCTTCATGTTTGTTTTGAAGAAAGATTTTCTTGCAAATTTCCATTGCTATCGGACCGGCGAAAATCAAACTCAAAATCCTCGTTTCAATATCCAATATACAATGTTTGTACGGCACACGTGCCTTGAAAAATTATCGTATACGGCATCCATAAAAGTAGTGAACAAAGAAATAAAATCATAAATACTTGTTTTGACTTGTCTTTCTTATTCTCACATTCAATATTATTTATTTGCACTTCCGTTAATGTCAGCCATGTTACGTAAAGTATACTATATATATTTAGCAAAGTGCATTGAACAGTTGGAATGGAATGGAATGGAATGGAAGTCTTTATTTAAAGAGGGTAGCCCAATTAGTTTGAAACTAATCTTCATTGGGGCCCTCTAATGATACGTTTACATGAATTAATCAAGAAAGTGAATATCACTACATTTATTACAACAACAAAATATGCAACAACAATAACAACAACAACAACAACAACAACATATACATTATTCTATGTGATTTCTTTATTAGATCTATATGATGTGATTTGACGTAACATAATTATAGCACGAGGTAAATTAATTGTATTATGCTTATTATTTATCAGATCTTTGTCATATAGACAGTTCGTTATGAGGATATAATCGTTTTGACGGGTATATTTTATATAAATCTATTTACATTCGTGACGTAGTGCCTACCTTAAATATAAAGAATAAAACATTTACTTTCTCGTTACGGGAGCTGTTTCATTGGCTGAGGAAATACGTCTGCACCAACTGACGGTAATCACGTTCTTTATTAGATAGAATGTTCCATTGTGAAAAATCATTGGCTGAGAAAGTATGACAACATTTAACATTCTCTGACCAACGCTGAATTGATAAAAAAACTTATACAATTTTTCCACAATTGATTGTAGGATTAAAAAATACTAACACCCAATCCAGATCGCGGCACAACTACCAGAAAACAGTTTCTCCGCCACTGACTGCTACACTCGCAACCGGTTAACGGGAGTGTTTATAGAGTATGCCACGTAAATGACCTAGTCATATATATACATGTGAACAACAGACATTTATAGAGCATGTCACGTAAATGCCCATGACAAATGTATACATGTGGACAACAGACCTTTATAGAGCATGCCACGTAAATATCCACGACAAATGTATACATGTGGAAAACAAACAAAACAGACCTATATAGAGCATGCCAAGTAAATGTCCACGAAATATGTAAACATGTGGACAACAGGCAACAAATCTATAAAGAGCATGTCACGTAAATAACCACAACAAAGGTATATATGTGGTCAACAGACAACATACCTTTATAGAGCATGTCACACCACGACAAAGGTAAACATGTGGACAACATGCAACATACCTTTATAGAGCATATCACACCGCGACAAAGGCATACATGTGGACAACAGGCAACATACCTTTATAGATCATGTCACACCACGACAAAGGTAAACATATGGACAACATGCAACATACCTTTATAGAGCATGTCACACCGCGACAAAGATATAGATGTGGACAACAGGCAACATACCTTTATATATCATGTCACACCACGACAAAGGTGTACATGTTGACAACAGGCAACATACCTTTTTAGAGCATGTCACACCACGACAAAGGTATACATCTGGACAACAGGCAACATACCTTTATAGATCATGTCACACCACGACAAAGGTAAACATATGGACAACAGACAACATACCTTTATTGAGCATGTCACACCACGACAAAGGTATAGATGTGGACAACAGACAACATAACTTTATAGATCATGTCACACCACGACAAAGGTATAGGTGTGGACAACAGGCAACATACCTTTATAGAGCATGTCACACCACGACAAAGGTATACATCTGGACAACAGGCAACATACCTTTATAGAAAATGTCACACCACGACAAAGGTATACATGTTGACAACAGGCAACATACCTTTTTAGAGCATGTCACACCACGACAAATGTATACGTGAGGACAACAGACCTTTAAAGAGCATGCCACGTAAATAACCACGATAAAGGAATACATATGAATAACAGACTTTTATAGAATATGCCACGTAAATGACCATGACAAATGTATACATGTGGACAACAGGCAACAAACCTATAAAGAGCATGTCACGTAAATAACCACAACAAAGGTATATATGTGGTCAACAGACAACATAACTTTATAGAGAATTTCACGTAAATAGCCACGGCAAAGGCATACATGTGGACAACAGGCAACATAACTTTATAGAGAATGTCACACCACGACAAAGGCATACATGTGGACAACAGACAACATACATTTATAGAGCATGTCACACCACGACAAAGGTATACATGTTGACAACAGGCAACATACGTTTATAGAGCATGTCACACCACGACAAAAGTATACATGTTGACAACAGGCAACATACCTTTTTAGAGCATGTCACACCACGACAAATGTATACGTGAGGACAACAGACCTTTAAAGAGCATGCCACGTAAATAACCACGATAAAGGAATACATATGAATAACATACTTTTATAGAATATGCCACGTAAATAACCATGACAACTGTATACATGTGGACAACAGGCAACAAATCTATAAAGAGCATGTCACGTAAATAACCACAACAAAGGTATATATGTGGTCAACATACAACATAACTTTATAGAGAATGTCACGTAAATAGCCACGACAAAGGCATACATGTGGACAACAGGCAACATAACTTTATAGAGAATGTCACACCACGACAAAGGCATACATTTGGACAACAGACAACATACGTTTATAGAGCATGTCACACCACGACAAAGGTAAACATGTGGACAACATGCAACATACCTTTATAGAGCATGTCACACCGCGACAAAGATAAAGATGTGGACAACAGACAACCGTTACCTTTATAGATCATGTCACACCACGACAAAGGTGTACATGTTGACAACAGGCAACATACCTTTTTAGAACATGTCACACCACGACAAAGGTATACATCTGGACAACAGGCAACATACCTTTATAGATCATGTTACTCCGAGACAAAGGTATACATGTTGACAACAGGAAACATACCTTTTTAGAGCATGTCACACCACGACAAATGTATACGTCAGGACAACAGACCTTTAAAGAGCATGCCACGTAAATAACCACGATAAAGGAATACATATGAATAACAGACTTTTATAGAATATGCCACGTAAATAACCATGACAACTGTATACATGTGGACAACAGGCAACAAATCTATAAAGAGCATGTCACGTAAATAACCACAACAAAGGTATATATGTGGTCAACATACAACATAACTTTATAGAGAATGTCACGTAAATAGCCACGACAAAGGCATACATGTGGACAACAGGCAACATAACTTTATAGAGAATGTCACACCACGACAAAGGCATACATGTGGACAACAGACAACATACCTTTATAGAGCATGTCACACCACGACAAAGGTAAACATGTGGACAACATGCAACATACCTTTATAGAGCATGTCACACCGCGACAAAGATAAAGATGTGGACAACAGGCAACCGTTACCTTTATAGATCATGTCACACCACGACAAAGGTGTACATGTTGACAACAGGCAACATACCTTTTTAGAGCATGTCACACCACGACAAAGGTATACATCTGGACAACAGGCAACATACCTTTATAGATCATGTCACACCACGACAAAGGTATACATATGGACAACAGACAACATACCTTTATTGAGCATGTCACACCACGACAAAGGTATAGATGTGGACAACAGACAACATAACTTTATAGATCATGTCACACCACGACAAAGGTATAGGTGTGGACAACAGGCAACATACCTTTATAGAGCATGTCACACCACGACAAAGGTATACATCTGGACAACAGGCAACATACCTTTATAGAGCATGTCACTCCGAGACAAAGGTATACATGTTGACAACAGGAAACATACCTTTTTAGAGCATGTCACACCACGACAAATGTATACGTGAGGACAAAAGACCTTTAAAGAGCATGCCACGTAAATAACCACGATAAAGGAATACATATGAATAACAGACTTTTATAGAATATGCCACGTAAATGACCATGACAAATGTATACATGTGGACAATAGACCTTTATAGAGCATGCCACATATATATGGACACGCTAAATATACACATGTGGATGTGGACAGTAGACCTTTATAGACCATGCCACATATATATGAACACGCTAAATGTATACATGTGGACAACATACCTTTATACAGCATGCCACATATATATGCACACGCTAAATGTATACATGTGGACAATAGACCTTTATAGAGCATGCCACATATATGAACACGCTAAATGTATACATGTGGACAATAGACCTTTATAGAGCATGCCACATTGATGAACACTCTAAATGTATACATGTGGACAATAGACCTTTATAGAGCATCACACATATATGAACACGCTAAATGTATACATGTGGACCATAGACCTTTATAGAGCATGTCAAATATATATGAACACGCTAAATGTATACATGTGGACAATAGACCTTGATAGAGCATGCCACATATATGAACACGCTAACTTTTTACATGTGGACAACATACCTTTATAAGGCATGCCACATATATATGAACACGCTAAATGTATACATGTGGACAACAGACCATTATAGAGCATGCCACATATATGAACACGCTAAATGTATACATTTGGACAACAGACCATTATAGAGCACCACACATATATGAACACGCTAAATGTATACATGTGGACAACAGACCATTATAGAGCACCACACATATATGAACACGCTAAATGTATACATGTGGACAACAGACCATTATAGAGCACCACACATATATGAACACGCTAAATGTATACATGTGGACAACAGACCATTATAGAGCATGTCACATATATATGAACACGCTAAATGTATACATGTTGACAACAGACCTTGATAGAGCATGCCACATATATGAACAAGCTAAATGTATACATGTGGACAACAGACCATTATAGAGCATCACATATATATGAACACGCTAAATGTATACATGTGGACAACAGACCATTATAGAGCATGCCACATATATATGAACACGCTAAATGTATACATGTGGACAACAGACCATTATAGAGCATCACACATATATGAACAAGCTAAATGTATACATGTGGACAATAGACCTTTATAGAGCATGCCACATATATATGAACACTTTAAATGTGTACATGTGGACAACATAACTTTATAGAGCATGCCACATATATGAACACGCTAAATGTAAACATGTGGACAACATACCTTTATAGAGCATGCCACATATATATGAACACGTTAAATGTATACATGTGGGCAACATACCCGTATACATGTGGATAACATACCTTTATAGAGCATGCCACATATATATGAACACGCTAAATGTATACATGTGGACAACATACCTTTATAGAGCATGCCATATATATGAACACGCTAAATGTATACATGTGGATAACATACCTTTATAGAGCATGCCACATATATATGAACACGCTAAATGTATACATGTGGACAACATACCTTTATAGAGCATGCCACATATATGAACCCGCTAAATGTATACATGTGGATAACATACCTTTATAGAGCATGCCACATATATATGAACACGCTAAATGTATACATGTGGACAATAGACCTTTATAGAGCATGCCACATATATATGAACACTTTAAATGTGTACATGTGGACAACATAACTTTATAGAGCATGCCACATATATGAACACGCTAAATGTAAACATGTGGACAACATACCTTTATAGAGCATGCCACATATATATGAACACGTTAAATGTATACATGTGGGCAACATACCTGTATACATGTGGATAACATACCTTTATAGAGCATGCCACATATATATGAACACGCTAAATGTATACATGTGGACAACATACCTTTATAGAGCATGCCACATATATGAACACGCTAAATGTATACATGTGGATAACATACCTTTATAGAGCATGCCACATATATATGAACACGCTAAATGTATACGTGGACAACATACCTTTATAGAGCATGCCACATATATGAACCCGCTAAATGTATACATGTGGATAACATACCTTTATAGAGCATGCCACATATATGAACCCGCTAAATGTATACATGTGGATAACATACCTTTATAGAGCATGCCACGTATATAGTCAAAATGGTATAAGTGGCCACCCCTTACATATATGCCATGTATATGACCATTGTAAAGGTATACAAGTAGACAACAGATCGTACTGGAAGTATGTGACATTGATGACCACGACAAAAGTCATACAGGTGGGCAACAGATCTTATTGGAAGTATGTGACATAATGACCACGACAAAAGGTGTACAACTAATACAGGTAGACAACAGACCTTGGCAGAAGTATTAGATTTATTGATTGAATATTTAGCATCATTTTTATGCATAGTGGGCCAACAGATGATCAGTTAACCTAACCACTGTTCCTGAATGGTTAACCAGTACTCTAGCACACCACATGTCTGCAAGCAACTGATAACTTCCCCACTTATATCAGCGGCGTGAGACGAATGATAATGAGACTCATGTCATATATCAATTATCACGGAGACTTGCCGGGTGGGGATTCGAACTCACGACCCCTGGTTTGATATTCAGACGCATAACCCACTGAGATAATCAGGTCCGGCTGAAGTATTAGAAGATAAGTACGTGGTGAATAGATATCTCAACTTGATGGCATCTTACCAACAATCTGAAGCTATTCACAAAAGCTCTAAGCTCACTTCACAACCAAGTCACCGGCTATATCAATCAGTAGAATTAATTGAGCGAAATCTGTACCTATACTTCGCGACTCTTTTTCTCCCCATATCCCTGTGATATAGCACTACAAATAGTAGACAACTTTAAGGTAACAATTTCTAGGGGAATTCTGCATTTGTAAATGGAAAGTAACCCAGTAATTTTTCTGTTTGCATGGTGCAATATTTTTATGTTGGTATGCCTTGAAGCCTAAGTATACTTCATTCATTTGGATTGAATTTTACAGACAACAAAAACCCAATTTGAATATGACAGTTTAATGGTCACTAACATATCTTTTACAATATAAATAAAATAATATACAATGATATTAAAATGGGGCAGCTTTGAAAATGTCCTCTCAGGATCTTTTCTTCTGCGTGGAACAAATTTGCTTTAGCTGCACTGTGAATTGTTAGAGTATCCATCCATCAAGTACTTGCGACACAAACCCGCCCCCCGAGAGGACATTTCCATAATTATGTTTGTAAATTACAGAATATTATGATTATATAATTTAATGAACATTACAAATTAAAATGGACGTTTACATTGAGAATAATAATGATAATAGCAATAAAAACTTTTTTTTATCTGTTAACAATAATTTTATCTTTACATAACTTGTGTTACATGTGTGTCCCTGTCGGTTTTGTTTTGTTTGAAATCAGTATTTATTTAAACTCTTCTTTAAATCATTTCATTGCAACAATATATTTCAACAACCTATTGAATGTATATTTATATTTTTTACAATCAATAATACTCAAAACGGTAGGGCTATGTTTCAGTATATAGATGTTATAAAGAATATAAAAAGAAATACAAAATACAGAAATAATTTTACTGACATGCGCCAATGTATGTTTAAAAAAAGAAATGCTTTTAAGATCCAGTAATGACTGAATGATAATCATATCCCAGTACATTTAACATAAATACAAAATACTTACATGGAAACTGCAGTTACAAATAATACTACCTTTTATACTGACTGTGCAAGAAAATATATTAAATAGTCATTCAATATTCGCAGACTGTACACATTATGTTGATCATGACCTCAAAGTGAATGACAATGAATCCAACTAGTTAACCATTGAAAATTGAGCGACTATGACCTCAAAGGGAATGACCATGACCTCAAACTAGTTAACCATGACCTCAAATTGGATGACTATGACCTCAAAGTGGAAGATAATGAGCTCAAAATAGATGACCATGATCTCAAAGTGTATGACCATCATGACCTGAATTGAAACAATCACGTCATCTAACTATTTATCACTTTCAAGCTGTTTATTTTTATCTTAGTTTGGTAGGTCATATTTATATAACTGGGCGCAACATGTTCATTTTGAGAACATATTAAAGTCTCATCATCAACTGCTGACAAGTTATTAGTAAATTTAGCATATTTTTTATAGCTAACTTGTCTCATAATTGAAGCACAGCATTGATACTGTGCATTGTGATGTCATAATCCGCAAATTGTGTACGACTGAAATTCTTTCATTTGATTTGTGTTGTTTTAATAATAAAGAGCAGCAGTATGGTTCAAAAATAGATATTGTGAAACGAATAAAGACAAGATAAAAATCTAACATAAAACAATTACAAACATTCACTTTGTTCCTTTTGACACCTACACAATCTTAGCTACCATAACATTTTTATTTAAAAAAATGAATAACCATAAATTTTGTTAAAAGAATTAAATACATTTTTAAAAACAAAAAAAACAAACAATGTTACTTTGCAATATCTCATAATGAGGTAGTTCACATTATAGTATTATTTAATACCAGTATTTATTTGTTCTCAATGACAAACACAATTTTTCTTAACATGTTTATTACTGACCAAACAACGTATGTGCTTGATAAATAACAAAACGGTATTTGTATGTCAAACTAGATACTCAAACTAGGAAAGAACTTTTGCAATACATCATGTTATTGCCCACATCATGAAATGTCACAAAGACATGTGACAAATTTAAAATTCAAGTAATCTCTAAAAAAATAAAAATTATCACAAAGCCTGTGTGAAAACAAGACTTCAATAAATCTCATCCAAAGACAAAACAAAGTTTTAACCAAATAGTTGATGGATTTCTAACAAATAATTGCGAATGTCCGCTTAAATCGTATCCGGCGTGCCTTGTCCAGAATTACGAAATGTTTTGATATAATGTTACGCATAGCACCTCATATACAAGTACATCCACAAGTACAATAGTTCAGATGTTGTCATTTTAATGTTTAACAAAATTCCGTTAGGCTTCATAAGGCTGTATTGAAGTCCATATAAGCCAAACCCTGAGTAAATAAATCAAATCAAATCAAGATTAGTTGAAGGAAGTGCTTCACATGCTTGAGAAAACCTGTGTATGCCGTCTCATCTTTTTTTTACCAGTAACGATAAAAAAAACAATAAATTAAGGAACGAATGAACAAGATTTACCGTGGAAGTTTTATAAAAAAATGCACCAGACACTAGTGAAAGTTGTTTCACACATTATTTTGTCACAAGATAATGCTTTATTCATTATAAAAACCAACAATATGTATATAATTTTTGACTAAGATTATCGAATAGATTATCCAATGAAAATTTTCAGGGCATATGAAATTAAAAAAAATTCTGGGGTTTTATTTTCTTTTCTCCACTTTTCTAGGCACAAGGTCGTGTCAAGCAAGACAAAAGTATTTAATTATATAAAGGCAGTTATGTTGAAAATACACCATACCAACAAATTTGAGCAAAAATAACTATGACGATTGTTTTTTCCTTACACATGCAAACCATTTTAAGTACACTTAATATCAGAAAGCAATATAGAAACTCGATACATTTATATGCTTGCACAAATATCAAAAACATCTGGGGTAGAAAAAGGCTATTAGACATCTACAGATGATAACTGACTTTACTATACATGCTTAAATGATAGAAGTATGATATAAAATATAGGCTAAGTACAAATGTGGCAATGACAGTGTAGAACATATCAAGATATTAATACTGAAACGTTAATTGCCGTTCTTTTTTAAACTTAAATTCGGTGTTCAATTTTCATCTCCCATGAGGTTTATTTTTTAGTAGTCAGAAAATAAAGGAAAGTCAGTTGTTTGAATACTCCAACATTGGTTAAGCACACATAATTCATTTAAAAAGCCAGACTCAACCAAGTGATATATACGACTAGATGCACTGCTTCATATATTCCCAAGTTTACAGACAATCAGTTAGATTATCAAATTAGGTTTTAGGCCACAAAGATAAGTTTTTTTGAATAATGTAAAAATTGTAAATATCCTGCACAATTGTTGAACATTGGCAAAAAAAAACGCCACAAATTACCCATTTAGCATTTCAAGGAATCAAACATGCTCAAACAGTTTTACTACAGTCTCAAACACAAAATATAAATGTCCTATATCAACATCCGATTACTTTCTGTTCTTGTGATTACAATATAAATAAAGGAGTAAAAACTTTCTTAAATATTTCCTTTGTTTTAAGAACTGTTAATTGATATCAAAACCAGTGAACAGAAAATTGATCAAAATGAGCAATAAACTCCTGGCATATCCAGAATCGAAAAAAAACACCACTACAGTTTCTAAATAAAGATCTCTGCTACAAGTCATTTGAAAAAAATTATTCTTGATTCTGCACATACTTATTTTCAAAAGTCATGCAAATCTCAATCTGTAACAGAATAAAGAAAATGTTCCCTCCTGGTTCTTTACCTGTGAAAACCAAAATACCCTACCCTTTTCATATTTGGATAAATCAACTGTATAATGTATTATCTGGGCTTGAATACAAAAATGTCATTCATCTCCAGTATCAGTTATATAAAAAAAGGATAGATTTGCAATGAGCACCAGATAATTATATAAATAATGTTAAGAAGACAAAACAAAGTCACTTGTATACTGTAGATACCTGGATACATGGCATATGGGTGGTTAATACAGATTACTGTAGATACCCGTGTATATGACATATGGGAGGTTAATAAAGAAATATCTTTATACCATACTTGGTATAGACACCATACTTGGTACAGACCACTCATTTAAAAAAAAAATTTAAGGAAGTAAACTTGGGAAAAAACATTGCATTTCTTAGTTTCAATCTCATTTCCTTTGCACAATTAACATATTATCAGATAAGTCATTCTGGAGCAAGTTTATTTTACCAGGATAAACTATTTATTGTACTGTTTGAAACTTCAGGCAAGAGAGCTAAATGTATGCACAACGTGGACATGAGAAATGTGTACGTACAACAGAGTATATTCAGTATAAAAATGACAAATGGTATAAAACAGGCTGACAGATGAGAGCATGACAATACTATGCTGTCTCTTTGTGACATAACTATACACATTATAGGAGAGAGTTGATTGCTTTATATATTATCTAACTTCAGTCAAGTATTTTTTTTTCATCGATTGTTGGAATTTTTTAGTCTCTCTTCGGTCAAGACCAGCACCGCAGAACCGTAAATGTCCATCCTCTCATCTGGCCAACAACTCCAATGCTAATTTGGGATTCTATCTTGTACAATGATCAACTGTGTGTAGATCTACGTCTACTGTCTACCCATGCTCTTCCTGATGTTCTGAAATCATAATTACTGTGTTTATTGTAAGGGACTCAACTAGAAATATGGCCATAGCACAAAGATGTCCCACACCCATTCCCCCTGCCCCCGCTATAATACGAAAGCAAGTTTTATAGAAAAATTTACTCCTGTAAATATGACCAAGGTTAATAAATATCAAACTTAACCTATATTCTGTATTATACCATACAAAGACCCTTACAGAAGTTATTCATCAGAATCTAATTCGAGATATGAATTGATGGACGCACAAATGGACGGACAGACACAACACCTAATCTGCCTTCACCATTGTTTGAATGACCGGTGCATTAAAACAGGTTGGTGAAGTTATATTAAGTAGCAGTGAACATAAAATTTAAATGGAATGGGATTTTACACATTATTCATCACTGGAGACATCTCTTTTACTAGGGCTTAGTGCAAAACTAGTCTAACCAAATATAGATGAAGAAGGCTTATAGAGTATTTTGTGTCAATCCCTCTCAACACGTTAAAAATGAGACAATGTTGTATATCAATCATCATGATCCCCAGATTGATAGTCAGACGCACTACCAAATGATCTAACCCATCTGGCCTATCTGAAACAGCCGGGCCCGATTAGTTCAGTCGGTTACGCGTCTGACTATCAATCATGGGGTCGTGAGTTTGAATCCCTCGCCCGGCAACAGTCTCCGTGATGATTGATATACGACATTGTGTCTCATTATCATTCGTCTCTCACCACTGATTCAAGTGGGAAAGTTATCAGTTACTTGTGGAGATGGGGTGTGCTCGAGTACTGATTATCCCAGAAAACAGTGGTTAGGTTAACTGATCGTCTGTTAGCCATCGATGGCATAAAAATGACGCTAAATATGCAACCAGCCAACCAACTATCTGAAACAAGTTGGGTACATTGTACCTTTGATAAAGCATCGTTCATCACTTACCTTTTGGATATTGATTCCTGTGAGTTTCTCCACCACATTTGGCATCTTCTCCATGATGTCCAGGACCTCCCCGGTCAGTTTGGACACACCCACATCACCCTTGCCACTGGATACCATCGTGATCTTTTTGGAGTTGCACAGAGGAGCAGTGATCTCAGCAGCAACCTGAAGCATGGAACATTTAACCACGGGATAACAACTTGTGACCATGGGATAACAACTTGTGACCACGGGATAACAACTTGTGACCACGGGATAACAACTTGTGACCATGGGATAACAACTTGTGACCATGGAATTACAATTTGTGACCATTTAATAACAATTTATGACTACAATATCACAATGTGTAACTATAGAACTACACAATTTATGACCATGAAATAAAAACTTCTAACCATGAAATAACAATTTGTGACCATAAAATTACAATTTGTGACCATGGTATAGCAACTTTTGACCATGAAAAACAGTTTGTAGCCATACAATAACAATTTGTGGACATGGTATAACAATTTATGGCCATGAAATACCAATTTGTGATAATGGCATAACAATTTGTGATTATGGTATAACAGTTTGAAATTTTAAGTAACTTAATTTTGTTTCACAACTTCATGCAATAACTATGCTTCAATTCATTTCAATTCTACTATATATATATTCACAATGTACACTGTCAAAACATACAGCAGTTTTACAAACAAAATTAAAGGTAAATAAAATCTAACCTTTGGTAGAGTCTCGAGGATCATGTCAATCATAGCAGCATCCTGGTAATCCTTCCAGGCATCTGCCTTCTTAGCCATCTGTTCAGCCTCTGCCTTGGCCTTTGCCTCAATGGCATAAGCCTCAGCCTCGCCTTTCACTCGGACAGCCTCCGACTCTGCTTCTGCCTCCAGAATGACACGATTTCTGAAGTTGACGGAGTCAGTCATAGATTGTTGACAAACATAGGATACATAAAACAATTACCTGAGAAACATTTTTTTCTTTTCAATTAAAAACATATTAAATTTTATTGTACCCCTCTATTATACACTACAATCACAATATTTTCTTTTTTTTTCAATACTTTACTATTTAAATCTTTATGTTAAACTCTTATTTCACAGCTAGTATTTATCAATTGATGCAAACTTATTGGATATTCTATAGCACGTATGTGAGGCATGATTAGAATTCACTCACCTGTTAGCCTCAGCCAGTTTCTCCAGTCTATATTTCTCGGCTTCAGCTGGTTTGCGTACCTGTGCCTCAAGCTCACGTTCACGACGGACAATTTCCTGTTCCTGGAGCTGAATCTGCTGTGTACGTTCAATGACTTTGACCTGCATGGCCTCCTCCTTGATCTTCTGCTTAGTCTTGGCAGTCTGTGTACAAATAATGAGGCTTGACATGGTCATGAATTAACCCTTTACTCCATATATACGCGTTTTCCCGCACCAATCACAGAAGGCCTTTGAAAACAGTGCAGGAAGAGTTCAGATTGCTCATAATGAGAAATATAAACACTTCCTGCACTGTTTTCCACTCTGTCAGTTAATATAAACATAATTCACCCAATAATTCAAAATCCTTCTTCATAAGAGGTGTCCAAAGGTATCTATATGAAGTAAAGGGTTAAACCATCTTGAAGGAAAAAATATTTTTTAAATGGAAACATTTTTTTTTTTTAATATCAAACACATTGGCCGGCTTTGACTAAAAATAATCCGATGCTTTATTTTCAGGTTAAAAAACCCATCCACAAAATATATTAAAAAAGAAACAAAATTTTTTGAGTGTAAACCATTTTTCTATTTTTATAAATATCAACATTAACTTATTTGGCTCATATGCATTCTCATGCTACTTAAATTTCAAATTAATAAGAACCTATTAATCAAATTGTACCAAAAAATCTAAAAGAAAAACTAGATTTATCTATATTTAGTAAGTGACAATAACCCAGTTCGGGTCAAATACAATTTTATGCTTCCTTTTTATACTTGCAACCTCTCCACAGTTTCATTGAATGTCTTCAAGGAAATTCAAGTTAATGAAAAGAACTTTTGAGAGGAGAGTTCCAAAATTCCATCAGTTATCAAATCATATTAATCATAAACCTATCTAGCTCAAATGTTTTTTTCTCTTTTTAATTTATACAACAAATATTTGTTTCCGATGTTCTGACCCAGTATTTTTTATGTTGGTAGGTAGGTAGGTACATAATTTTTCTCACCCTTTTGTTTATAATGTCATATTGAACAAAAATATTATCGAAAATCATGAGAAAAAAATCAAGTTTAATTATCAATAAAAAATGCTTTGGTAGATGCAATGTGAGTGGATGGGTAAACAGGTATGCAACAAACATTTTTTTTAAAATAAAGATGTTCAAAAGTGTCCATATGAAGTAAAGGGTTAAAATGGCCTTAACGTACCTGCAAGTCAGCTGCCAAGTTACTCTGGGCAGTCTTAGCCTGAACCTCCATGTCATACGCCGCCTTCTTCAGCTCGAAGTCTCTCAGAGCATGGGCAATCTCGATATCATTGGCGAATCTTGACTCCATACGCTTCTGCTCAGCTATAGCTTCCTACAAATGGAACGAAGCACGGATTTAGTGATTTGTGACCGTGTATCTATAGATAATGTGTGATTGGGTACTTAACACACTTCTGTGTGATATCATGAATGTATATGAACTTTGATGAGCTTACAATTTAAGCATGTATTGATTGTTTATAAAATAACAGCTTGAAGAATCATATTAAAATGCATGCTTTTTTTTACATTATGAATAATACAGAACTTAAATGAAACTGACAATTTTGCATTGTGCCAATCAGTTTTGAGTTTTCAAGCTTCAGCTTTTCAGAAATAAACAGACAGCGACATATAATTGTTGCTGACAGTTTCACTTTTATCTATAATCAAGTGCAATAACTAGACTCAAGTAAAAATAAAACAGTTTATGAATTTTACTGCTGCCGTGCACGGAATTAAAAATATAATTGTAGGACAAAATGATAAAAGCTGTTTGTTTTTAATAGGGTTTAACGCCATTTTTAACACATGACTGGTTATATAAGACATATGCAGTTTCACTGATGGAAGAAGACCTCAGGATGAATCTAAGTAGAACCATTAATCATCCACATATAACCAGCAAGTTATTTCACATAAATATTGGACTGAGCAAAGCTCAAACCCACTTCTTCAGCAGTGACAGTTAAGTGATCATAAGACAATAACACCTAAATTAGACCATAAAGAGCACAATAAGAGGATATAAAAGAATACAATCATGTGCACACTAAACAAATGCTATATAAATATATGTAGTCACAAATAAATGTGTTATACACTATAAAACTTCTAATAATAATGGTATAACATAAAAAAACACAAAAGGGTAAATTTCAAGCTTCAGAAATATAAATTCACAGTTGATAATTATAAGCCCTGAGCTTTCTTCCCAATGGAGCTAAAATATATCAGTATACACTTTATCCAAAGCAAAAAAAAATGTATAAGTAAGACAGTGCTAGTTTCATTTGGTGATATAAAACTAAAGCAAGTATGTGACTGGCTCAGGCAGTATTTGACTGGGTGGGGCAATATGTGACTGCATTGGGCAGTATGTGACGGGTGGGCAAGTATGTGACTGGGTGGGGCAGTATGTGACTGGATGGGCTAGTATGTGACTGGGTGGGGCAGTATGTGACTGGGTGGGAAAGTATGTGACTGGGTGGGGCAGTATGTGACTGGGTGTTTAAGTATGTGACTGGATGGGTAAGTATGTGACTAGGTGGGGCAATATGTGACTGCATGGGGCAGTATGTGACTGCATGGGGCAGTATGTGACTGGGTGGGGCAGTAAAGACTGGGTGGGGCAATATGTAACTGGGTGGGGCAATATGTGACTGCATGGGCCAGTATGTGACTGGGTGGGTAAGTATGTGACTGGGTGGGAAAGTAAAGACTAGGTGGGGCAGTATGTGACTGGGTGGGGCAGTATGTGACTGGGTGGGTAAGTATGTGACTGCATGGGGCAGTATGTGACTGGGTGGGTTAGTATGTGACTGGGTGGGCAGTATGTGACTGGGTGGGACTGTATGTGACTGGGTGGGAAAGTATGTGATCGGTGGGGCTGTATAGACTGGGTGGGGCAGTATGTGACTGGGTGTTTAAGTATGTGACTGGGTGGGGCAGTATGTGACTGGATGGGTAGTATGTGACTGGGTGGGGCAGTATGTGACTGGGTTGGGCAATAAGTGACTGGGTGTTTAAGTATGTGACTGGGTGGGTAAGTATGTGACTAGGTGGGGCAATATGTGACTGCATGGGGCAGTATGTGACTAGGTGGGGCAGTAAAGACTGGGTGGGGCAGTATGTGACTGGGTGGGGCAATATGTGACTGCATGGGGCAGTATGTGATTGGGTGGGTAAGTATGTGACTGGGTGGGGCAGTAAAGACTGGGTGGGGCAGTATGTGACTGGGTGGGGCAGTATGTGACTGGGTGGGGCAATATGTGACTGCATTGGGCAGTATATGACTGGGTGGGTAAGTATGTGACTGGGTCGGGCAGTATGTGACTGGGTGGGTTAGTATGTGACTGGGTGGGTTAGTATGTGACTGGGTGGGGCAGTATGTGACTGGATGGGTTAGTATGTGACTGGGTGGGTAAGTATGTGACTGGGTGGGTAAGTATGTGACTGGGTGGGGCAGTATGTGGCTGGGTGGGGCAGTATGTGACTGGGTGGGTAAGTATGTGACTGGGTGGGTAAGTATGTGACTAGGTGGGAAAGTATGCGATTGCATGGGGCAGTATGTGACTGGGTGGGCAAGTATGTGACTAGGTGGGGCAATATGTGACTGGGTTGGGCAATAAGTGAACGGGTGGGTAAGTATGTGACTGGGTGGGTAAGTATGTGACTGGGTGGGGCAGTATGTGACTGGGTGGGGCAGTATGTGACTGGGTGGGTTAGTATGTGACTAGGTGGGTAAGTATGTGACTGTGTGGGACAGTATGTGACAAAGGGCATAATGTGACTGGGTTGGGCAATAAGTGAATGGGTGGGTAAGTATGTGGCTGGGTGGAGCAGTGTAACATGCCCATTCACCCACCTGACAGCAGTATATAAATTTTGTCCACTAATATCCATGTTACATTATATGATGCGAATAGGATGCCATATTATGCAAATGGTATATTATGTTATAAGTGAATGCCTGGTATATTGTGTAAATGTTGTGTAAATGGCATCAAATATAATTTAACGGTTGTAGAATGTTTTGTGAATGCCATTTCACATAATGTAAATGTTGTAAAAGTCAGATGAATGTCATGGTACAGTTTGTGAATGTTGCAGAATGTTTTGTGAATGTCATGGTACATTTTGTGAATGTTACAGAATATTTTTTGAATGTCATGGCACATTTTGTGAATGTTGCAGAATGCTTTGTGAATGATATGGCACATTTTGTGAATATTGCAGAATGTTTTGCAAATGTAATGATACCTTTTAAGAATGTTGCAGAATGATTAGTGAATGTCATGGTACATTTTGGGACTGTTATAGAATGTTATGTGAATGTCATGGTACATTTTGGGACTGTTATAGAGTGTTATGTGAATGCCACAACACATTTTATGAATGTTATACAACATTACCGTGTATGTGAATTTTCTAGCATAATTTATGTGTTTGTAGAATGTTATATGAATGTTGCGTCAGACAATGCGAACGTTTTAGAATATTGTGACGCACAAATAAAAGCTGCATGCGATGTATGAATGCCGTAATATCAATGCCATGTAATTACCATGGCACGCTTCATTAATGTTACACATAATGTGAATGTATAGTAACATTATGTCACGGTCAAAATGCAGCACCTCTTTATAGTATGATGTAAATTTCACTACACATAACGTGAACAGAATAAGTTACAGTTATACTATTTGCCACATTACTGTTGTAAATGTGTTTCTTGCAGAATGAGGACTATGTTAGATAATACAAAATCAATAATTACATCAAGTTAGTTCATTGAGAAATTGCAGTTAATAAATAAATAAATGATGATGATGACAATGGTGGTGGTCAATATGTCATACAGATAAAGTATACCATTACAGTTAGCTCCATTTACAGTTTCCAAAGCAAAGGAGGTGAAGGTCAACACAATACAGTTTTAATCTCCTTATGAAAGACAGCTGTTATGGGATAAGTAGACTAGACAAACACAGGACCAATTTAATCTACACATAGACAAAAACATAAGCATAGATTTAATCAATTAGCACATGGACAAACTCATAAATATTGGACCATAAAATAATTCAATAGGTAAAATAGACAACTTTGAAACAATAAGAGTATTTACACATAGACAGGCACATGCATATAGTACTGTCTGTCAGCACATAAACAAAACACATTATAAAGAACTATCAGAACATAGACATGCATACAGTAATGTCTATCAGCACAAAGACAAACACATGGTATAGAACGATCATCACAAAGACAAACACATGATATAGAATCATCAGCACATAGACAAACACACGATATAGAACGATCAGTACATAGACAAACACATGATATAGACCCATCAGCACATACACAAAAATATGATATAGAATCATCAGCACATAGACAAACACATGATATAGAACCATCAGCATATAGACAAACACATGATATAGAATCATCAGCACATAGACAAACACATGATATAGACCCATCAGTACATATACAAAAACATTATATAGAATCATCAGCACATAGACAAACACATGATATAGAACTATCAGCATATAGACAAACACATGATATAGACCCATCAGTATATAGACAAACACATGATATAGAATCATCAGCACATAGACAAACACATGATATAGACTCATCAGTACATAGGCAAACACATGATATAGAACCATCAGCACATTGACAAACATACGATTATACACCCATCAGCACATAGACAAACACATGATATAGAACCATAAGCACATAGACAAACACATGATATAGGACCATCAGCATAGACTAAACACATAATTATAGGACCATCAGCAAAGATTAAACACATAATTATAGAACTATCAGTGCATAGACGAACACACAACATGTATATAGCATCATCAGCACATAGACAAGCAAATAAATACAGGACCATCAGAAGACAACATACATAGCTAAAGAACCATTAGCACATAGACAAAATGCATAAACATAGGATGTATAACTACATATGATATATATGATACTATCTACAGACTAGCTTACTCACAAGATGCCATGGTATACACGAAGAAGAAGGCACAACTATGCTATTACACTGAACACTTACAATATCAAACACATGCATTATTTTACCTCAATGGCAACAACTAATAATGATGCAAAGAGTGATAATAAATGGATACAACAAACACCCGACTTTTCACCTTGATGCCAGAGTCTTTCTGGGCTTCTGCCTCGCCTATCCTAGCATCCCGTTTGACCTGGGCCGTCCGGGCCATACCCAGAGATCTCAGGTAACCCTGAGTGATAGAGAGGTGAGAGAGAGGTAACATAATATAGCACATTTTGATTGGTGGAACTCAGTACTAACTGGGTGCACATGTCACGAACATGTAAGATGCTGTTTCAACATATGTAATTGGTAAAATGGATTTTAATAAAAAAAAAAAAATCACATTTTATACTTTTTTATGCAATAAATATAAAATCATTTTTTGGAGGGAGTGTAAATTTTTAATTTTTCAATTTTATTTAAAGATATTTGTTTCAATTTGCATTTCCACGAGCATCGTACATGTTCTGTTGATAAGCCACACCCACAATTGCATAATTTGATGATTATGATCCCTTGTGGCACCTTCACGCCGTCTCTAAATATAATTAGTCTACATGTATATACATCCTGAATGTCACCTTTATTCCAGCATCCTTTCTCGCCTCTGCCTCACCAATTTTGGCATCTCGCTTAACCTCCGCAGTACGTTTCATGCCCAACGCATGCAGGTAACCCTACAAATTACAAATTTTATCAGTTACATGGACAAAGAATCTAGCAGCACCTGGCTTTCTTTATCTTATTTCTTAAGTAAATACTTAATATACGTGAAAATTAAATTTTGATGAGAAAAACTGATTCAGCTCATGTCGGTCTGAACTGCTGATTAATTGCATATTTAGCATCATTTTATACCATCAAGGGCTAACAGATGATCCATTATCCCAACATTCTGGAAGGTTAACCAGTACTTGAGCTTACAATCTTTGCAAGAAACTGATAACTGAACTGAATCAGCGGTGAGCGATGGATGACAATGAGACAGAATGCCATATATCAATCGTCACTGAGATAGTGGCCGAGCTGGGATTCAAACTCACGACCCCAGGATTGATAGTGAGGCACTCTACTGACAGAGCTAACCAGGCCCCTGTTATTCCAAACTGCAGAAACGTTGATAAATAATGACAAATCACTTTTTTTTTTATTATCAATTATTTTAATTTTTTTTTAAAATTACTTAAGTTACATAACGGGAATCAGGTTAACCATTATTTGATAAAATACTTTCAGGCTGGTCATGTATATTGAAAAGGATTTTTGTGCAATAAAAAAACATAACATTTTGAAATAAGTGCTTGCTGCAAAAAAAAACAACAACAAAACATTTATGCTACTTTTGCAAAGTATCGGACTAAAAAATGTTTTTATTATAATTATCGCCAGGTGCTTATGGATGTTACTACAATGTCACCTTTCATAGCAAATCAGCTGACTCATCTATAATAATATACATAGATAAACATATCTGTATATACATATATGTTATATCATGGTATATGATGTTTTATACTGATGCATAATATTCAAAGAAAATGATAACAACCATGCATTCTCATAACATTACAGAAAATAAAACAATGAATTTAATTATATTTTTTTAAATAATATCTTGAAGTGTACATATAATAAACATAAATAATAGCTTAATACTTTACATCAAACCAAACCTATTGTTATCACAGAAAATAGAAAAACATAAATCATAGAGCAAGGGGACCTGTGTCCAAGCAGATTATATAGTCAAGTGATGTGCTATTTTATATATCATATATATATACTGTCCCAAGGGACGTACCACACTATACCCTTGATACACCAATCAAGACACCTAAGGGTTTTACCTAACACTTGGGGGCTATTTGTCCCCCCACACCCCACCCCCGACATGAGGATACTTTATTGGCAGATTGAAGAATTGTAAGGGTCATTTGATTGAACAGAGTGCCAAAAACGTAATATTCAAGGGTAATGGAAACCCTGAAACATGCCATCACCATGGTGTGCTCATGTGTCATGTGGAAGGAGGAGGGAGGGGTATCCGCTGGTGAGACTTACCATCTTGAAGCCACATGGTACCTTTCGATGCTCCTCCTTATACCCATGTACTTTAGTACAATAATATCTGATGCAACTTTATGCACCCATAATGTAAAGTCATTACTTGTTATACTACCCATGATGCATTTGAGTGAACCGATGTACCCATGATGCACTTGAGTGAACCAATGTACCCATGATGCATTTGAGTGAACCAATGTACCCGTGATGCACTTGAGTGAGCCCATGTACCCATGATGCACTTGAGTGAGCCCATGTACTCATGATGCACTTGAGTGAGCCGATGTACCCATGATGCACTTGAGTGAGCCCATGTACCCATGATGCACTTGAGTGAGCCAATGTACCCATGATGCACTTGAGTGAGCCGATGTACCCATGATGCATTTGAGTGAACCAATGTACCCGTGATGCACTTGAGTGAGCCGATGTACCCATGATGCACTTGAGTGAGCCCATGTACCCATGATGCACTTGAGTGAGCCGATGTACCCATGATGCACTTGAGTGAGCCCATGTACCCATGATGCACTTGAGTGAGCCAATGTACCCATGATGCACTTGAGTGAGCCGATGTACCCATGATGCACTTGAGTGAGCCCATGTACCCATGATGCACTTGAGTGAGCCCATGTACCCATGATGCACTTGAGTGAGCCGATGTACCCATGATGCACTTGAGTGAGCCCATGTACCCATGATGCACTTGAGTGAGCCAATGTACCCATGATGCACTTGAGTGAGCCGATGTACCCATGATGCATTTGAGTGAACCAATGTACCCGTGATGCACTTGAGTGAGCCCATGTACCCATGATGCACTTGAGTGAGCCCATGTACCCATGATGCACTTGATTGAGCTGATGTTCCCATGATGCACTTGAGTGAACCAATGTACCTATGATGCACTTGAGTGAGCCCATGTACCCATGATGCACTTGATTGAGCTGATGTTCCCATGATGCACTTGAGTGAACCAATGTACCCATGATGCACTTGAGTGAACCAATGTACCCATGATGCACTTGAGTGAGCCCATGTACCCATGATGCACTTGAGTGAGCCCATGTACCCATGATGCACTTGATTGAGCTGATGTTCCCATGATGTACTTGAGGAACCAATGTTCCCATGATGCACTTGAGTGAGCCCATGTACCCATGATGCACTTGATTGAGCTGATGTTCCTATGATGCACTTGAGTGAGCCCATGTACCCATGATGCACATGAGTGAACCAATGTACCCATGATGCACTTGAGTGAACCAATGTACCCGTGATGCACTTGAGTGAGCCCATGTACCCATGATGCACTTGATTGAGCTGATGTTCCCATGATGCACTTGAGTGAGCCCATGTACCCATGATGCACTTGAGTGAGCCCATGTACCCATGATGCACTTGAGTGAACCAATGTACACATGATGCACTTGAGTGAGCCCATGTACCCATGATGCACTTGAGTGAACCTATGTACCCATGATGTACTTGAGGAACCAATGTACCCATGATGCACTTGAGTGAACCAATGTACCCGTGATGCACTTGAGTGAGCCGTTGTACCCATGATGCACTTGATTGAGCTGATGTTCCCATGATGCACTTGAGTGAGAACATGTACCCATGATGCACTTGAGTGAACCAATGTACCCATGATGCACTTGTGTGAGCCGATGTACCCATGATGCACTTGAGTGAGCCGATGTACCCATGATGCACTTGAGTGAACCAATGTACCCATGATGCACTTGAGTGAGCCCATGTACCCATGATGCACTTGATTGAGCTGATGTTCCCATGATGCACTTGAGTGAGCCAATGTACCCATGATGCACTTGAGTGAGCCAATGTACCCATGATGCACTTGAGTGAATCAATGTACCCATGATGCACTTGAGTGAGCCCATGTACCCATGATGCACTTGAGTGAGCCCATGTACCCATGATGCACTTGAGTGAGCCGATGTACCCATGATGCACTTGAGTGAGCCCATGTACCCATGATGCACTTGATTGAGCTGATGTTCCCATGATGCACTTGAGTGAGCCAATGTACCCATGATGCACTTGAGTGAGCCCATGTACCCATGATGCACTTGATTGAGCTGATGTTCCCATGATGCACTTGAGTGAATCAATGTACCCATGATGCACTTGAGTGAGCCCATGTACCCATGATGCACTTGAGTGAGCCAATGTACCCATGATGTACTTGAGTGAGAGCCGATGTACCCATGATGCACTTGAGTGAGCCCATGTACCCATGATGCACTTGATTGAGCTGATGTTCCCATGATGCACTTGAGTGAGCCAATGTACCCATGATGCACTTGAGTGAGCCCATGTACCCATGATGCACTTGTGTGAGCCGATGTACCCATGATGCACTTGAGTGAGCCCATGTACCCATGATGCACTTGATTGAGCTGATGTTCCCATGATGCACTTGAGTGAGCCAATGTACCCATGATGCACTTGAGTGAGCCCATGTACCCATGATGCACTTGTGTGAGCCGATGTACCCATAATGCACTTGAGTGAGCCCATGTACCCATGATGTACTTGAGTGAGAGCCGATGTACCCATGATGCACTTGAGTGAGCCGATACAGTCTTAAGGATGTTGAAAAAATATGCAGCATCTAGAAGACAGAAACCTGCATCATGTCATAATCATTTGAGGTTAACATGTATCAATAAATGTTATGACAAGGGTAATAAAATCTTTTGTTTTCTACAGTTTGGGAGGGTAAATTCAGAATATAATATATCACACAGATAAAGGCACCATTTCCTTACTGCTTTATATATGTAACTAAAAACACATGCCATTTGGATACTTAACCCTTTACTTCATATGGACACCTTTGAACACCTCTAATATAAAAGGCTTTTGAAAACAGTGTAGAACCAGTTCTGTTTGTGCGTAACGAGCAGTCAGAACAGGTTGCACTGTTTTCTACTCTATCAGAATAAATGGGTAAAATGTATCTATTCATGGAAATTGACTATGTGCGGCTTTTGAGTTTGGAAAAGTCCAGTTAAAATGCATATGGAGTAAAGAGTTAATTAGCAAAGAAATAACTCCATACATTTGACCATATAATGATTATTACACCATTTTACTCAAGAAGATGGCTAGTCAACAATTTTCTCTAAGAATCATGAATCCCATTTAATTAAAATATATAATAAAATACTTTTCCTTAAGCAGTAAACCTTTTTGTTTATAAAACATATCTTTTTCCCAACCTCTTTAAATTCAAGTAGCACACCATGTATTTTCAACCCTTTTATTCAAACCTTTATATTTATTTAGAAGTATATACTGTATTTTCAGAAGCATTACAACTTTTTATTCAAGTAGCACACCATGTATTTTCAATCCTTTTATTCAAACCCTTTTATTTATTTATAAGTATATACTGTATTTTCAGAAGCATTACAACTTTTTATTCAAGTAGCACACCATGTATTTTCAACCCTTTTATTCAAACCCTTTTATTTATTTAGAAGTATATACTGTATTTTCAGAAGCATTACAACTTTTTATTCAAGAAACACACCATGTATTTTCAACCCTTTTATTCAAACCCTTTTTATTTATTTAGAAGTATATACTGTATTTTCAGAAGCATTACAACTTTTTATTCAAGTAGCACACCATGTATTTAACCCTTTTATTCAAACCCTTTTATTTATTTAGAAGTATATACTGTATTTTCAGAAGCATTACAACTTTTTATTCAAGACGCACACCATGTATTTTCAACCCTTTTATTCAAACCCTTTTATTTATTTAGAAGTATATACTGTATTTTCAGAAGCATTACAACTTTTTATTCAAGACGCACACCATGTATTTTCAACCCTTTTATTCAAACCCTTTTATTTATTTAGAAGTATATACTGTATTTTCAGAAGCATTTAATTACAGCTTTTTATTCAAGTAGCACACCATGTATTTTCAACCCTTTTATTCAAACCCTTTTATTTATTTAGAAGTATACATGTATTTTCAGAAGCATTTAATTACAGCTTTTTATTCAAGTAGCACACCATGTATTTTCAACCCTTTTATTCAAACCCTTTTATTTATTTAGAAGTATATACTGTATTTTCAGAAGCATTACAACTTTTTATTCAAGATGCAAACCATGTATTTTCAACCCTTTTACAGACTTTGTATCAACCATTTTATTTAAGAAGTATAATTATAATGTATTTTAAATCCTTTCATTTAAGAATTAAAAGTCTTTATTCAAGACTAATGTAACGTATTTTAACGTTTTTATTTCAAAAGCATACAATAACTTTTAAACTGTTTTTTTTTTCTTTCCATGAATTTGGTACAAAGATTGCTATATTCAACATAAATAATTTTTTCTTGTATCTAAATATACAATTGAATGCAAGTGTTTACATCTTCAGCATAAAAGCTCTCATTCAAAATACTTGTTATTTCAACACCCACTGGTCAACCAATCAAACAGAAATATTCACATTTGACGATTTGACTGAAAGAAAGAGAGGAGAAAAAAGTATAAGAGAAGAGAAATAAGGATAGAAAGAACCTAGGAGTAATTATAAAAAAAACAAAACATCATTTTTAACCATTTTATGAATTATATTTTGCTGACTTGATTTTTTTTATATTCATTGGGCACTCTGCTGTCATTTTATAAAAAAAATGCATATTAAATAAAGCAGTAGATATTTAACAGGAATTAAACTAAGTTGTCTCAATATATCGATATACAGTTTATATCCTACAGACTATATGACATTAATCGTGTAACATGCAAACATCGTACTTGCTAGGCCAAGGGGAAAAGACGTGTTTCTATTATGTTCATTTTTTTTTCAAATCTCTTTCTGTTCACTCACAACCTCTTACTGTATGAAAAGTGATTAGTTAGTGATTACCAGTATTTATTTATTTATTTTTTTAACGTATGGTGAAAATAATATTATGTTCTTTTCTTTTTTCTTTCTTTCACTATTTTATAATCATATACGTACAGAATTAACTAAAAATCCACAAACATGAGAAATCCAAATTTATTTATTAATCTAAATTAATTTCCAACCTAAAAAATACACTGATCAGTCAATCTAAACAGTCCTAAATCTACTGGTAACCAATTATCTGCCAATATGATATATTAACTTGCAAATTCATGTACACTGAATTGAGAAAATGGATTTTGCAATGTTCACTTAGGTCTAATTATTTGACTGTTAACATTTTACACTGTTAAAGTTAACCAAACCGTATGTTTAAACTGAACTGAACATGAAAATGGATTTGTAAATGAAATGAGAAGGTAATAAATAACCTTTTGGGAGTTCACTTCAGAATTTTAGTTTCACTCCAATATAGCCATAGTCTTTACATGGATAAGTTACTGAAGTAACTTTAAAGTAAGTTTTGAATAAGCTTACAATATAAACTTGATAGTAACTCGAAACCTTTTTTTTTTTCGTTCCATAAAGTTGGAAATGTATATACAAAAAAAATTCTCATTAATTCCATACCATAAAAAATCTATAGATATGCACAGAGGCAGAAAATAGATTAACGGAAACACGTCCAGCCCTTGTATGCGCGGTGTGTGGGTCTTCAAGCCTGAACTGAAAACTAATATTTGTTCACAAATAAAACAAAATAAACTAAAGATGACAGAATCTGGAACACGGAGTACAAACAGTCAACTTAACTTATCTTCCCCATGACGGACTGCCTGAGATGAAAAGGAAGAAAATATGACAAAAAAGTTTTACATACAGTCTTCTAGGAAACCTCAAAACTGATAGCACTATAAAAGTGTTAAAAGCTAAACAATGTTATCCTTCAGTACTTAAATGTCATTTTAATTCTGCTTAATATGTTTCTCAATTTTCTGTCTTGAAATCTAACAATTTTGCAACAATGTCAAAATAAGTCTTCAAATTCATCTAGTTTTATTCATATCTTAATATTAAAAGTAACAATTCTTATATGACACCCCCCCAAAAAAAAATCCAATAGCACCAAAACAAATTGACCTGTTTAAGATTTGGTGAGCAAAAAAACCAATTCTTTAATAACTGAAGTGGGTAGGTGTGTATGTTTAATTTTATACACAATGAATATTAAACTAGTTTTGATAGTCAAGAGGAAAATAGAAAAATTGGCCTGTTCACACTGAAAATTCCAAATTTTGCCTTAAAATGATATTGCGTAAAATTGTCATAGAAAACTTCAAAATATTCCCATCTTTCAGTAGGAAAATAGGCAGTGACAGCAATTGCACTACCAGTACTGAAGGTTTTTAGCTCATGAAAGAAAGTTCTTTAACAGGAAAAAAAACATGGTAGCACGAGTTCCAATGCCCCGCTATTGTTCATAAACCAATTTTTAATGAAAGTAAAGTTGATAAGGGACCATAACTCTTAATTTTAACAGCGTTGATGACTAAACAGACAAACAAGGGTAACACTGAATGCACCTTCATCATTCTTCAAATAGAAGGACATAAAAACATTGTAGCTTCCATACATTATCTCACATAAATCTGCTGTATAGTCACCAAGGACTCTTTTTTTCCTTCTTGCATACCACTAAGGATTTTATATTGTTTCTAAACAAACAAGTTGATTTATTGTCATACAACAGCACACAATTTATGATTACATGAAAGTTTTCTTGACCCTAGGACGGGACAGAAATATTTTACACTGGGGTAAATGGCACTTATCCTTATCTGGTATACAAGATACACTATTATCAAAGAAGTTTCTCGGAATAAATATTTTTTATGAAACTTAAGGTTTTTATTAAAATAGACAACTGGCAATGACAAAAATGCAGCTCGTAACTCTGATTTCAGCTGAAGAAAATGGGGATATAAAACAATACAGGATAACAATAGGTTTGGTTTGATGTTGATAGATCTATATTGTACGACACCATATTTAAGATATCCATACACATAAAAAAGAAGACATGTAAATGCAGTAAAGCTAAGAAATATGAAGGACCATATGTCACAACGATTAAAACCCGTTTATTGACAACTCTGGCATAAACAACATGTATGACATTTATTAGTTTAAACTTATTTATTTACTTCAGGCAAGTTCTTACAACTTGTGCAAATCACACTCAAAGTCTTCCTGAGTATAACCAGTACTAAGCATAATGCGGAAAAATTGTCTTGCTCAAGGACACCACACATAGCTGCAGCGGAGAATCGAATCCATAACCCTCCGATCATGGGTTCAGTGCTCTACAGCTGGACCACGGGCTCCACACTATGATTTTTATTAATTTATCAATTTGAAGATCTTTTTAATCAATTAAAAATTAAATTCATCTTCATCCTGGTCTTACATTTCTTTTCTCAATTCTATTCTACCAAAGCAGGTTACTCAAATATTAACATTATCCAAATATTTGCATTTAAAGAAATTCTTGTATATATAATGTACAAGTACTGGTACATGAGCTATAAGTCCCTGGCTGTTGTTGCACTCACTGACCACGATTCATGATTGTATTATTGCGATTTATATTGGGATTAATGCGAGTTTTAACCATTAAATTAATGTCTTTGATACGTTTTATTCATAATGTTTTCTTTTTTTTTCTTTTTTAGTGGGATTTAACACCGTTTTCAACACATTTCAGGTTATATATGCCATATCAAGTTTTATTGGTGGAGGAAGACCGCAGACTGAATCATCCTTCCGCAAATAACTGGCAAACTTTCTCACATAAAGTTTTTGGAGCGAGAGGGACTGGAACCACAATCTTAGGGGTGAGAGGTAAATGATCTTGGGATGGCGCCTTGGAACACTTGGCCATGGAGCACCCTCTATGAAAATCTACCATCCTTAAAAAAAATCCACCTCATCTCAAATAAAAGTAACAATCACAGTATCGGGTCTTTCAAAGTTTGTGTTTTTGTCACATTTTTAAATGTCCCTTAAAATTCTCCCATCTGCCTACGAAGTTTCATTAAATGGGGGGACTAATTTAAAGCATCCCCCATCTCCTTACATTCCCAATTTCAAAGAGTGACGGAAAGCACTACAATGCATTGAAATCCCTTTTATCTTTTAATATTCAATGAAACAAGAAAACTGTGAGGAACAACAACCAAGGAGTGAGTTGACAATATCGTTCATTCAGTTAAAGTTCATAGACTTTTTAGAGTCATCAGTGAACAGATCAAGAGTCTAACTGTATAGATTTCATCATTAATTTGAATTTAATATTACTAATAAGTAATTGATTATGTATTTTAATCCCATACAAAATGATAATTAACTAAATTATTGTACAGCCAAATCCGTCTTAAGCAACCACTGAAAGAGAAAAGAATAAAAATGTCCTGGACAGGTAGCTGTTGATTAAAACTATATTTTTTATAAAAATGTCAAAAAGAAAAAGTGACTGTTTTAGATTAGTCGTTGCTTAACTGAGGTGACCACTAACACAGGTTTTACTGTTTTACAATGATACAGAATGGCTATTACTACATGATCCCTGGTTAGCCACACTACACTGGCACCTACCTCCTCGTCTCTGATGTCCTTGAGTGTGTAGCTCACCACGCATATTCCCATATTGACGAGGTCAGACGAAGCTACGTCAAACACCTGCTTCGAAAACTTTTTACGATCCTTGTAGATTTCCTGAAGGTAAATGAACAGTGTTTGTCAGTCAGTTACGCAATAATCTGCAAGGTTCTCTCACAGGAAGGAATGCAAGCGCTTGGGTAAGAGCGCATAAATACCTTCAACACATTTTCAAGCGCTGTGTAACACACTCATTGATATATATTTCACTAGTAAAACTTGTACTAATCAGTCAAAATTATCATTTTGAGTATGGTTCATTTTAGGCATTAAAACGAAAAAAGATATGCAAAGAAAAGTAATGATTTAGAGGAAAGTAAGCTTTTGCAAAGTTTTGTTAAATAATTTAAGTGCTATGGGAATAGCCTTTCTGGTAGTCAAATGCTGGGGTGCCCCTGTGCTTGAATGACCTGTGGAGAAGCCTGGTCTGGTATCTGGTGTTGTACCAATTAATCACAAAATTGTTACCAAAAGCGACTGACACAATCATTGACGAATGATATTTGTTCATCAATGAATTATACTAATTATTGTATAAGAGTCGTTGTTCCTTATAACTAAACTGAACACTGACTAAACGAAAAATTAAGTCAGGCTGCCAATCAAACTCACCTTAGCCAATTTTATTATATCAACATGACAAAGACAAATAACACTTTCCATTTCCATGAAAAAATGAAATCAGATTTCAGTAGCAATTACGAGTTATTATATATTGAAAACATATTATAAATTAATCTCATTAATCCATTGTCATAAACGTTTGATTAATATAAAATTTCAGCTCCGATTCCCAACAAAAGTAGAACAAAAGAAGAAATTACTGAACCAGTTGTTTCAGCATCCAGTGTTATCAAATATGTATGACATCATATGAATTTGGAATATCAGAATAATTTTAGTAAGATTTTGTTTAATTATGAACATTGACTTTGGCTCAATCTCAAAACCTGTCTCTTACAAACTGATGGCTTCACACAGAAAGCTAACTGGGGTTCTCACCCAACTAAATAATCTTTGGTTTTTAATGTAAGCAATTTTTATAATGTCGTCTACTTTAAATAGTTATAGCACTTTAACACTTTGAGTATCATGCCATGGAAACAGGGAATGTCACTCCGCTCCTTCTTTTCATACGGACACTTCACTTGATCAATCCTAGATCAATCGGCAAAATGATGGAACTTAGTCTTTGGTATGAACCAGAAAAGATTAAACTCACAATTTTTTTTCAATCATGTGATTGATTGATTTATTGAATAATTAGTGTCATTTATATACCATCGAGGCAGGCCTTCTAAAATTGCCGGTTTTTCGGGTTTTGGACCGATTTCAGAAGTTCAAAAAAAAGTTTAATAAAAATCAGTCCAGATATTTTCAAAGTTCAATAAAAAATCAGTCCAGATATTTTCTATCGGTCGTATAAATCTCATAAATTGCTCTCACCATGCCATACTGACCTGTGGCAATATCATTTGGCCCAATAATCCGTTTGTTTTGTCACCTGCTGTGCGAAATGATGTCAATTTCGACTAAACCATTTACGGTATTAGGGGGGTTTATCGGAAGAGTCTATCGCTATGTAGCACGCCTTCGATGTGTGATCAGTGACCCATAGCGTTCTATCGGTTCATCAAAAGACTGTGTTTGCGTCCGTAATTTCTTTGATATACCGCTAGCCAAAGCTGGGACGGTCGGACCGAATATTGTTTGCGTCATTAAAATATTTGATAAAACGTGCAGTGTTACTTGTTTGTTTCTTTTTTTTTTAAAATAACTTTAATTATAAATAATGACATTAATTAATGAAAGTGATAAAACCCGGACCGATTTTGTTTTGATGTGGGACAGGTTCTGAATGATTTATTTTAATGGTTGAACCGTTACATTGGTTTCCGCGATAATTATTTCACGCAGCTTCCGGAACTTGCAACACTTCCGGTTCGATCGAACATTTTTAATATAATGAAAATTATTCAGTTAAGCGGAAACATAATGTCAGTCAATAAAATGTACACACTGTGATAACGTATGTTATAAACAATACACAAATAAACTTGAAATCGTTCCCTATTAATAAACAAACGGAGAAATACATGATGCAGCTGACATGGTGGGTGGGGTATGCATACATGTAATGGCATAATGTAAGGCAATTTTAGTGATTTTTTTAAAAATAAGTGCGATTCTTACAGTAGTAAAAAACCTGGACTGATTTGCATTGTGGAATTTTAGAAAGCCTGCATCGAGGGCTAATTAGACGATCAATAAACCTAACCACTGTTTCCTGGGATCCTGAAAGGTTAACCTGTACTTGAGCATACCCCCAATCTCTGCAAGTAACAGATAACTTTCCTACTCAAATCAGCGGTGAGAGACGATTGATAACGAGTCACAATGTCGTACATCAATCATCAAGGCGACTGTTGCCGGTGGGGTTTTTCATGTGAGATAGACATCATAAGACCATTACTTTAACCCTTTACTCCATAGATACATGGTTTCCCTCTCCAATCACAGAAGACCTTTGAAAACAGTGCAGGAAGAGTTCAGATTGCTCGTGACGAGCAATCTGAACACTTCCTGCACTGTTTTCCACTCTGTCAGTTAATATAAACATAATTCACCCATTGCTGACAGATAGTGAAGTAATGCTTTCAATATTAGAGGTGTCCAAAGGCGTCTTTATGAAGTAAAGGGTTAAATAACATTGCCCCTAAGAAGTTTACCGATACATAAGGAATAACAATCAAGAGTTGCCCAGGCTCTTGTTTCACCAACATACACTTAAATACATTAAAACTTAAATCTAAGATAAGTAGCTAAATGATCATGAATTGAGACAGATTCCAGTAAAACTTTATGGGTTTTTTATGGATACTGATTATATCACAGTTAAATAACCAGTCAAAACTTAGTTAAGTATTTAAGTAAAATGTTGGCGAAACAGAAGCCAGGCTTTAAACGGGAATTTTTAAAGTATTTTCAATTAGGATGTATATAAGCATGCCAAGTTTCATTGAAATTAATAATTAAAATGATTAAATTTCCCAAGAACCCAGAATAGTGTAATTTGAACTTCACCAGACTGCACAATTCAGAATGATTTAGAGCACACTTTCCAATAGATATAAAATCTACAACAGGTCATACCTCCACAGTCATGTTACCCATGATGGCCCTCTGGTGACCCTCCAAGGTCTCCTGTGCCACCTTACGTATCTGGTTCTCCGTCTTACCAAGGAATAACTCACAGGCTGATGCCAACATTTCCTGGCTCTGACCTTGGATCTTAACCTACAAAGGTAAAAAAAATTAATATAAATTCAAACAATCATTTATGTTACTTTTAGTATTTAAAATTTACAAAATTTTTATTTTACTATTAGAAAAATTTTAAAAAATTTAAATCTGGTCTAAAATCATATTTATCAATTTTGACAAATAACTTAATTCAGAAACTTTAATTTGAAGTAATTTTTATTTAATCATAATTGCTCTGCAATCAAGGTACGTAAACATGCACTTTATTAAAAAGATGAACCTTTTAATCATGTGACTTTTAATTGATCATTTAGACAGAGTCTATCTGTAATAGAGGTACAAGGATCTGCAAAAGCTCTACTGGAGCAAGTGGTTTCAATTCACTATTTACTGTCATTGCTTTAAAATCAACATTAAGTCAGCATTTAATCCTAAACCACCAATAAGCAGTGTACAGGTCTTGTAAATAATATTTCATATATTTTGAATAAAATTTTTTTACATATTTTTTTTAAGAAATGTCACAATGGCAACAGATGACAAATCTTTTTTTGAGTGTCAGTAAAGTTTATGACACAAAAAAACAAAATTAACTACCATTTCACTGTGTATACAATTTTATTAAAAAAAAAAAAAAGTGATATTTAGAAAATAATAACAGTATAAAAACATGCTCCCCAGACAGCCATTTCTAAACATGCATTAGAAAAAAAACAACAAATTCATTCAAAAATAACAACAATGAATAGTGGAAGCATAAACACATTTTTTGCTGCAAAACAGAAAGGAACACAAACAATAATTTGCTACCAAGAAAATGCTTTTAGAATGCATGACCCTGGTACGCGTGTATGATACAAGTACATGACACACATATGGGTATAATATAGGTTAGGGTTATTGTAACAGTATTAATAATTTTCAGACTTTGCCTTTATACATCACCTGTTCGACTGTTTGAATCAATGAGTACCTGTTAAGTTTCTTTCTGAGAATCTTATGCAGATTAACCTACCTTTTTTTAAAAAAAATTGGAACGGCCATGGACATTGTGACTATTACCGGTAGGTAATATTATAAGCAAATTGATCATGTTTCTGGAAAACCGATTTTTCCTTTTTACATTGTGAAATTATTGAAAAGCAACTTTTATGCGTAGAGAAATAACTCATAAAAGTCGATTCCTTTGGTACTACAGTAGCTAAATGACCAACAACAAAATTACAACAATGCCCACTTAACATCAATGAAATGAGTGTTAATTAATTTATTGTCTGTTAATTAGCACGAAACACCAAAATGTCACATCCTCTTACTGCAGAAATGATCAGGAAACCTGCCATTGAGCGACTACATACAAATATGAACATGCCAATCCTTTAACACTATACCTCAGAGTAAAATCTCCTGCTGTTCATGCATAGTGTTAAACAAGGAACTACTAGGAATCTGACTTGCACACATAACTCACCTGTGCGATACCAGTCACAGAAACGCAAACTCCTAATTTAGTGTAGATACTGTGCGAATCTATGGACATGGTTAGGAGATTGAGAGACATTCTGAAATTAAGGAGAACCCTGATAAAATACAGGCTTCAACAACACATACTTAACAAAACTTAAATCACACACCACACAGAACGACAGCTGACAATTCAACACCATGTCAAAGTATCTCCTAAAAGTAAAACAGAAAATTTCCAGTCTAACCAAATCTTCTTCCATCTTGTCAGTTGAGTCTATAGAAAACATGACGTGTAAACAAATAAAGCTGCATCGAAAACTTCGACATGCCGCTCCCCGGTGTCCTGTTTCATTTCTACAATGCCAATACAAAATATCTAAGAGAAGTAAAAAATATATTGATAGGTGCCCGAGTAATGGAGCAAATAAGAGACCGTATGTATACAACACCAACATCACAGGGCTATGGGACAGGATACTAGAAATCAAAGAAATAAACCTTATCTGGAGGTTTCTCAATAAGTAGATAAAGAGGTACAAACAACTTGACCCACAATAGAAAAACACCAAAAAGCTATGAAGAAGTAAAAGAAATATTTTCATAAGTATTGTGATATGGATATCTGGCGAGAGTATTTACACAATTACAATCTCTGGAGAGAGTATTTTCACATCCACAGTGATAACAAATCCCTGAAATAGGCTCCCTAAATGACAAACTATAGCCACGAGACACAGAATGGAACAAATCAGGCTTAGAGGCTATCATCACGACAGCACTGTGAACACGCACATTGAGAGAAAAGCAGGGAGTCCTGTCTGGCCAAGTGGTCTGAGGCACTGTTGTTTAATGACCAAATACCTCTCACTGTCGCTGCTGAGGTTGTGAATTGCCAGTTACTTGCAGAAAGACGCTGGTTCTTCTCACATTCTTGGTCTTAAACTCATTATGCAATGTCATGTGTCAAAAATGGAAATGGCTTTAAAGGGAATATATCAGGATTTTTCAAAACTTTTAAATTTGCTAAAAACATTTATTTCCAATATAGCATCCTTAAACTCATTGATCCCGCATTGGCAAAATGTTATGTATTTAAACATGCCCAAATATTATATTGAAAAGGTATTTCCTAACTTGGGCTTTGCGCCTAGGTTAGACTAAAATTGATGTCCCCGCTTAAAGTTACAACATATTTTGTGACATTTAAATGAGTCACGTGCTTACATTTTGATTTCAATATGATCAGTTATACAGGTTTACCAATAATACAATTTATTTCATCTTAGAAAGTGTCCGAATGACGATATAAAGGTAATTAAGTGCTGTCTATTTTAAGAATTGGGATTTCGTTTCAAGTTTTGGACACCAATTTAAATATCGATTATGTCACGATTTGGTGAATTTGACATACCAAACCATTTGGATTTTAATTATTTATGATAATGAGATGGTCTTTGTCTATTTCTAAAATTATTTTATTTTTTGAGACATTTATAGCGCTTTTTCCCTGATATAATCCCTTTAAATACCATTAAAAGATAAACGCCCAAGATGACATGAGTTTCAAATGATTGGAAAACATGACTAACTTAATAAGATATGTTATTGGATAATTTGCACACAATATTAAAAACACTGATCCCAGTGTCAGCCCAGGGACCCCGGACTTCAACAAACCTTTCAATGCAATGCTGGTATGCTACATGTAAAATATCAAAGTTCTTGACATAAACCTGAAACTTACAAAGAAATGTTTTTTAAAGTTTCTTTTAAAATGTGCTTATGATTTAGCTTATAAGCCCCTGTGTTAGAGTAAGCCCTCTGGTAAGGTTGTTGTATCCGGCTGATTCAATAACTTGTCCTAGATTTTGTGGTTATCACTGAGCTGCTGTGCAAGTTCGGTTGAGATTCAATGATAAATGGGGGCGCTGTCCCTATATACAGCCTTTTCCTGTTTTACTCTATGTAAAACAGTGACAGGTGTGGTGGCTCCAAATTGGATTTCATGCAATGCTAAATGTAGGATATCTAGATGGTCTAAGGTCTTGAGCTTTCACTAAAAATTTTGTTTTATTAAAGAAAACTATAAATGCATCCATGGGACACAGAAACTTCCGCTTTGTAACTACATTGTAGATATCAATAAAGCCAAATATCAAGTTTCATCAAAATCGGTCCATCAATAAAGCTTTTAGAGGTCGGAAACCGTCAGCCAATCAGAGTCCAGATCACTTAATTAATATTCACCAATTCCATCCATTGTCAAACATGACCTGGGTCTTGTTGATATAAAGCCAAATATAAATTTTCGTCAAAATTGGTCCATAAATAAAGACTTTAGAGGCCGGAAACTATCAGCAAATCAGAGCCCAGAACACCTAATTAATATGTACGGATTTTGACGGAAATCAAACCTGAGCTGTAGTTTATCACCATACATCTTTCTACCAAATATGAATGAAATCCATCCAATCTTTCAAGAGATATCGAGCAGAAACCAATTTCTTGATATTTGTCAATAATCCAAGTCCAAAAAGGGGCACAATTCCATCAGATATCAGACCGGAACAAAATACAAACTTGACCTGTATGACCTGAATGTGAAGTCACACACCAAATTTGGTTTAAATCTGTTAATTAAAACTTAAGATATAAGTCATAAACCATTTTCGTTCGTACGTACAAACAGTGGTGATACTATATGCACCCCATTGAAAATGACGGGGGCATAAAAATTATTGTCCCCAATTTATTTTTTACACATACATGGGTATTTTCCACAGGTATTTTCTGTCCAACTTTGAGCATTTATGACCTACCAGTAAATAAAAATACGACCAAAACATATGGTGTTAGAAAGGAAACAAAAACTCTGGTACATACCTTAGTTCTGTATATATTGCAATCAAGAAGAGATTCTCTAGATATAAGAATAATTTTCACTTACTGTATAAACTTCTGGAGGTGAAAGCAGCATCTTTTATTACTATTTTTCTCATATCTACTACTTACGTTGCATCTCAAAATAGTGAGAATAATATTAGAAATGTTTGTACGAAACTTAGTATGGATAATTGTTGTTAGTGGATTAGTGCTTGTGTTCCTTTCATGCCAACTTAATACCAACCACCCATGCAAATTTAATGAGTGTATAATTATTATACAAGTTAGGCCATCCTTAAAAAATAAATTGTTGCCGTTTTCCTACCCGCTAAAATCTGCAGCTACCGAAATTTTTTCATTGACTTTCAAATTTTTTTATAATGATTTCTGTTCATTTTCTTTCAAATGACTATGCAAAATCAAAATTTAGCAAAATAAAATATTAGCTACCTACCTACCCACATGAAAAATATTGGGTCGGAGCACAGCAAAATTATTTTTTTAAAGATGGCCTAAGTAGATGATTCGATATGTTTGCATTGAGCATTTTGTACAGGTTGATATTTGCCAGGACAAAAAAAAAAAGATAACATATTTGATAAACAACATAAATGGCATTAAAACCTTTACAGTGAATATGATATTTCCATCAGAAATAAATTACTAAAGAATCAGTTAATAGTTAATCTGAGGGCAAAACAGTTTCTCTTTTCGTATACAGTTCTTTAACTTAACCATTCTTTCTTGGGATCCTGGAAAGTTAACTCGAGTTCACCCAACTCTACAAGTAACTGATTACTTTCCCACTTCAATCAGCGGTGAGACACAAATGACAATGGTATACACTATTGTATACAAACATCATGGAGACTGGCTGGGCGGGAATCAGAACTTAAGACCCCTGGATTGATAGTCAGACGTGTTATCGACTGAGCTAACCGGCTAACACAATTTAAAACTTAAGTATTTAATCCATCAACAAAATACTAAGATGATTGTAAATGTTGTGGTACTGGGCTACAAGACTTGGAGAGACATCTAACCTCTGAGCTATCAACTTTGTTTACCTGCGCAATGCCTGTTACCGACACACCAACACCCTTAAGGGTGTACACATTGTGGGAGTCAATGGACAATGTAAGGACATTGAGGGACAATCTGAAAATAAGGAGCCAGTCATTTTAAAACTTCACACACAAAATTCAATTTTGTACTAAAAGCTAACTAAAATGACAACAATGAAGTTTTCCATTCACTTCGCGGACACTCAGCCAGCTCTGCAGTCTGTATCATTCAAGTGCTTCCCTACAAATTGTAGACATCAACTTACAATTAGGAAATCATGGAAAAACAAAACCATGTAGGGATTTGTGAAGGTTTTTTCACAGCTACAAAATTTACCAGTATATACATTGTATACTAAGAGAATAGGATTAACATAATGCTACCTGAAGGCAATTTGTATGCTTGTTTAACAGCAAACATTCAAAAACTCTTACTGAGGGGCAATATTTCCTCTAAACCACATTGAAGGGGAAACTGATATTTTTAGAACTTAATATTACATCATTGATTTAATTCACAAATTTTTAGCCATATTAACTTAATATATATTTTTGTCATCATCTCTTTGCAATGACCTAATTATGTATTGACATGCCGTAAAACACCATTCATTCATTCCTCAAAACCTTAGTCAATTTTCAATCATCTTTTACCGCAGTCAAACTCACTGCCTTCTGAAATGTCATTTGATAACAATATCGTTTCTATTGGTAAAAAGATTTCATATTTATTAGGGCAAGTCACCATTCCCGTATCTGAACAATTACCATGACCCTAATTGCTAATGTAAAATGTTATGTTTAATAAGATGTTTTTTATTTAGATAATTCCTTTTAATGGTACCCAATCATAGATTTTTGCATTATTGAATAGGTTTAAAAAAAATAATATAAAGTTACATGTAATACAGAATCAAATCACTTTTACTAATGAAGAACGTAAATTTCTTGTCCAGATAAAATCGTGAGATTTCACTTTAAAAAAGATATACAAAAACATTACTAAGTTCTGGGGAAGTAATTTGAGGAATTGTATAATGCAAGATTAAATAGTGCTTAAGCAAAGGATAATCTAGAAAGTTTAAAATATCAATGCATGAAGCCAGGAAGAAATATTAACCACAGTTTATATCGTGCTGTAATATATAAGGATTTAATGTAAAGTTTATGTTCATTTAAGCTCAAATGTAAACAGAGCTCAGAACTTGAATGAATCACTATTGAGCCTGTTTCCTGGGTGGAACCAGTATTGAATGTTGGTGTGTGTTTTGTAGACGCCATCAGGATAAACTTCAGAATTCAAACCCACAATCTCTGGTATGAGGGGCCAACATTCAATCCACTGAACTACCACCCTGGAAGAAGGAGCATACTGACCAAACTTATACACGTGTGATCTAACGTAGTCTGCATACTTAATTTTACATTCAGTTATGATCAGTTCAATGCCATATTACAGCAAAATTAGTCACCCGGTTTGTTGTAGTCATGCTTGATCATTTTCAAGTATTGTTTAACCCTTTACTCCATAAGCATTTTCTTGCACTCTTCCAAACTGAAAGGATAATTCACCACATATCAGCAATGGGTGAATTATGTTTATATTAACTGACAGAGTGGAAAACAGTGCAGTAAGTGTTCATATTGCTCGTTACAAGCAATCTGAACTCTTCCTGCACTGTTTTCAAAGGCCTTCTGTGATTGGTGCATGAAAACTCGTATCTATAGAGTAAAGGGCTAAATTAAGGAACATCTGTGTATTAATTAAATTCTTAAAATGACCTGTTTGTTTTAAAATAATATGTGTGGAAAAATAAAAAATCTTAAGGCAGATATTCTGCTGAAAAAGACTACCTCCACAACTATATACATTTGAAACTATATAAACCTACACTGGATGTAATTCTTAAAACTGTAACTGTAATAAAACAAAAGCCTGGTAAAATACACTTGCAGGAGCAAATGATTGATTGATTGAATATTTAGCATCATTTTATGCCATCAAGGGCTAATAGACAATCAGTTAACCTAATCACTGTTTCCTGTGATTAACCAGTACTCGAGCACACCCCATTTCCGCAAGTAACTGATAACTTTCCTACTTGAATCAGTGGTGAGAGATGAATGATAATGAGACTCAAAGTCGTATATCAATCATCATGGAGACTGTTGCCGGGCGGGGAATTTGAACTCACGACCCCTAGATTGATAGTCAGATTCGTAACCGATTGAGCTAAGCGGGCCCGGCTTTCCGACTTGAATAAACAGTGAGAGACAAATGACAATGAGACACAATGTTGTATATCAACCATCAAGGAGATTGTGGACGGGCGGAGATTCAAACTCATGATCCCTGGATTGATAGTCCGAAGCAGCAACAGACAGGCTAACGAATGAGCTAAATGAGCCTTGTAGAAGCAAACATGAGATAAATGTGTGTTCCCTGCCTGGCACAACAAGAATCTCAACCTTATGTTAGACGAAGCAATGCCAATTGATGGAAATGTACACAAAGATGATATATGTAACAGTCCCTATAGTTCTGGTCTCAAGGTTAAAAACTTTATACTCAACCAAGTTAACTCCAACCAACCAATGAAAGCCTGGCTTTCACTGCGACATGGATTTTGATTAGTATTGGGACTATTGTAACCTTTTATGTGATTGGGCAAATTTAGATTAACTGAAATCATTTTTATATGCACGTTAAAGGCATCAGCAACTGGAAACTTATCGAAATAAGTAATTGACATCTGCGAGAACTTTTATGAGACAGATGCTTACATGATGTTTTGCCTAATCATTGTCAATCAAGTTGTCTCAGTTACCTAAGACTGAGATATCATTCGTTCTCAGTTACCTAAGACTGAGATATCATTTGTTCTCAGTTACCTAAGACTGAGATATCATTCATTCTCAGTTACCTAAGACTGAGATATCATTCGTTCTCAGTTACCTAAAACTGAGATATCATTTGTTCTCAGATACCTAAAACTGAGATATCATTTGTTCTCAATTACCTAAGACTGAGATATCTTTCATTATAAGTTACCTAAAACTGAGATAACATTTGTTCTCAATTACATTCAGTTCAGAGCTAACAGATTTTTAAAAACTATAGTCCCTTTTTCCATATAAATCTGTAACCATTTAAAAAAAAGCACTGCAAACACAGCTTTCAATTGACATAAATTTATGAGTAAATTACTTATCCATAATATTAAGGAAATTATTGAATACATGCTTCAATTATATTGAAATCAATCCAGAAGTTTTTTAATGGAACACGGTAACTGGGAAATGAAACACAAAGTTGTGTATTTGGGTAACCAGTCAGAGAATGAAACACAATTGGGATCTCCCAATAGTGCAGTGGATAGAGCATTACAGTATATGAGTTTGATCGCCAGATCAACTCGGTCATCGAAAAAACTCAGTACTGGTTCTATCCTAGAAAACTGACTTAAAAACTGCAAATAAGCTTCACGCTTTCTTCGCAATGAAGCAAAAATAAGTAAGTATAAACTATAAATGGAACATTTCTGCTCAAAGCTACTACGGATTTGAGTGATCAGTAGGAAATACAACACAAATCTATCTTGAGTCATCTAATACCGGTGCTAATTACCTGCGCTATGCCGGTGACCGACACACACACTCCCATTTTAGTGTAGATATTGTGCGAGTCTATAGACAATGTAAGGACGTGCAAAGATAATCTGAAATATGCAGCCAAGCAGACATTTATTACGCAACCTGTAAATCATTAACTAATTTTCTTTTTTCCTACATTTTTCTTTTCACGAAACTGGACAATGAAATCAACTGCTGAGCACATGCCACACTGTGGGTCTTTAGGAGAAAAAAATTCTACTTCAAACTATGTGCCTTAGAAAAAGATCTGCTGCTACATCTAAATATTAAAATTTATAAACAATAAAGTACTAGGTGGAAATTCAATAAAGTTGAATATAAAAATTAATACAGAAAATTTGAATAACAGTGAAAATCAATAAATAGAATAATTGTATATGAAAGAATAGATTCAAATATTAGCGGAAATTCAATAAATTTCACTTGCAAATAAAGCATCTGATATATAACTTTTACGCGAGGGAGTACAATTTCATATAACACCTCTATTGTGACTTGCAGGAAATATCATTTGCCTATGGCTATAGTAAATTAATTGATAGATTCTCATAAAAAGGGGGAGTGGTGGGGGAATGAGATTTGTATTTTTTTATTAAATTATTGTTTTTGAAAACTAATAAGTTAGGGGTTGGGCAGGGATGATAATCTAGCAATTTATTTATTATGGCCTATATGAAATATATATATATGGAAACATGTCTGGATGATCAGAGTAAACTTTACAGCATATCTTGAGTATGGTTAATATTCCTTCCATGCAGAAAACTCATATCAAAAATGCGTAGATGTGCACCAATTAGTAAAAGCAGTTACATTTAAACTTGTGTGAGTGGTCAACTCTTTGTAACAGCCACCTGTCTTAAGCAACCATATTTTCTGTTTCCCATGGCTGTGCTTTCAGAATAAATTAACCTGTATTAAGCAAACTTTTCTTAAAAGGCCACTTTTGCACCTTCCCTTGAGTGGCTGCTTAAGACAGGTTTGACTGTACATTTAGGCTGCCTGGTATCTCTCCCATATACAATGCCATGTAAGTAATACTCTATGATTATATACTGCTGAAATATCAAGTGGGCACTTATGATATTCTTTGACCCTAATTAATTTTTGCAACAAAGACGGACTCTTGCCAAGAATTAAACTTAAAAAAAAACAGAAAAAAAAGTATACAAGTTAAAGTTATATAATGTTTTGCAATTTTTTCTACTCCCTTTTTTTTCTACATTATTTTATGTGTACAAATATCAACACAAGTATTAGTACAGTAAATCTGGTGAAAAAAAATCAGTTGCGAAAGATGAAAAGTAACAATAGAAAAGCACAGCTTTATTGTGAAATTTCAAGCAATTAACTCCCCGATTTCTACTTAATAAGCAAAGGGTCACCTAACAAACCCACTGTCTATATGTTTATTAATACTATGCTACTGTCTTTATACTTGTATAGTAACTTGAACCTTTTACCATAACTACGATACCTAACTGACCTAATTAAAGGCAGTGTATTCAGGATTTTCCCACCGAAATTTTATAACTGGTAAAAAAAGCATGTTTCTTTTCATTATATACCATGCTTAGATTTACCAATTGACTCTTTACTGGCATATACCAAATCAAATATGCAATAACAAAATATTGAAAAGGGATTTCCTTAACCTAGTGGACTATACGTTCAGGTCAGACTAATATAATATTTCCTGCTTGAAACTGCAATGCATTTTGGTAGTTACCAAATGAGGTGCGCACCTTAGATTTAATTTCAATCTGATAATTACCAGCCGGTACACACACTGAATCTGGTTTATCTAACACAGAGTCTGAATGATACGGTGAAGGTCATCAAGCGGTGTGATCATGATATCTATTTTTAAAAACTGGGAATTCCATCTCAACACTCTGATTGAAATATCGCCCTGTCATTTTTGAGAGAATTTGAAATTCTAAAGCATTTGTATTTTGGATATTAGATTCTTTATATCAACTTCAAACTAAATTTTATTTTTCACTGATTTTTTCCTGACACACTGCCTTAAATGTCAACAAGTGTTCATTCCAAGTACTGAAACAAACCAGATATATTATATACCTGTACATATACAGTAACCTGTCTGGTATGAAGACATTGGGTTCATCGGGCTCATTTCATTACACAACCACCCACCCACCTGACCCTACCACCCAAAAAAGATAAAAAAGGTGACATGATCATGAAAAATCCCCATCATTACTTCCTTCATTATAAACTACATGTATAAATACAGACTATTCCAAAACAGATTCTTAAAGACTATGCCTCTGAATTGAGTTTAACAACATAAAAAATGATAGCCAAAGAAGACCCTTATAATTATATTATATTTATCTTGTTAAGTGGTAGATTAGCAAAAGGCAACACAAAAATAGCTAAAATATAATAATTATTTGTAATTTAGAATAAAAAGTTAAACATTCACAATTTATAAAATACAGAAGTGCCCGCAGTACATTCACAAAGAAGCCATCTAGCCTAGTTCTGGAGACTATATACATATATATCAGGCCTTCTAAAATTCCAAAATGCAAATCGGTCCAGTTTTTTTACTACCGTAAGAATCGCACTTATTTAAAAAATCACTTAAATTGCCTTACATTATGCCTTTACATGTATGCATACCCCACCCACCATGTCAGCAGCATCATGTATTTTCTGCGTTTATTTATTAATAAGGAACGATTTCAAGTTTATTTTTGTATTATTTATAACATACTTTACCACAATGTGTACATTTTAATGACTGGCATTATGTTTCCGCGTTACTGAATAATTTTCCTTATATTAAAAATGATCGATCGAACCGGAAGTGATGCAAGTTCCGGAAGCTGCGTGAAATAATCACCGTGCAAACCAATGGTAATAACAGTTCAACCACCAAAATAAATCATTCAGAACCTGTCCCACATCAAAACAAAATCGGTCCGGGTTTTATCACTTTCATTAATTAATGTCATCAATTTTATAATTAAATTATTTTTTTTTTAAAAAATAAAACAAATAAGTAACACTGCACGTTTTATCAAATATTTTAATGACGCAAACAATATTCGGTCCGACCGTCCCAGCTTTGGTTAGCGGTATATCAAAGAAATTACGGACGCAAACACAGTCTTTTGATGAACCGACAGAACGTTATGGATCGCTCGTCACACATCGGAGGCGTGCTTCATAGCGATAGACTCTTCCGATAAACTCCCCTAATACCGTCAATGGTTTGGTGGAAATTGACATCATTTCGCACAGCAGGTGACAAAAGAAACGGACTATTGGGTCAAATGATATTGCCGCAAGGCGTATTTCACAGGTCAGTATGGCATGATAAGAGCAATTTATGAGATTTTATACGACCGATAGAAAATATCTGGACCGATTTTTTATTGAACTTTGAAAATATTTGGACCGATTTTTTATTAAACTTTGAAACGAAAACCGGTTTTGAACTTCAGAAATCGGTCCAAAAACCGAAAAACCGGCAATTTTAGAAGGCCTGATATATATATATATACACAAATCAATATAACTGGTTTTAGTAAAGGATAACAAGAACTTGAATATGTAAAACGATACAGGGACTCAACTGAATATGTCAAATTGTGTGTATTTTCAGAAAAACAAATCAAAACTCTATTTTCAAACAAACTGAAACCATTGCCCGAGTTGAATGTTTTCTTTACTGCATGCCTTTGGTAACTTATTCAAATCACTCCCCCTTCATTTCTATGAATCCCTGTTAAATCGCCATAAAAAACAAAACTATCCCATTCCGCCAAATATGTGTCCGGACCACTGTACTACCTGAGCAACGCCCTCTACTGACACTGGTACACCAAGTTTTGTGTTAACTCCCGATGACTGTATATTCAAGGTCATAACATTCAACGTAAGTCTGAAAATAATGGTCAAATAAAAAAAGACCAATTCAGTCAATATTGAAAGTAAGTCTGATGAAAATTATGGTCAAATAAAAAACCTGCCTTGTTCAGTCAATATCCAAGGCAAAGTCTGAAAGTAATTGTCAAATAAAAACAACAACACTAATTCAGTCATGTTCAAGGCAAGTCTGAAAACATATGAAACATGAAAATATAAAACCGACTAGTTCAGTCAAGATGATACAGTTTGTCCCACTTTTGCTCCTTTCCTCGACTGGCTGCTTATGACAGATTTGACTGTACATTTAGGCTGCTTGGTATCTCTCCCATGAACAATGTCATGTTAGTAATACTCTATGATTATATACTGTGTATATATTGTGTAACTTCAAGCAATAAACTCCCCAATTTCTACTTAGTAAGTGTAGGGTCAGCTCACAAACTGTCTACATGCTGTCTCAATTTTACCATAACTATGGTACCTAAACCTCAATTTTACCATAACTACAGTACCTAAACCTCAATTTTACCATAACTACAATACCCAACTAACCTAATTAAAGGCAGTGTAATCAGGATTTTTTCCCAAAAATTTTAGAACTGGTAAAAAAACTGGTTTCTTTCCTATATATATACCATGCTTAGATTTATTGCTCGACTCTTATTGACATTTATAAGCATTGCAATATTTAATATTGAAAAGGGATTTCCTAACCTAGTGGACTATACGTTCAGGTCAGACTAATATATTACCCACTTAAAACTGTAATTCATTTTGGTAGTTACCAAATGAGTCACATGCCTTCAATTTGATTAAAATCTGATAATTATCGTCACACACATTGAATCTGGTTTATCTAATACAGAATCTGAATAAGGTGAAGGACTGAAGGTCATCAAGCAGTGCAATCATGATGTCTATTTTTAGAACTAGGAGTTCCATATCACACTTCTGATTAAAATATCGCCCTGTCACTTTTTAGATTTGACATTCTAAAGCATTCGTATTTTGGATATTAGATTCTTTATATCACTTTCAAACTAAATTTTATTTTTTAAGTGATTCCCCCCACCCCCCCCCCCCCCCTTCCCTCCCATTAAGTGTTTATTCCACTGAAACAAACCAAATATACATATATTAAATGCCTGTACATTTACAGTTACCTCTCTGGTATGAAGACATTGGGTTCAGCTGGCTCTTTTTATTACATCCTCACCCACCCACCCAAGAAAAAAGATAAAGAGATGACATGATCATGAAAAAATCCCTATCATACCTTCCTTCATTATAAACTACATGCATAAATACAGATTATTCCAAAATAGATTCTTAAACTACGACTCTGAATTGGGTTTAACAACATTACAGATGATCTATGGCAATTTAAGTAGTAGACTGAATCTAAGTTAAGTTACTGTCCATCCATAAGTAACTGACAAACTCCTGCTGATAAATTTATTATGGACTGAACAGGACTCGAACCACAGGCAGTGTCAGCGATTATAGGGAAATAATATAGAGACAGTGTCTTAAACTACACTTGGCCAAGCGTCAGCGATTACAGGGAAATAATCTGGAGACAGTGTCTTAAACCACACTTGGCCAAGCGTCAGCGATTACAGGGAAATAATCTGGAGACAGTGTCTTAAACCACACTTGGCCAAGCATCAGCGATTACAGGGAAATAATCTAGAGACAGTGTCTTAAACCACACTTGGCCAAGTGTCAGTGATTACAGGGAAACAATCTAGAGACATTGTCTTATACCACACTTGGCCAAGTGTCAGCGATTACAGGGAAATAATTTACAGTGTCTTAAACCATACTTGGACAAGTATAAGCGACTACAGCGAAATAATCTAGAGACTGTGCAGCTGAGTGTCTTAAACCACACTTGGACAAGGAGGACCCTTAAAAGTATATGAAATATATAACTTGTTAGTGGCAGTTTAGTTACAGGCAACACAAAAAGTAGTTTAGATAAAATAGTTAATCGTAAGTTTGAAGGAAGAGTTAAACATTCACTATTTATAAACTACAGAAGTGCCCGCAGTACATTCACAAAGAAGCCATCTAGCCTACTTCTGGAGACTATAAAATACAGATCAATACAACTGGTTTAGGTAACAGGAACTTGAATATGTAAAATCATACAGGGACTCAACTGAAAAAAAACATGTCAAAGTGTGTGTGTTTTTATAAAAACAAATCAAAACTATTTCCAAACAAACTGAAACCATTGCTCGAGTTGAATGTTTTCTTTACTGCAAGCCTTTGGTAACTTATTCAAATCTCTCCCCCTTCATTTCTATGAGTCCCTGTTAAATCGCCATAAAAAACAAAATTATCCCATTCCGCCAAATATGTGTCCGGACCATTGTACTACCTGAGCAACGCCCTCTACTGACACTGGTACACCAAGTTTTGTGTTTACTGCAGTTGACTGTATATTCAAGGTCATAACATTCAACGTTAGTCTGAAAATAATGATCAAATAAAGAACCTGCCTTGTTCAGTCAACATCCAAGGTAACGTCTGAAAATAATGGTCAAATAAAAAACCTGCCTTGTTCAGTCAATATTCAAGGCAAGTCTGAAAACAAAGGTCAAATAAAAACCGACTAGTTAAGCCAAGATGATACCACATCTTATATATATTAATGGTCCATTTCTAACTACAGGTTTCCAGAAATCACTGAGTAAATTACTTTGTAATATCTCTACATGATGATCATCATTGGATACCCACGGGTGTCAATTCCCATACTCTCCATCAATCATCCCTGGGAAATAACGCTAGTCTTACATCGTTTTATTTGAACAGAACAAAATGCAGCTAACGTTAACAACGTCTTCTCAAAACGATGTTTGCATGAAACGAGCGTTGTGATTGGATAACGTTCCCTTCGTGTAATGATGAAGGAACCAATCATATGCTTGCATTGTGGCTTGGTAGAAACGATGCAAAGTTTGTGTTATATCCCATGGGTGATAAATGGGGAGTATCGGAATGGATTACACATGGGTATCCCACAATGCATGCTGATATAAAGTAATTCAGTAGTATCGCAATCTCCGACACAGAGATTTCATCATTCTGATGAAGATAAATTTTGTTTAAATTGAAAATGCATGCTATGTTTGGTTGTGATATCAAAAATCGATGGAATGAAATTATATGGGTTTTTTAATGATGTGGGATACAAACATTTTTTAACAATTCAATCTCTTGTTGTTTTGGTACCACTGATATTTAACTGCTAGGGTATATTTTATTATCGATACGTGTAGTATATTTCATCTCTGTTTCACAACACTATGACAGATTTATCAAATGGCAGGAATTTGTTATCAATATGTAAAACTCTGATGCCTTAGAATTCATTTTCTCATCGGGATACATGTCTATTAGGTTGATTATGTGGTTATTTATATATATTTTCCCTCTCGCTATGGATTTTGCTAACAATATGGGTTGTTTGTTGTTGTTTTGTGTGTTTTTTTTTTTGTTTTTTTTGGTTTTTTTTTTTGGGGGGGGGGGGGGGGGGGTTGGAGCAAGTGGCACTCAAACCGCGACCTTTGCGGTGAGAGGTAAGTGATCTTGAGATGGTGCGTTAGACCACTCGGCCATGGAGGACCCTCTAACAATATGTAGATCAAGTGCAGAAGAACAATTATATCCCCCAATTAATTGACTGCATTACTGTCTCAGAGTTCCAGACCTGAGATATATATTATGAGGGATTAACCTCAAAACTACAGTATTGTTTAACTTCCTAATTAACAATTCAGGGCATACAAATTAGGAAACGTTGTGAGGTTGGGAGTGAGAGGCAGTTTGATGGAGCAACATTTTTTTTTTCCATATATCCAATTTTATAATGCAGTGACCTGTGTGGATACCTCCATATAATATAATTACTTTCCTTGATTTCAGGTAATACAATCAACGACAATTTTTTTCCATTTTTTAAACATTCTTATTCCTGAAATAAGTATTGCTCAGGTATTTGCAGATATACAGAATTAGTGTCCCAATCCAATCATCTGACTATTACACTTACCGGTTAGTTATATAAATTGTCTACATTTACGGCTAGATTATCATCTCTGCCCGCCCTCAAATTTTCAAACCGCCCGACTCATTTTATTTTCATAAAAAAAAAAAGAAAAAAAAAATATATATATATAAAAAACATCAAAAATTTTAAAAAGAAAAAGAAAATCCTCCCGTCCTCCCTTTTTTGAAATAAATTTAGATGATAATCTAGCAATTAATTTATAATGGCTTATACAAACTGCAGACCAGCAATATACCGGTAATATATTCAGTTTGACTGATGAATCTTGTAGCAGACCTTACGCTTACTTCACTTTAAGAGTTTTTACCAGTATGGGACCAAATATTTATACTAGTTGCCCTATGTAACCTGTTGATTCTGTGAAACAGTTTTGTATAATCAATAATGTATACAGCCATGGTCATACAAATGTCTGCAGTTGTATCTGGGACAATATATTGATTATTCCTAAGAGCATATTATCTACAAGAGAGCTGCTCCTGGCATTACATTATACAGCAATTTGTCATGAGGCATTCCCATACAGAAGGGAGGGAAGACCCTGCCAAAAAAACATAGCTTTGAAAGGATATAGATTTTTTAAGTATTAGGAATTTTTTATCATTTTATTTTAAAATAACATTTCAGTTGATAGAGACCCTGGTCTCTTATTGCAATTGGTGTTGTATATGATGCTAGGACAGCATTATAATTACTGTCACAAACACAATTTGTACAACGAGTTAGTCACATTATACATCACCAGACCCACCATTCCTATAACTATCCTCTACATGTGGAGAGCTGAAGGAGTAAATTTCGTGTACAAGATTTTTTTACATCTAAAGAAATTCTATGTATGCATGTGCAAGTTAGTGATTTACTCTGCTATATCCTGCATGTGTGGTGACACTCTACCTCTGTCTAACAGCTGCAGTCTCTGTCTATCGTGATGAGAATATATATATTTTTGAATGGGGTTTAACGCCATTTTCAACACATTTCAGGTTATATATGGCATATCCACGTTTACTGGTGGAGGAAGACTTCAGACTGAGTAGAACCACCTTCCGCAAATAACTGGAAACTTTCTCACAAAGTTTTTGGAGCAAGCGGGACTCGAACCTACAACCTTAGCCGTGAGAGGTAAGTGATCTTGAGATGGCGCCTTCGATCACTCGACCACAAAGGACCCTGATGAAAATAAGGCTGATGTGTTTTTTTTTATATATTATGTTCAATACCAAATTTATGCAAACTATTAAGCGCTAGGAATACAAATGTAACAAATGGATTTCATAATCATTAAAGAACAGTTTGTCATCATGTTAGCTGCTGTCAAAAGGCCACTGATTTTTTAACATTATCACTGATCTATGAAGGATAGCAATGCTTTAACATAACCATAGAGATGGACAAGTCAATATTCAGTTTTTATAAATTCAAATAAACGGAAAAGTCCAACATCGTTTACTTTTGTAAGGTATGTGTGTGCAAAGTGTGGGTATTTGTGTATTAAGTTATCAAGAATGGTGGAAGCTGAAAACATGAAAAAAATAATCCAATCCTTCAAAGCATACATATATAAATGTACTCCCGGATACACATATGTGTCCATATCACAAAACAATACAACTGTACATCTATATCATTAAAAGCTTGGTGTGGCAAAATAACGGCAACACATTTTTCTCAGACAACACAGCACTGTAAAACATGATCTACAATATCAAGCATAATGAAAACAAGCAGCGTCCTGACACCTACAATAAACAAAACCAAAATTAAAATCGACAACAAAATTTCAATTAAACAAATGTTTGTTTGAAGAGTTGCAACATGAGGTAATGAAAGTTAATTCATGAATAAATGGGCATTTCATTTTACTGGCAAGACGACCGAACTGTTACTGTGTAAAAAATTCTGCGAATTTATGACCCCTGCTTTTTTTCAAAAGATTTGATTCAGTTATTCTTAAGTTATTGCTAGAAACCCCCAAAAATATGTTTTTTCATAAATTAAAGGGACAAAACTGTAGTATGACAAATGCAACAACCCTTAAAATTGAACTTAGCCTGTGGTTTGTCATTATAAACATTGTACAAAAATTTCAATAGATTTGATTTGGGCATTTTTAAGTTATTGCACGGAAACCAAAGCGTGACAGTGGGACACACAGACCCAAATGGTCTCCTGGCTGAGTGTCAGTAACTTTTTTATATGGTTCTAAAGATTTTTTAATCATTGTCATAACTGAGATGTTTACATGTTAATATTTTAACACATTACAGTTTATACAATTTATGACATATAGTTTAATTGGTGGGTGGGTGGAGTGCCTTAGATCTACATGCATGGATAAAAGTTAAATGCATCTGCTATTTTTCCACAAGTAATTGGCAAACTTATTATCATGTTTTTGGACTCAGCTGGACTCAAACCCTTGACCTCACTGGCAAGAGGAACAGTAACCTTGAGATGAGGGGCCTTAAAAGACAACTAGGTCACAGAGAAGTTGCAACACTTTATTCATCTTCTAAGAGGTGAGGGGGAGGGGTCAACTTCAATATGCCAGGTTTCACCTCAACACAATAATAAAACCACGACAAGATACTTGGTGTATTCATAGAAGCATGAAAGTTAATCTTTTTGATAGTTGAACAATGGACATTTCCTCAAGTTGCATTTTCTGTACTGTGAAATCTATACTTCATACTGACCAATGTATTGTATAAAAAATTAATGTTTTGAAATTCAATTCATTTCTTTTCACAAATTATTATAGTAATTATAGTAGAATAAAAATAAAATTATTGATGCTGAATAAGTCTTAACAGATATTCAGACTCACCCAAACAAAAAGAACAGTTTTTATCAGTACCAGTATATCACATCACAGTTCAAAACATCCAAGTGCAAATAATTTACAGGGATAATTTACAGGGGTGTGACTACAATAGCACAGATCACCCGGCAATGTATATAAAACACCACATGACATACCAAACCAATCATTTCATGTTCCCGTATCATGTGACCAGATAGTACTTCTACTTACGACTATTAATAAACAAAACGGACCATTTCAGGTTTTTATTTATGTTAAAATATTTCAAAGCATTTGTGAATTTTTTATCTTTCATAATAATAGTGTATATATATAAATATTTACTTTTATCAAAATAAATGTGCTAAATAATTTGGCAGTAATCGCTAAAAAATGTCACTTCTGTGAAAAAGAACATATTAATTATCAATGAAACGTAACTCTAAGTTAAATTTTGTCATTTCTAATTTTGAGATTTAAACTCTCATAACAATAGTTTTATGGGTCGCTTTTCTGGTTTTGTCAAGGAAATCTGTCTTTATAATTTCTTCCCCAATACCATTTAATATTTTGCACAAATAAAAAAAGTTTTCAAAAAAGAAGAAAGCTATGTAGGATTCCGTAAACCAAGAAACTAGAAAAGTCTGACCAAGTCAGCAATGGCATAATTATAAGGAACTTAATATCTCAACATAGAGAATATTCTACCTCTTGCAAGTCAAATATGTTGGTTTACTTCGAACATTAAAAATAATTTTTAACCAGAAATGGATGCCCTCACTATATGTTATTAATTTTACCAAAAATTATGCCAAAAAAGGACAGCAACCCCTGTAAAATTTGACGAATGTTGACAAACATTGAACTTGGCCTGTATTTTATAAAATTGATAACAGCTAAACAACTTATGATTAAAAAAAGAGACTCTTTCCGAAGTTATTCAACGTAAACCAGTTTGATAAACAGATGGCTGGACACACTAATGTAAACAAGTTTGATAAACAGATGGCTGGACACACCAATGTAAACCAGCTTGATAAAACAGACGGCTTGACTAACCAATGGACGAACTTCTCCGAATTTTTGGGTGCACAACAAAAAATACTGATCTACATTTTTCAAAAATATTCTTTAACTATATTTTCTCAAATTGACCATTAGCAACAGTTGAATCTGGTCACATGATAGCATGGTACATGAAGCTGACCAATCAGGACTTACTTGCGCTATACCAGTGACCGATATAGCCACACCATATTTGGTGTAGACCATAGGGCTTTCAATCATTAATGTCATGGTGTTCAGATTCATTCTAAGAAGACAAGTTATACATTTACAAAATATTCAAGTATTCCATGACTAAACAGATGTGTCCATTTTGAAATCAACAATAAACATTCATGTGATAGTATTGCAAAATACCACTATAGTGTTACATGTACATATATTTTTAAGATAACACTTGAGTTTATCAATTTCAAAATGTTTGTACGGCTGCTAGAAAATAAATGTGTGGTTATGCTATCCTATCAGAAAACAGGGCTTGAAGATACAGGATAGTTACAGTTGAGAACTGCATCTTTAAGAAAATATATAATGACATTTTGAGACTCATCTGTTTATATACCATAGATGTGACAGTGTGTTCAAATGCAGGGCTATAGGTAAGCAGTATTTGGGGGTATTTAAGTGTTAAAATTTCTGAACAAAGCAATGAATTTTACATAATCCTGATAAATACAACTAAAGATACCTTAGTAGTAAGTACTACAGATCTCTGTTTTTCCCAAATACATTTAACTCAGACTACATGTAAATATGTATTTATACTTTCTTGGAAATTGAATGTGCCCCTTTACCATAATCACACATTTATTTGGTAGCTTTTGATTTTTTTTGTTATTAAAAACCATTAAAGAACAGTTTAAAATCATTTACAAACATAATTTTAAGTTGTAGAATTTAAGGTTTAAGTTGTGACACAGTTATCATTTAATATTTCAATATACATGTATATACACAAGTCTAATCATCTTTTTTTTTTTGTGGGGGGGGGGGGGGGGGGTTAACACCATTTTTAACACATTTCAGGTAACTGGTTATATATGGCATATCCAACTTTATTGGCGGAGAAAGACCTCAGAATGAATCTGAGTAAAACAATCTGCAAGTAACTGGCAAACCAACTCATATAAAGTCTTTGAATTAACCAGCACTCGAATCCACAACCTCAGCTGTGGGGGGTAAGTGACCATTAGTCGACAGTGACAACACTGCAATGGAGGACCCTAGTAAACAAACAAAATGTTTGTATTTTTTTTTGACTGACTGATCTGAGCTTCAACATTTGGCGTTAATGGTGAAACGTAACTGGCCATTTGTTGGCAGCGCTTTAAGACGACTTGGCCACAGATGACGCAATACGTTTGTAACTAAATGATTAAATAACAATATGCATTATTATGTTTACATTACTTTTCACAGTATACATGTACATAAATTTTTAAGAAGAGTGCCCATTAATTGCTGTTTTGTGCAAGTGTGAAATGAACATTCAGACATCATTGTTATGCTTCATGGGCCAAATGTATCATTTTTGGCAGAACCCAAACTTAAAATTTAAAAAGAATCGTTCATACCTCTGTAACTTCTGAATTAAGGGCCATACGAATACCCGACCACCAGGCACAAACTCTGATGATCCTATGCAACATCCTGAAATGACAAACAACAGTTAATATTACAATGCATTTATATCAGACTTACCTTATCAGGTTAAACTTCACATTAAGCCTACAACCTCTGGCGTATACAGCCAATTCTCTATTCACTGCACTACTTACTCGGCTTAAGTGTGTAAGTAGTTCTACCATGAGAAATAATGTTAAAATGAAAACAGGTTGAGAAAGAAGTTTCTTTTTTTGTGTTTTTATGACAGAACAATCAGAACTTATGTAACAGGTCAAATATATCAAGAATGGAGATCACATTCATTAGCAAGTCAGCAATATGCTGAGAAATGAGTTTTATGTTTATATTTTCACTTTGAAAGTCACTTAAGTAACGTACCGGTACAAGTATTCACTGTTGGAATCAATACTGCCATTAGAACAGTTGATATCTTCGGAATAAATTACTCCATCAATTTCATTCTCCTGTGCAAAATTTATGTGGCTGGACACAAATGGTCATCTTGCTTAGAAAATGATGGGGTATTTTTTTTTGAGGGGGGGGGGGGGGGGGGGGGGGTTTGCCTGTAATTGTATGCAACCATGACATTGTAGTCTTGGCATTTTGTTCTTGTATTCATCGCAGCGTTGGCTTGTTGTAGAGAGTTTGCCTCACATGTGGAAGGTTGTGGGTTCAATCCCCAGCTGAGTCAAACCAAATACTTGAAAAATTGTTCTTGAAACTCCCACACTTGATGTTCAGCATTTAGATTTAGAGGATAGTTCTAGGTCTGGTCTGCAATACTGCTTTGATAAATCTAGCACTTTTGCCTTCATCTGCTCATCACATATTCAACAACTACATTTCAAGATACCAGTATTGTTTCTGAATTGGGAGATGAGCTTGTGCATACCATTTCTGTTATTCTAACATTAGTGTGACCATATGCTTAAATGGCCCCCTCCATGGCAATTTGTGGAATAAGTTGATGGGCACCGTACATTTTTTTATAAAGTTTTGATCTCTTGTAATAATGTAGCCACTATTCAAGATATCCTGTTTTTGTTTTCATTGCTATGTTGATTTTTTGTAGTAAATTCAAAAACACTGGTCGAATGATATAAGAAAAAAGGGAAATAACTTAGATGATATAACACATGTATGTAATAGTGCATCATTATTTCTAGTATTAAACTACTGGGTACTTGCACTTTTGTGTCCAGCAGCACATTATGTTTTTTAATATTATCAATGTAAGTACCGTATTCCTAATCTCACATACACCCAGCCCTAATAAACACCCCTGTGGGCATCTCTGTGATACATTTTGCAAAAGTGGGAAACAGGCTTCTCCTCAGGCCATTTAAGCACAGGGGCACCCCAGGCCACACTTAATAAATTGTTTGTTTGCCACTTCCGATTCATATATTTTAAATGAACACCAACAATTTATTTAATATCCGAAATTGTTTTCTCCTAACGCTTGAATTCTTTAACAAAATTTTGCAAAAGCTTACTTTCCTCTAAATCATTATTTTTCTTTGCATACCTATTCTCCATTTAATGCCTAAAATGAAACAAATAAAAATATGGTGACTTTAACTGATTAATACAAGTTTTACAAGTGAAATATATTTCAATGAGTGTCTTTCACAGCACTTGAAAATGTGTCACACAGTCTAAACCCAGTGCTTGCATTCCTTTGTGTGGAGAACCCTGGGACAGTGTATAATTCATTTTAAATCTCTATGACTATTAATACTGCAACACCCAGTTCCTCAACAGGAACTAAAGGGCCACAATTGTCACCATAATGTGAATCAATTAGTAAAGCCAGAGCTATGTTTAGTTTTGTATATGAATCTCATTTGATTTCTTTATTTTACAGCTTGGTTTGTTCGATAATTTAGTGTCATTTGTATACAAACGAGGGTAAACAGACGATCAGTTAACCTCATTTCAGTGACTATTGCCTGGGATCCTGGAACTAGTACTCAAGCCACCCATCTAGACAAGTAACTGATAACTTTCCTACTTCAACCAGGGTAAGAGATAAACGAAAATGAGACAGTGTCTTATATCAATCATCATGGAGATGACGGGTTTTCAAACTAACAATCCCTGGATTGATAGTCAGATGCATTAACCAAGTTTGGCACAACAGCTTGAATCACAAGAAGTAAAAGAAACGAGGTAAGGAAGGTTTGTATGATGTTTAAACATTATAAATAGAACAACATTTTTATATGAATTTTCTGGACAAGCTCAGTCCATAATTCAACCCTCAAAAACTGAGTATTCTCGACTTAAAAATTGAGTTTTCGTTTCTTTTAAAGTCATTTTCTTTGGATCCATTAAAAGAATATTATCATGTCAATGATTTGACTGATGGGTGATTGATTGAATACTGGTAACTGACAGGTAAACAGAATAAATAGATCAATGAAATGCCACTGGTTGCTATCACCTCATCATGAAATAAGAAAACATCAATTTCGCAATGCGTTACATCTACAATGTATACTGAAAGAAAAGTATTATACATGCAGGTAAAGATCTATATTTGAATATTACTGAATAAAATATTTAATGGTATTCGCTGTGCTGAAAAATAACTATTAATATGTTCAAGATCAGTTAGTAACATGATCCTCTGTGAACTGTGACGTTTGCAAGTGATGTTTACCAGCAAAAAACAAAATATCTGAAGATGTTTCAATATTTTGTGTATGTAATATGTTGTCATTTTCTGAAAGAAACAACACTAATTTGGTTGCGAAAACATTTTAGAATAACGTTTTAGATTAACATCCGATTGCATCTGGATGTCAAACCCAGCAGATTCTGCATAAATAATTGGAGACATAATATAGTAAATAGTCTCGGTTAATGTCGTCCGAAAGCATTAATCTAAGATGCATTCACATCTTTAAAATAAAGAAACAATTTATTTACCTGAAACCACCATAACTTCATTCGGACCGCACGTTTCAAAACCCATTTTGCCGAAATTTGTGCGATATCCCTGTAAATTTCTTGCGAAATGGCTGCTCTTCCTTATATTTACCAACGCGAGCTGAATAAATTATCGACTTCTGATTGGATGATAATAATTTCGCAATAATTTATGCAAAAGTTATTTCCCTTATTTTGGACATGAGGGTTGTTTCGAAAGTTTAAACTTATACTGTGGGTACGCGCTCGTAACGATCGGAGATCATTAAATATATGAAAAAAACAACAACAACAAACCCTTTAAAGCGGCATAATAGGTTACTAAAGCTCACGTATCTTTATGCATGGTAGGCAGTAGGTCGAATCAGAGATACATTACCGTAAACTGACATTTTTTGGTCAACTGTGTAATCTCCAGGTTCATTTCCTTACAAAGAATATATTCCTTAATAGACTTATCCGATATAACGATGCGCCATATCGTAAAAGTGGATTCATTCCTGATATTTATAGGGCATTGCCAAAATATCGTCTTCAACATATATTCGATGATTTCTTAAAGGATGGAAGTTTCCCATCAAAATACTGTTGGAAAACTATTATTAAACATTCTATCCGCGTATACGAAAATAATGTTCGTCAAATAGCTCTGCTAGAAGATCCTCAACTTACTGAATATATTGCCGCTACTGATATGTTTTCTCCGTCAGCACTGTGGATGTTGAGTAAAAGATATCCATTGTTTCTGGGTGAATGTCAGAGTACCATGAAGCTATTAAGTATGTTGTACTCTCGTAATTCTTATTTTCAGAACTGTTTCAAGCGTGGTGCAGTTGTAAACTCGCCAGCAATACACATCACGGTATTTGAATGTATTTGCGCGTGGCACTGTGGAAGGTAATTTACACACAGTTTGGGTCGATTGTTTTTAACAACTTTATCAATCTTAACATGAAAAGCCAAATAACTCATCTATGCACTGGCACACGTCAATTTCTAATCTGTGACGAATTACAAGTAAATTGTTTTAAGATTATTGTAAGGTATTTCCATCGCATGATGGATTGAATGATGAGTCCTTGCTATTCTTTAAGTTCGTTTGTATTACCATTTTCTCCTCATACGTTTCGTTATTTCGTTTTGTCTTCTGTTTTTTTTTTCATTTGAGGCCTTTCCTCTGGTAATGTAAACGTGCTTTTGATTAATGCACGCGCGCGTGTGTATGTGCGTGCGTGTGTTCGGGCGTGAAAATGTGTATTGCTTTATTGATAAATTGTATTGTATTGTATTGTATTGTATTGTATTGTATTGCATTGCATTGCATTGCATTGCATTATATTGCATTGCATTGCATTGCATTGTATTGTATTGTATTGTATTGTATTGTATTGTATTGTATTGTATTGTACTGTATATTTTAGATTATATATATATTGTATTGTACTGTATATTTTAGATTATATATATATATTTATATATATATATATATACCTTCCACTGATTGATAATTCTAAGATGATAGCATATTTACTTTATAACAGTTGTTCTAAGAATTTACCGTTTCTATCGCATTGTGCACCTTATATTTGCAGCTAACAGTTAACACAGATAACCAGCTCACCTTGTTAATGTGGTATGAAAGAATCGGGAGTTCAATCCACAATTGGTATGTATTGTTGTATATGTAATCTATGTGACATTGTAATGTTTGATATGTTTTAATTGATCTATTGTAAATATCCAATTGGTCGCTAAACCGGAATACAAGATATTGTTTAACGTATTGCATAATGATGTAATTGTATTTAATAATGATGTATGTAACAGTGTTAATTTGTATGTAATGATCTCAGGACAAATGTATTTAGTGTGGTTATATTCGATTAGTTCAGGGTTTGAGATTCAGAGAGATATTCCGGTAGCAGTGCCCGTCAAATTGCTATAGTGTGCTAGTGATTACTAGAAGTTCATGAGGTTCATTAATATTCATGTTGAACTAATTATATGACAGTGTGTTATAACTTATATGTTTGATTAGTATAAGTAAAAGTATAAATTATAGTTACTCAGATCATTCATACCTAAGGGACAAACTTGATTAAACAATAAGTCGAACTCAACCTAGTCTTGGACTTATCCTTTAACCCTTTATTTCATATAGACGCCTCAAGTTGGACACCTCTAATATAGACGCCTTTGGACACCTAATATAGAAGACTTTTAAGGTAGTTCGCGGGTTTACACATGGATTTTCAAAAGTCGTCGGATTTTCATGATACTTTCAGTGATTGTTGGAATACATCTTGTCTTTTAAATGATGTCATTTTTTGGCCGAAAATATGGCGATTTTGACGTCATCGACAAGCCATATATTTGCCGTTTTCTACGTTTCGACGGTCTAGTTCAATCATTAATTGGCCGATTTTTAATTCAAAAACTTTATAAGTTGTTTAGCAAAAAATGTCACGGTTTAAAAATCCCCCTTTTTTATTCCCTCATCAAGTTTCCCGTTCGTCGTAGAAGGACATACTGAAAAAAAAAAAAAAAAATCTACCTCGTATATTTCGCGTGATATGGAATTTTGTAACACATTTTGAGACTCATAATAAGTACGCAAATGATCACCTTCATTCATAAACAAGCGTTCACTGCGCTTATTAATGTTTATAACTGTATCTAAAATCCTATAGGATTGTATGGTATTCAAGTGAGTGCTTGTATTTTAAAAATCGGTCAATTAATGATCGAACTAGACCGCCGAAACGTAGAAAACGGCGAATAAGTGGCTTGTCGCCAGGCGGCGCCACTGACGTCAAAATTGCCATATTTTAGGCCAAAAAATTAACATCATATAAAAGACAAGATGTGTTCCAACAATCACCGAAGGTATCATTAAAATCCGACGACTTCGAAAATCCATGTGTAAACCCGCGAACTACCTTAAATTATTGGGTGAATTATGTTTATATTAACTGACAAGAGTGCTCTTCCTGCACTGTTTTCAAAGGCCTTCTGTGACTGGTGTGGGAAAACGCGTATCTATGGAGTAAAGGGTTAAAACATTTATTAAAGGTATAATCCATAAAAAGACCAGGCAACATTCAGCTACATGGAATCAGACTTATATTAACATGGAATTAAATCACTGGTGACATTGTTATTTCAGAACAAATACTTTATATGTTTTAACATTTGTTTATTTTACATCGGTTGCGAAACTTAGAAGAATGACACCTGAAGTCTTCCTAGGTAGAACTAGTACTTAGAATATGCGGATAAAGTGTCCTTGCTCAAGGACACAACCGATATAACCGTGGCGAAGGATCACACTCAATACCCCCCACCCCCACCCCCGATCCGATCCTGGGCCCGATGTTCTACCACAGGATCATGCACTCCCACAATGACATACCTTCAGTAAAACATACTAGGTTCGCAGCTTGAGATTGTTTTGTAATATACAAAATACTTTTTTGGTTTGTTTTGTGAAACAGCTCTGGCTTCACACTTGTCATGTTTTAAATAGATGTGAAATCTCACAAATCCGTTTTTGTAGCAATTTTGTCACACACACGATCGAATGTACTCGTGCAAAAATGAATAAGTTAGTCAACATTTGGTATAAATGCTTCAAATATGACCTTTTATGGGTCAGAAATGGAGAGCGAATAATTTCCCTTTTGTTCATTAACCACGTATGGTGTATTTCGGCGCATGTCCTCGTCTAATTATGTTAATACGCTTTCCATTATGTAGATACGTTATTACATTATGTAGATACTTTATAACATTATGTAGATACGTTATTACATTATGTAGATACTTTATTACATATTGTAGATACGTTATTACATTATGTAGATAAGTTTTGACAGTATGTAGATACGTTATTACGGTATGTAGATACGTTTTTACAGTATGTAGATACGTTATTATATTATGTAGATACGTTATTACAGTATGTAGATACGTTATAACAATATGTAGATACATTATTACATTATATAGATACTTTAGTACATTATGTTATTACGTTATAACATTATGTAGATACGTTATAACATTTTATATATTTGTTCTAACATTATGTAGATACGGTATGTAAATACGTTATTACAGTATATAGATACGTTGTTACATTATGAAAATACGTTATCACATTATGTAGAAACGTTATTACATTATGTAGATACGTTATTACATTATGTAGATACGTTATTACATTTTATAGATTCGTTTTAACATTATGTAAGATACGTTATTACGGTATGTAGGTACGTTATTACAGTATGTAGATATGTTATTACATTATGTATATACGTTATTACAATATGTAGATACGTTATGACATTATGTAGATACGTTATTACATTTTACAGATACTCTGTAATATTACACAGTTACGCTATTGCATTATGTAGATATTTTATTATAGTACTAGTATGTTGATACGTTGTCACAGTATGTAGATACGTTATTACATTATACAGATACGCTGTTACATTACACAGATACGCTATTACATTATATAGATACTTTATTACATTATGTAGATGCTTTATTACATTATGTAGATACGTTATTACATTATGTATATACTGTATTATAGTATGTAATTACGTTATTATATTATACGGATACTCTGTAATATTATACAGATACGCTATTGCATTATATAGATACTTTATTGCATTATTTAGATACGTTATTACACTATGTTTGTATCTAACCACGCTTTTGTACATTTTGCGCGTTAGTGCATTGTACATAGCGTTCTGTAATTCAGTCGACTGTCAAGTAACAGTCCTGTATTAATATCGTTAATACTGACACAAAACATCGTGTCATAGTGTTGTTATAATAAATCGCCACGTTCCGATACCAGAAAGATAAACAAGTACTAGTATAGAGAAATTGGCGGAAGTTTTTTCTGCTGTGCACATACTGAGGTCTCAAGAGTCACTTACAAAATAGATATTTAAGGGTTGATTTCCGTTATACAGTCAAACGCATTGTCTTGTCTTCATTTTAACGGATATGATTTTAAATACATACATATGTTGAATTCGATTTTACTCATGCTCATCTACATATATACTTTAGTTGTTACTATAACGTGTTTATTCCGTGTATACTCGTGAAACAAAAGTGTATATCTAATTCATTGTTAGTACTTCGCTCTTTTTCAAGGAGTTAATTAATTTTTGATAGTAGTAAGTGTCGTGTCACCATACAGAACTGTTGGCTCGACTGTGACAATGTGTTGTTGGGATCCGGCATTAAAGTGTTGTCGTAAATCGGCATTACGTGGACATATTATGTTACACAGATCATCTTGGAAAGTTGTGGTAACACTTGTATTGGTCACTTGGGTGGTATTTTATGTCACCAATGTACCGTTAAAACGAAACACGTATGTTTATTTTCCCTGACATATACAGAATATCGCAACAACGCGAGGATACGGGGAATAAAGGCAAGATTGCCAAGAAACACTGGTTACCAAGGCAGCCGCCAAAACACCAAGCATGTGTACATCCGAAACTGGATATAGAGGAAACAAGATCTCGCAAGTATAAAGTAGATCCAATTAAATGCACCAAGGAGTTTGACTGGGTTTTTACAAAAGGAGGTCGTTTCTTTATTAACTCTGTGGCCGTTGATAAACACGATGCGGTGCAATGCGATTATACGCCAATTCTTAAAACCAAGGACGACAATATGGAGTACGGTAAAGTTGTCAAAGATTATAGAAACAATACAGAACTGATCTCTGACGCTTTCAAAGTCGAGTGCAAGGCAGCGGACAAATCAACATACACAAACGTACATACTGCTATAAAGATTAGACATGATATATTGAAAGCAAGGACCACAGACTTTAACAAGGACGGTATGGGAGTTAGTGTTGTAATGTACGGTATAGACTCGCTATCCAGGCCCATGTTCCAAGTTCAGCTACCGAAAACACATGACTACTTCGTAAACAAACTTGGAGGAATATTACTCGAAGGATACAACATTGTAGGTATGTGTACAGTTTTGAACCAATTTAAATCGAATGTTACTACCATGCTGTTTTAGATAATTACCACATGCTTTTTATGGTAGTGGGGTTGGGTGTGAAGGCTGGACTCCCCTACGATCGGGTTGTGTAAATATTAAACAAACAAATAAACAAAACAATCCGAACATAGGAAACAATTAATAGATGTGACGCCCTTAACACCAAGTATTAAACAAACACAAGGCATCTTCATCATAGTCAAACTTGACAACGTTTATGGTGAATCAAATGTGCTTTAATTAACTAAATATCGCTATGTTTGACTTGTATAGCGAGTCAAACTTGTGTAAGCATCCACCTCTATCGAGCAACCTCTTGTCTTAAGCAGCCACGTTTGCTATTTCCCATTAATATGGATCCAGAGTAATTAAACCTATATTAAGCGACTACATGTCTTGAAAGGCTTTTTACTCCTTCTGTTGACTGGCTGCTGAAGATTTGACTACTCTTTAATTATTATATAATACGTTTCATTTTATGGCAAAAAGCACGAAAATATCGTTCGAATGATTCATCTTTAAACTGCAGGTCTGTTGCAACCACTGCCGCATTTTCCGTAGACGTGCGTGATTAACGTTTGTCATTATTGTAACTATTTTATGTTTCGCAGACATAAATGTATCCTTCATTTTATATATCAAAATATTATCATAAACTAAACTGAAGCTGGGGACCTCGATCGTAAACTTAACTGAAGATGGTGACCTCGAGGTTCAGTGTGACAAAATCTAAATTTCAACAATTTTACTATTTTTAGATTCCCGTCTCAAATAACAAAAATGTGGTGTTATGGACCAAAATACAATAAAAATACATTTTGTTTTACCATGCTGCAATTTTGATAATATTTTATCTGACGTTATGAAAAGATAATTTTATTTTAAAACATCATTTTGTTTCTCTTTCAAAGATGCATACGAGGGTCATTCAATAAATTTGGTCACTAATGGCCTTCCGTAGAAATAATTGTGCGTAAGAACATCAACAACTCGTGTAATTGTTTGGGGATGTTTATTCAATACGCCTGCGAATTCTTAATTTAATCCGATTGTAACTGACCAAGATATATTTTGTTGAATTATACAGACTCATATACAGTGGCTTTATTTCAATGTCATAATGAAACCTGAAGAAAAAATATAAATAAGGGCTTACATTAAAGCCCGAGTTTCTTTGCAGTTACCGCCAAAAGACATTATGTGACATTATAGTGTCACAAGGACAACCAACCCTAGAACTGTACCCAAAAGGCTGAAGTTCCATATCGCAAATACATGGTATAACACCAATCTCAGTCACATTATACCGTCACCAGGTCATCCAGTCCTAGAACTGTAACCAAACACTGAAGTTCCATATCGCAAACACATGGTATAACACCCCTCCCTGTCATAATATACTATCACTAGGCTAACCAGTGGTAGAACTGTACCCTAAAGACTGAAGTACTATGTCGCAAACACATGGCATATCACCCTTCCCAGTCACAATATACTATTACTAGACTAACCAGTGGTAGAACTGTACCCTAGAGACTGAAGTACCATGTCGCAAACAAATGGTATAATACCCTCCCTGTCACAATATACTATCACTAGGCTAACCAGCGGTAGAACTGTACCCTAAAGACTGAAGTACCATGTCGCAAACACATGGTATAACACCCCTCCCTGTCACGATATACTATCACTAGGCTAACTAGCGGTAGAACTGTACCCTAAAGACTGAAGTACCATGTCGCAAACACATGGTACAACACCCCTCCCTGTCACAATATACTGTCACTAGGCTAACCAGCGGCAGAATTGGTATATCACCCTTCTCAGTCATAATATACTGTCACTAGGCTAACCAGCGGTAGAACTGTACACTAAAGACTGCAGTACCATGTCGCAAACACATGGTATATCACCCTTCCCAGTCACAATATACTGTCACTAGGCTAACCAGCGGTAGAACTGTACCCTAAAGACTGAAGTACAATGTCGCAAACACATGGTATATCACCCTTCCCAGTCACAATATACTGTCACCAGGCTAACCAGCGGTAGAACTGTACCCTAAAGACTGAAGTACCATGTTGCAAACACATGGTATAACACCCTTCCCTGTCACAATATACTATCACTAGGCTAACCAGTGGTAAAACTGTACCCTAAAGACTGAAGTACCATGTCGCAAATATGTCGGGTATATCACCCTTCTCAGTCATAATATACTGTCACTAGGCTAACCAGCGGTAGAACTGTACCCTAAAGACTGAAGTACCATGACGCAAACACATGGTATATCACCCTTCCCAGTCACAATATACTATCACTAGGCTAACCAGCGGTAGAATTGTACCCTAAAGACTGAAGTACCATGTCGCAAACACATGGTATAACACCCCTCCCTGTCACAATATACTATCACTAGGCTAACCAGTGGTAAAACTGTACCCTAAAGACTGAAGTACCATGTCGCAAACTCATGGTATAACACCCTTCCCAGTCACAATATACTATCACTAGGCTAACCAGTGGTAGAACTGTACCCTAAATACTGAAGTACAATATCGCAAACACATGGTATATCACCCTTCCCAGTCGCAATATACTATCACTAGGCTAACCAGTGGTAGAACTGTACCCTAGAGACTGAAGTACCATGTCGCAAACACATGGTATATCACCCTTCCCAGTCACAATATACTATTACTAGGCCAACCAGTGGTAGAACTGTACCCTAAAGACTGAAGTACTATGTCGCAAATACATGGTATAACACCCCTCCCTGTCACAATATACTATCACTAGGCTAACCAGTGGTAGAACTGTACCCTAAAGACTGAAGTACCATGTCGCAAACACATGGTATATCACCCTTCCCAGTCGCAATATACTATCACTAGGCTAACTAGTGGTAGAACTGTACCCTAGAGACTGAAGTACCATGTCGCAAACACATGGTATATCACCCTTCCCAGTCACAATATACTATTACTAGGCCAACCAGTGGTAGAACTGTACCCTAAAGACTGAAGTACCATGTCGCAAACTCATGATATAACACCCCTCCCTGTCACAATATACCATCACTAGGCTAACCAGTGGTAGAACTGTACCCTAAAGACTGAAGTACCATGTCGCAAACACATGGTATAACACCCCTCCCTGTCACAATATACTATCACTACGGCTAACCAGTGGTAGAACTGTACCCTAAAGACTGAAGTACCATGTCGCAAACACATGGTATATCACCCTTCCCAGTCGCAATATACTATCACTAGACCAACCAGTGGTAGAACCGTACCCTAGAGACTGAAGTACCATGTCGCAAACACATGGTATATCACCCTTCCCTGTCACAATATACTATTACTAGGCCAATCAGCGGTAGAACTGTACCCTAAAGACTGAAGTACTATGTCGCAAATACATGGTATAACACCCCTCCCTGTCACAATATACTATCACTAGGCTAACCAGCGGTAGAACTGTACCCTAAAGACTGAAGTACCATGTCGCAAACACATGGTATAACACCCTTCCCAGTCACAATATACTAGCACTAGGCTAACCAGCGGTAGAACTGTACCCTAAAGACTGAAGTACCATGTCGCTAACACATGGTATATCACCCTTCCCAGTCACAATATACTATCACTAGGCTAACCAGTGGTAGAACTGTACCCTAAAGACTGAAATACCATGTCGCAAACACATGGTATAACCCCCTCCCTGTCACAATATACTATCACTTGGCTAACCAGCGTTATAACTGTACCCTAAAGACTGAAGTACCATGTCGCAAACATATGGTATAACACCCCTTCATGTCACACTATACTATCACTAGGCTAACAAGTGATAGAACTGTACCCTAAAGACTGAAGTACCATGTCGCAAACACATGGTATAACACCCCTCCCTGTCACAATATACTATCACTAGGCTAACCTGTGGTAGAACTGTACCCTAAAGACTGAAATACCATGTCGCAAACACATCGGTATAATACCCCTCCCTGTCACAATATACTGTCACCAGGCCATCCAGTCCTAGAACTGTAAACAAAACACTGAAGTTCCATATCGCAAATACATGGTATAACACCCCTCCATGTCACACTATACTATCACTAGGCTAATCAGCGGTAGAACTGTACCCTAAAGACTGAAGTACCATGTTGCAAACACATGGTTTATCACCCTTCCCAGTCACATTATACTGTCACCAGGCCATCCAGTCCTAGAACTGTAACCAAAACACTGAAGTTCCATATCGCAAATACATAGTCTAACACCTCTCCCAGTCACGTCATACTGCCACAATACCAACTAGAATGGTAACTAAAAGGCTGAGGCTTTATGTCGCCAACACTCCTTCCAGTAACATTATACTGTTACAGGGCCAACCAGTCCTAGAACCGTACCCAAAAAGCTGAAATTCCATGTTGCAAACACATGGTATAACACCCCTTCATGTCACAATATACTATCACTAGGCTAACCAGTGGTAGAACTGTACCCTAAAAACTGAAGCTCCATGTCACAAATTCATGGTACAACACCTCTCCCAGTCAAAATATACTATCACCCGGCAAACCAGCCCTAGAACTTTAACCAAAAGACTGAAGCTCCATGTCACAAACAAATGGTATAACATCCTCTCAGTCATCATACTGCCACAAGGCCAACCAGTACAAGAACTGTACCCAAATGACTAAAGCTCTATGTCGCAAATTCATGGTATAACACCTCTCCGAGTTACGTTATACCGTCACCAGGCAAACCAGCCCTAGAACTGTAACAAAAAGGCTCAAGTTTCATGCCGTGGACATATGGTATAACACCTCACCTAGTCACATTAAAGTGACACAGTGCTAAACAGTCCTATAACTTTACTCAAAATACTGAAGTATCATGCCGCAGACACATGGTATAATACCCATACGGCGGAGCTGACTTGTCCTAGAACTGCACTCCAAATACTGAAGTATCATGCCGCAGACACATGGTATAACACCCATACGGCGGAGCTGACTTGTCCTAGAACTGCACCCCAAATACTGAAGTATCATGCCGCAGACACATGGTATAACACCCATACGGCGGAGCTGACTTGTCCTAGAACTGCACCCCAAATACTGAAGTATCATGCCGCAGACACATGGTATAACACCCATACGGCGGAGCTGACCGGTCCTAGAACTGCACTCCAAATACTGAAGTATCATGCCGCAGACACATGGTATAACACCCATACGGCGGATCTGACTTGTCCTAGAACTGCACTCCAAATACTGAAGTATCATGCCGCAGACACATGGTATAACACCCATACGGCGGAGCTGACTTGTCCTAGAACTGCACCCCAAATACTGAAGTATCATGCCACAGACACATGGTATAACACCCATACGGCGGAGCTGACTTGTCCTAGAACTGCACCCCAAATACTGAAGTATCATGCCACAGACACATGGTATAACACCCATACGGCGGAGCTGACTTGTCCTAGAACTGCACCCCAAATACTGAAGTATCATGCCACAGACACATGGTATAACACCCATACGGCGGAGCTGACTTGTCCTAGAACTGCACTCCAAATACTGAAGTATCATGCCGCAGACACATGGTATAACACCCATACGGCGGAGCTGACTTGTCCTAGAACTGCACCCCAGATACTGAAGTATCATGCCACAGACACATGGTATAACACCCACACGGCGGAGCTGACTTGTCCTAGAACTGCACTCCAAATACTGAAGTATCATGCCGCAGACACATGGTATAACACCCATACGGCGGAGCTGACTTGTCCTAGAACTGCACCCCAGATACTGAAGTATCATGCCACAGACACATGGTATAACACCCATACGGCGGAGCTGACTTGTCCTAGAACTGCACTCCAAATACTGAAGTATCATGCCGCAGACACATGGTATAACACCCATACGGCGGATCCGACTTGTCCTAGAACTGCACCCCAAATACTGAAGTATCATGCCACAGACACATGGTATAACACCCATACGGCGGAGCTGACCGGTCCTAGAACTGCACCCCAAATACTGAAGTATCATGCCACAGACACATGGTATAACACCCATACGGCGGAGCTGACCGGTCCTAGAACTGCACCCCAAATACTAAAGTATCATGCCGCAGACACATGGTATAACACCCATACGGCGGAGCTGACTTGTCCTAGAACTGCACCCCAAATACTGAAGTATCATGCCGCAGACACATGGTATAACACCCATACGGCGGAGCTGACCGGTCCTAGAACTGCACCCCAAATACTGAAGTATCATGCCGCAGACACATGGTATAACACCCATACGGCGGAGCTGACTTGTCCTAGAACTGTACCCAAAATACTGAAGTATGATGCCACAGATACATGGTATGACACCTATACGGCGGAGCTGACTTGTCCTAGAACTGTACCCCAAATACTGAAGTATCATGCCACAGACACATGGTATAACACCCATACGGCGGAGCTGACTTGTCCTAGAACTGCACTCCAAATACTGAAGTATCATGCCGCAGACACATGGTATAACACCCATACGGCGGAGCTGACCGGTCCTAGAACTGCACCCCAAATACTGAAGTATCATGCCACAGACACATGCTATAACACCCATACGGCGGAGCTGACTTGTCCTAGAACTGCACTCCAAATACTGAAGTATCATGCACAGACACATGGTATAACACCCATACGGCGGAGCTGACTTGTCCTAGAACTGCACTCCAAATACTGAAGTATCATGCCGCAGACACATGGTATAACACCCATACGGCGGAGCTGACTTGTCCTAGAACTGTACCCCAAATACTGAAGTATCATGCCGCAGACACATGGTATAACACCCATACGGCGGAGCTGACTTGTCCTAGAACTGCACTCCAAATACTGAAGTATCATGCACAGACACATGGTATAACACCCATACGGCGGAGCTGACTTGTCCTAGAACTGCACTCCAAATACTGAAGTATCATGCCGCAGACACATGGTATAACACCCATACGGCGGAGCTGACTTGTCCTAGAACTGCACCCAAAATACTGAAGTATCATGCCGCAGACACATGGTATAACACCCATACGGCGGAGCTGACCGGTCCTAGAACTGCACCCCAAATACTGAAGTATCATGCCACAGACACATGGTATAACACCCATACGGCGGAGCTGACTTGTCCTAGAACTGCACTCCAAATACTGAAGTATCATGCCACAGACACATGGTATAACACCCATACGGCGGAGCTGACCGGTCCTAGAACTGCACCCCAAATACTGAAGTATCATGCCGCAGACACATGGTATAACACCCATACGGCGGAGCTGACTTGTCCTAGAACTGCACCCCAAATACTGAAGTATCATGCCGCAGACACATGGTATAACACCCATACGGCGGAGCTGACTTGTCCTAGAACTGCACCCCAAATACTGAAGTATGATGCCACAGACACATGGTATAACACCTATACGGCGGAGCTGACCGGTCCTAGAACTGCACCCCAAATACTGAAGTATCATGCCACAGACACATGGTATAACACCCATACGGCGGAGCTGACTTGTCCTAGAACTGCACTCCAAATACTGAAGTATCATGCCACAGACACATGGGATAACACCCATACGGCGGAGCTGACTTGTCCTAGAACTGCATCCCAAATACTGAAGTATCATGCCGCAGACACATGGTATAACACCCATACGGCGGAGCTGACCGGTCCTAGAACTGCACCCCAAATACTGAAGTATCATGCCGCAGACACATGGTATAACACCCATACGGCGGAGCTGACTTGTCCTAGAACTGCACCCCAAATACTGAAGTATCATGCCGCAGACACATGGTATAACACCCATACGGCGGAGCTGACCGGTCCTAGAACTGCACCCCAAATACTGAAGTATCATGCCGCAGACACATGGTATAACACCCATACGGCGGAGCTGACTTGTCCTAGAACTGCACTCCAAATACTGAAGTATCATGCCACAGACACATGGTATAACACCCATACGGCGGAGCTGACTTGTCCTAGAACTGTACCCCAAATACTGAAGTATCATGCCGCAGACACATGGTATAACACCCATACGGCGGAGCTGACCGGTCCTAGAACTGCACTCCAAATACTGAAGTATCATGCCACAGACACATGGTATAACACCCATACGGCGGAGCTGACTTGTCCTAGAACTGCACCCCAAATACTGAAGTATCATGCCACAGACACATGGTATAACACCCATACGGCGGAGCTGACCGGTCCTAGAACTGCACCCCAAATACTGAAGTATCATGCCGTAGACACATGGTATAACACCCATACGGCGGAGCTGACTTGTCCTAGAACTGCACCCCAAATACTGAAGTATAATGCCGCAGACACATGGTATAACACCCATACGGCGGAGCTGACCGGTCCTAGAACTGCACCCCAAATACTGAAGTATCATGCCACAGACACATGGTATAACACCCATACGGCGGAGCTGACTTGTCCTAGAACTGCACCCCAAATACTGAAGTATCATGCCACAGACACATGGTATAACACCCATACGGCGGAGCTGACCGGTCCTAGAACTGCACCCCAAATACTGAAGTATCATGCCGCAGACACATGGTATAACACCCATACGGCGGAGCTGACTTGTCCTAGAACTGCACCCCAAATACTGAAGTATCATGCCGCAGACACATGGTATAACACCCATACGGCGGAGCTGACCAGTCCTAGAACTGCACTCCAAATACTGAAGTATCATGCCGCAGACACATGGTATAACACCCATACGGCGGAGCTGACCGGTCCTAGAACTGCACCCCAAATACTGAAGTATGATGCCACAGACACATGGTATAACACCCATACGGCGGAGCTGACTTGTCCTAGAACTGCACTCCAAATACTGAAGTATCATGCCGCAGACACATGGTATAACACCCATACGGCGGAGCTGACTTGTCCTAGAACTGCACCCCAAATACTGAAGTATCATGCCACAGACACATGGTATAACACCCATACGGCGGAGCTGACCGGTCCTAGAACTGCACCCCAAATACTGAAGTATCATGCCACAGACACATGGTATAACACCCATACGGCGGAGCTGACTTGTCCTAGAACTGCACTCCAAATACTGAAGTATCATGCCACAGACACATGGTATAACACCCATACGGTGGAGCTGACCGGTCCTAGAACTGCACCCCAAATACTGAAGTATCATGCCGCAGACACATGGTATAACACCCATACGGCGGAGCTGACTTGTCCTAGAACTGCACTCCAAATACTGAAGTATCATGCCACAGACACATGGTATAACACCCATACGGCGGACCTGACCGGTCCTAGAACTGCACCTCAAATACTGAAGTATCATGCCGCAGACACATGGTATAACACCCATACGGCGGAGCTGACCGGTCCTAGAACTGCACCCCAAATACTGAAGTATCATGCCGCAGACACATGGTATAACACCCATACGGCGGAGCTGACTTGTCCTAGAACTGCACCCCAAATACTGAAGTATCATGCCGCAGACACATGGTATAACACCCATACGGCGGAGCTGACTTGTCCTAGAACTGCACCCCAAATACTGAAGTATGATGCCACAGACACATGGTATAACACCCATACGGCGGAGCTGACTTGTCCTAGAACTGCACTCCAAATACTGAAGTATCATGCCACAGACACATGGTATAACACCCATACGGCGGAGCTGACCGGTCCTAGAACTGCACCCCAAATACTGAAGTATCATGCCGCAGACACATGGTATAACACCCATACGGCGGAGCTGACTTGTCCTAGAACTGCACTCCAAATACTGAAGTATCATGCCACAGACACATGGTATAACACCCATACGGCGGAGCTGACCGGTCCTAGAACTGCACCCCAAATACTGAAGTATCATGCCACAGACACATGGTATAACACCCATACGGCGGAGCTGACCTGTCCTAGAACTGCACTCCAAATACTGAAGTATCATGCCGCAGAAACATGGTATAACACCCATACGGCGGAGCTGACCGGTCCTAGAATTGCACTCCAAATACTGAAGTATCATGCCGCAGACACATGGTATAACACCCATACGGCGGAGCTGACTTGTCCTAGAACTGCACTCCAAATACTGAAGTATCATGCCACAGACACATGGTATAACACCCATACGGCGGAGCTGACTTGTCCTAGAACTGTACCCCAAATACTGAAGTATCATGCCACAGACACATGGTATAACACCCGTACGGCGGAGCTGACTTGTCCTAGAACTGCACCCCAAATACTGAAGTATCATGCCGCAGACACATGGTATAACACCCATAAGGCGGAGCTGACTTGTCCTAGAACTGTACCCCAAATACTGAAGTATGATGCCACAGACACATGGTATAACACCCATACGGCGGAGCTGACTTGTCCTAGAACTGCACCCCAAATACTGAAGTATCATGCCACAGACACATGGTATAACACCCATACGGCGGAGCTGACCGGTCCTAGAACTGCACCCCAAATACTGAAGTATCATGCCGCAGAAACATGGTATAACACCTATACGGCGGAGCTGACCGGTTCTAGAACTGCACCCCAAATACTGAAGTATCATGCCGCAGACACATGGTATAACACCCATACGGCGGAGCTGACCGGTCCTAGAACTGCACCCCAAATACTGAAGTATCATGCCGCAGACACATGGTATAATACCCATACGGCGGAGCTGACTTGTCCTAGAACTGTACCCCAAATACTGAAGTATCATGCCGCAGACACATGGTATAACACCCATACGGCGGAGCTGACTTGTCCTAGAACTGCACCCCAAATACTGAAGTATCATGCCGCAGACACATGGTATAATACCCATACGGCGGAGCTGACTTGTCCTAGAACTGCACCCCAAATACTGAAGTATCATGCCGCAGACACATGGTATAACACCCATACGGCGGAGCTGACCGGTCCTAGAACTGTACCCCAAATACTGAAGTATCATGCCACAGACACATGGTATAACACCCATACGGCGGAGCTGACCGGTCCTAGAACTGCACCCCAAATACTGAAGTATCATGCCGCAGACACATGGTATAACACCCATACGGCGGAGCTGACTTGTCCTAGAACTGCACTCCAAATACTGAAGTATCATGCCGCAGACACATGGTATAACACCCATACGGCGGATCTGACTTGTCCTAGAACTGCACCCCAAATACTGAAGTATGATGCCGCAGACACATGGTATAACACCCATACGGCGGAGCTGACCGGTCCTAGAACTGCACCCCAAATACTGAAGTATGATGCCGCAGACACATGGTATAACACCCATACGGCGGAGCTGAATTGTCCTAGAACTGTACCCAAATACTGAAGTATCATGCCACAGACACATGGTATAACACCCATACGGCGGAGCTGACTTGTCCTAGAACTGCACTCCAAATACTGAAGTATCATGCCACAGACACATGGTATAACACCCATACGGCGGAGCTGACTTGTCCTAGAACTGCACCCCAAATACTGAAGTATCATGCCGCAGACACATGGTATAACACCCATACGGCGGAGCTGACTTGTCCTAGAACTGTACCCCAAATACTGAAGTATCATGCCACAGACACATGGTATAACACCCGTACGGCGGAGCTGACTTGTCCTAGAACTGCACTCCAAATACTGAAGTATCATGCCAGAGACACATGGTATAACACCCATACGGCGGAGCTGACCGGTCCTAGAACTGCACCCCAAATACTGAAGTATCATGCCGCAGACACATGGTATAACACCTATACGGCGGAGCTGACCGGTCCTAGAACTGCACCCCAAATACTGAAGTATCATGCCGCAGACACATGGTATAACACCCATACGGTGGAGCTGACCGGTCCTAGAACTGCACCCCAAATACTGAAGTATCATGCCGCAGACACATGGTATAATACCCATACGGCGGAGCTGACTTGTCCTAGAACTGTACCCCAAATACTGAAGTATCATGCCGCAGACACATGGTATAACACCCATACGGCGGAGCTGACCCGTCCTAGAACTGTACCCCAAATACTGAAGTATCATGCCGCAGACGCATGGTATAACACCCATACGGCGGAGCTGACCGGTCCTAGAACTGCACCCCAAATACTGAAGTATCATGCCGCAGACACATGGTATAACACCCATACGGCGGAGCTGACCGGTCCTAGAACTGCACCCCAAATACTGAAGTATCATGCCGCAGACACATGGTATAACACCCATACGGCGGAGCTGACTTGTCCTAGAACTGCACCCCAAATACTGAAGTATCATGCCACAGACACATGGTATAACACCCATACGGCGGAGCTGACTTGTCCTAGAACTGCACTCCAAATACTGAAGTATCATGCCACAGACACATGGTATAACACCCATACGGCGGAGCTGACTTGTCCTAGAACTGCACCCCAAATACTGAAGTATCATGCCGCAGACACATGGTATAACACCCATACGGCGGAGCTGACTTGTCCTAGAACTGCACTCCAAATACTGAAGTATCATGCCGCAGACACATGGTATAACACCCATACGGCGGAGCTGACTTGTCCTAGAACTGCACCCCAAATACTGAAGTATCATGCCGCAGACACATGGTATAACACCCATACGGCGGAGCTGACCGGTCCTAGAACTGCACCCCAAATACTGAAGTATCATGCCACAGACACATGGTATAACACCCATACGGCGGAGCTGACTTGTCCTAGAACTGCACCCCAAATACTGAAGTATCATGCCACAGACACATGGTATAACACCCATACGGCGGAGCTGACTTGTCCTAGAACTGCACTCCAAATACTGAAGTATCATGCCACAGACACATGGTATAACACCCATACGGCGGAGCTGACTTGTCCTAGAACTGCACCCCAAATACTGAAGTATCATGCCACAGACAAATGGTATAACACCCATACGGCGGAGCTGACTTGTCCTAGAACTGCACTCCAAATACTGAAGTATCATGCCGCAGACACATGGTATAACACCCATACGGCGGAGCTGACTTGTCCTAGAACTGCACTCCAAATACTGAAGTATCATGCCGCAGACACATGGTATAACACCCATACGGCGGAGCTGACTTGTCCTAGAACTGCACTCCAAATACTGAAGTATCATGCCGCAGACACATGGTATAACACCCATACGGCGGAGCTGACTTGTCCTAGAACTGCACTCCAAATACTGAAGTATCATGCCGCAGACACATGGTATAACACCCATACGGCGGATCTGACTTGTCCTAGAACTGCACTCCAAATACTGAAGTATCATGCCACAGACACATGGTATAACACCCATACGGCGGAGCTGACTTGTCCTAGAACTGCACCCCAAATACTGAAGTATCATGCCACAGACACATGGTATAACACCCATACGGCGGAGCTGACTTGTCCTAGAACTGCACTCCAAATACTGAAGTATCATGCCACAGACACATGGTATAACACCCATACGGCGGAGCTGACTTGTCCTAGAACTGCACCCCAAATACTGAAGTATCATGCCGCAGACACATTGCATAACACCCATACGGCGGAGCTGACTTGTCCTAGAACTGCACTCCAAATACTGAAGTATCATGCCGCAGACACATGGTATAACACCCATACGGCGGAGCTGACCGGTCCTAGAACTGTACCCAAAATACTGAAGTATGATGCCACAGATACATGGTATGACACCTATACGGCGGAGCTGACCGGTCCTAGAACTGTACCCAAAATACTGAAGTATGATGCCACAGATACATGGTATGACAGCCATACGGCGGAGCTGACCGGGCCTAGAACTGTACCCAAAATACTGAAGTATCATGCCGCAGACACATGGTATAACACTCATACGGCGGAGCTGACCGGTCCTAGAACTGTACCCAAAATACTGAAGTATGATGCCACAGATACATGGTATGACACCTATACGGCGGAGCTGACCGGTCCTAGAACTGTACCCAAAATACTGAAGTATGATGCCACAGATACATGGTATGACAGCCATACGGCGGAGCTGACCGGTCCTAGAACTGTACCCAAAATACTGAAGTATCATGCCGCAGACACATGGTATAACACCCATACGGCGGAGCTGACCGGTCCTAGAACTGTACCCAAAATACTGAAGTATGATGCCACAGACACATGGTATAAAACCCATACGGCGGAGCTGACCGGTCCTAGAACTGCACCCCAAATACTGAAGTATCATGCCACAGATACATGGTATAACACCCATACGGCGGAGCTGACCGGTCCTAGAACTGCACCCCAAATACTGAAGTATCATGCCACAGATACATGGTATAACACCCATACGGCGCAGCTGACTTGTCCTAGAACTGTACCCAAAATACTGAAGTATCATGCCACAGACACATGGTATAACACCCATACGGCGGAGCTGACCGGTCCTAGAACTGCAGCCCAAATACTGAAGTATCATGCCGCAGACACATGGTATAACACCCATACGGCGGAGCTGACTTGTCCTAGAACTGCACCCCAAATACTGAAGTATCATGCCACAGATACATGGTATAACACCCATACGGCGGAGCTGACTTGTCCTAGAACTGCACTCCAAATACTGAAGTATCATGCACAGACACATGGTATAACACCCATACGGCGGAGCTGACTTGTCCTAGAACTGCACCCCAAATACTGAAGTATCATGCCGCAGACACATGGTATAACACCCATACGGCGCAGCTGACTTGTCCTAGAACTGTACCCCAAATACTGAAGTATCATGCCGCAGACACATGGTATAACACCCATACGGCGGAGCTGACCGGTCCTAGAACTGCACCCCAAATACTGAAGTATCATGCCACAGATACATGGTATAACACCCATACGGCGGAGCTGACCGGTCCTAGAACTGTACCCCAAATACTGAAGTATGCTACAGACACATGGTATAACACCAAACCAAATCGCACGGAGCGGAGCGATCCCAAACATTACTCAAAATGCTGAAATATCATGCCGCAGACACATAGTATACCATCTAACACAGTCGCACTGTATGGCGTTGCTGACCTGAATGGTCATGTCGCAGACACCTGGTATAACAACTAACCCAGTCGCACTATACGACGGAGTTGACAAGTTCTAGAACTGTACACAAAATGCTGAAGTATCATACCACAAACTCTCTCATTTTATGTGTTGAACTGTGTTCATGATCTGTTTCATGTACATGTGCATTAATTGGTCATTGTCTGATTAAAGCAATTAATTGTTTTGGTGTATGTGTGTTGCCAATAGTCGCGTACTTTATTTTATCACCGTTGTTGGTGTGTGTATGGCCAATAGTCACGTACTTTATTTGATTACCGTTGATGTTGTGTACGGCCAATAGTCACGTACTTTATTTGATCACCGTTGATGGTGTGTGTGCGGTCAATAGTCACGTATTTTATTTAATCAACGTTGATGGTGTGTGTGTGTGTGGCCAATAGCGACGTACTTTATTTGATCACCGTTGATGGTGTGTGTGTGCGGCCAACAGGCGCGTCCTTTATTTTATCACCGTTGATGGTGTGTGTGTATTGCCAATAGTCACGTACTTTATTTGATTACCGTTGATGTTGTGTACGGCCAATAGTCACGTACTTTATTTGATCACCGTTGATGGTGTGTGTGCGGCCAATAGTCGGGTACTTTATTTGATAACCGTTGATGGTGTGTGTTTGTGTGTGTGTGTGTGTGGCCAATAGCGACGTACTTTATTTGATCACCGTTGATGGTATGGTGCGGCCAATAGTCGGGTACTTTATTTGATAACAATTGATAGTGTATTTGCAGCCAGTAGTCACGTACTTTATTTTATCACCGTTGATGGTATGTGTGCGGCCAATAGTCGCGTACTTTATTTTGATCACCGTTGATGGTGTGTGTGCGGCCAATAGTCACGTACTTTTTTGATCACCGTTAATGGTGTGTGTGCGGCCAATTGTCACGTACTTTATTTTGATCACCGTTGATGGTGTGTGTGCTGCCAATAATCGCTTACGTTATTTTGACCATGTTTCTGGTGCAGCTTCTTCATAGAGTGGGTCATATTTGGCCAAATTGTTTAAGGCGCCGTATGAAAGACCAAGTTCGAGTTTAGTTCTATTTAGAATCTTTTTGAGAAAATGTGTTAGTAACTTGCAAAAGGACGATGATTATTCTCTTATTCATTCTTTTAAAACTGAAACTGAACATCACATGTTACCTGTAATGTGTTGAAAGTGGAGTTAATTCTTCTGTTCATGACCGCAAGTGTAATTTGTCAGATTTTTTCAAAACAGTTTTCTTCACTTAAACAAATAAAGCGATCAGCTGATGTAAACTGACTAATTGCGCCGTGGCACCCACCGTGTTTAACCCAAAGAAACATAATGTTGGTACATGAAGTCATTTAAGAAGCGTATTAAAAAAAATATCAGAGCAAATTAATCAGTACTTTCGAAGGAGACAGAGTCTTCTGTGGCCGAGTTGTCCAAGACGCTTGTACTAAAATATCATTTCCCTAGCACTTGTAATCTAAGAAAAGAATGTTTCTTTATACATGTACATAAGACTCGGTATAAATTAGCAAAGCCAAGATAGCCATCTTTGATATTAATTGGCCGAAAAACATATATTTGCAGGAGGGTCACCACGATAACACTAAAATCGCAAAATGTGCAAAGCCATAGCGGCCATCGTGGATGACCGTCTGTGCCAAAAACTCTCCCTCCAATTCCTAATTTTGTTGAACCCTGGAGGTCATAGTATTGAATGCATTTAAACACCTTTTGGTAGAGATTCATCAGGGTATCAATTTGATAAAATTCCATTGAATATGATTCAGTAGTTTTAGAGGAGAAAATCGTCTAAAACATGTTAATTCCACGTCAATTACATATTCTTACCTTTGAAACCCTAACTGTGACCCCACCAAATCATATTATAGAACAAAGTAGTGGCGACGAATTCGGGGTGACACCATGTGACAATTATCAATTATATAGTGATCGGAACAGACAACCCGTCATCTGACATCTTATGTACCGGTCGTTTCATTTTTTTTCTTAAAAGGTATTAAAGCAACTTTCTTGAAATTTGGACTTGAAACAGAAATAGTATAAACGCTATGTAAAGCCAAAATATATTGTCGTTTTATGTTGTTTACATGTTCTAATAATGCTACTCATTATTTTGTTGAAGATATTGGAACTTTAAAAGGGGCGGGTTAGCTGTTCCGTTCAGTATATATCTTATAAATTCTCATTCACGTCTATTTCAACAGGTGACGGAACAACACAGGCCCTTGCTCCGATGTTGACGGGTAAAGAAGAAACAGAACTTCCGGAAACACGGCGTGGCTATTCCGGATCTCAGACTGTAGATGTTTACCCGTTCATATGGAAACAATTCGAAAAAGAAGGATTTATCACACAGTTCATTGAAGACGAGCCACGTTTAGGGGCGTTTAATTACAGGCTGCAGGGTTTCCATTCTCAGCCCGTTCACCATTACACGAGACCATTTTATATTGCTGCCAAAGATTTTACACACATGTTACTAGATGATTATTGCTTGGGGTCAATCCCAAGGTACAAATTGGGATTAAACGTTATCAAAGAGTCGTTTGCAGCCTATAAAGGTGTTGGACAATTCGCGTTCAACTTCCACACTGAACTTTCACACAATGACAATAACGAAGCTCAAAATCTTGACGACGGTTCTGTAGATTTTCTTAAGTTTATGGAAAATAACGGACATTTAAATAATACTGTATTCATTCTCTTTAGTGATCATGGTGCTCGATTTGGTGCAGACCGAGCCACAGAAAGGGGTAAAATTGAAGAGCGCATGCCTTACTTTGGTTTCCTGTTTCCGTCTTGGTTTCAAATCAAATATCCGAAGGAAATGGACAACTTTAGAATTAACACTCAAAGACTTACGACCCCATTTGATATACACGAAACATTAACTAGTTTGCTATATCACAGAAATCCGCAATTTGGAAACCTCCAACACGTTGGAATCAGTCTTTTTAACGAAATACCACCGGAAAGAACGTGTGCGCATGCGCATGTTCAACCGCACTGGTGCGCATGTATGAAATGGACGCCCGTGTCGAGAACTGAAAACGAATCTATCGCTGCAGCAAATGCAGTTATAAGACTGATGAATGGATTACTAAAACCATATCTGGACCAGTGTCACGAATTGAAACTTGGAACCATTAAAGCATCGGCAAAATATATGGTAGACAACGCCTTGCTGAAGTTTGGGAGGAGCATGGACACGGATGGGCGTTTTCCAGAATTCTCCGACGATATGAAATCCCGCGAGGAATTATATCGAGTTGTTTTTGTTACCGAGCCTGGTTTAGGTTTGTTTGAAGCAACATTAAGGCGCGATATAAATATAGACCTATATACTGCCGATGCAAAGGATATTTCGCGGTTAAATATGTATGGTGATGCGCCGAATTGCATAGCGGATCAGGCGCCACATTTACGTCCGTATTGTCTTTGTAAGAATGCAAATTAACAATTTTGACAGGAAAGCATCATGATAGTGTGGACATGTGTTACTTTTGTTGAAATAATAACGTTATTTTTTATATAAAAAAAAACGTGTATACACAAGTAAGAATATGTCAGCATTATTTAAAACAAATATCATGTAATCATATGGCGTTGCCTATCCGATCTCCCGTGAACTTTATCTATTTTTTTCACTTTAAATACAAAATAATAACAAAATACAAAGTAATGACATCTAAAATGTTACATCAAATTTGCAAAAAAAGAAGACGTACCATCCTTGCTTTTTTCAAGGTCAGTTGTTGAAATGTTAAAGTAATTATGACTCAATCTCAACAGAAAATGTTCTGTTTATATTTAATTAAAATTGAATTTGACTTCGATATGCATACATGTATATAAGTAAATTTAAAAATAGTATTGTTATTATTAACATAGATACATGAATCATCAAAGGAGATGTTACATTCACAGACGACAGTCAACAACGCAGCAACGTATGTTGCACGTAGTAATTCAAAGGTCTGCTTCGTCTTACCGAGAGTAAAAAAATGTATCCAACAGGAGATGTAACATTCAAAGACGGCAGTCAACAAAGAAGCAATGTGTGTCAACGTAGTAAACCAAAGCGCTGCTTCGTCCTACCGAAGATGAAAAAGAAATGTATCCAACAGATGTAACATTCACAGACGACAATCAACAAAACAATATAAACACAATTCATATAAGGAAAAAATATAACAAGTAAAACATGTAGTTTACAACAGGCGTCACCGCCTCGGAACTGTCACTTACAAGGGAGGCTATTGTGTAGCTTAAAACCACTTAATGTCTCGCATCACTATTACATTTCTCATAGAGCTCCATTGTAACATGTATGTCCAAAACACAGTAAAAAAAACCCGCAGCATATGTCTGGGTTCAAACTCTTTACTGGTTCAATATATGCAAGTATAAAGTGAAAAAGCTTACCTTGACCAGGTTGTTATTTTCTTTAAATTCAATGGTTTTGTGATCAATTTCCAGAGAAATAATATTTCAACTATTCGCCCACCATGCGGTTCGAAATGACACAGAATTGCCCAGAAATCTGGTATCAGCAACACATTCTCAGTGGTGATTTCTAAAATACTGATGGTCAGTATTTAAGAAATCACTGATGGTCAGTATTTTAGAAATCACTGATGGTCAGTATTTTAGAAATCACTGATGAAAATTTGTTACACATGGTAAGAAAAAATATATCATTACAATACAAAGCCCTGAAAAAAAGAAGAAAAAGAGAACTAAAGTTTTATTTCTACCTCCTTCATCTATCCAGAGTACTCAAGGGAGATAATATTGGTGTGGGTCATTAACGGATGTACCCGACCTCGGTCTTCTCTAGTCGTCACATCAAAACACTAGACAGTTATTGGGGGAGATGCGTAGGGTGACGACAGAACACAGGTATCGCATTCACCATCCATATTTGAGAATACTTTAAGACTTGAGCTTTAAAATTCAAATTTCGAAAATAGATACTCAGTTTACCATGGTAAATATAATAATTGTGAGAGTTTATTTGACAATATATTAGGTGTCCCCGCATGTTTGCAAATTTTTCAAAATTCATTCTTGAGTTCAAGTCTAAGAATATTCTTTAGAATGGTTGGTGAATAGTCACGGAATACCACCCATGTTTGAAATAAAAAACTACACATTTCTAAAGCCAGGAGATGTGTAGATATGGTAGGTTATAACACTGGGTCATAACCCTAATTTGAATTTTTCGTCACCTAATTTGAATGTAGATATATACTTGGAAAACTCCATTAATTCATTTTATCGCTTGTACATAGAAGATGGCTTGATGTGAATGCATCAGCACATTTGTATAATTTGTTAAAAATACATAATTAACTATGCTCATTTACCTTTATTTTTCCGTTTGAGAGTGATCGAACCAGAGCATGAAAAGTTACCGAAGATTTTCTTGTATCAAATTTAGTTGTTTGTTCGGGAAATAATCAGGCGTGTAGTATATTTATCACCAGAATATAATGGGATTTTCACTTACTTCGGACTGCGTTTATTCAGATCTGATTTCATCTTTAAACAATTTTGACTCCGGTTTGTAAAAGCCGCATACAGAATCTGTACCTGGTGCAAAAAAAAAAAACCTCAACATTTTAATGTTACAGTCCAAATGTGTTAAATAATAATATTAGCATTTGCTTTGTTAATGTTACTATTTGTATATCATGTTAGTTCAGCAACGGTGCTTATGTTGAAATGTATATGTTATGTTTGCCCTCCTTCAAATGGAATTTCGGCGTAGAGATGGCAGCCAGCGTTTTGTATATAATAAAATAATGAATGTAGATTGCAGAATTTATCAGTTTTCAGGGGAAAAAAGACGTAGAGTAAATCAGCCTGGTGTAAATGCTATTATTATTATTTCTCGTGTTCCTTGGAATTATGGTGTTCATTTAGTATTGCTGGAAAAGAAATACCTGCTAGCGGGCATGAAGAGTGTTGCATATTTAAAACCTCTATGGACTGACTTAGAGAAACGAATCTGCCATTTTCTCTTCTTGATTGTGTCTAGGAACTTGTATATCAGATAGTAGTACAATAATGGTCGACAAGGGTATATATAAACTGAACAAATTTACTGTTGGAAATATATAACGTAACTCTCCATCCGGTACACCTCGCCGAGTATCCTAATCTAATACCAAAGGATGGTGGAATTAGCCGAGCATGTACGATTGCGTTAACATCATTTTCGTCCCTGGTGTAGAGCCGCATCTCATTTGTACTGAGCTACTGTAATTAAGCTAATGTACTAAATATGAAAAACATTGCTAATAGCAGTATTCATGAGCAAATGATTCGAAAGTTAAAAACATTTGGAATAAAAAAATGAATTACCCATTTTCCTTGCACCACCTGGTGATGACTTACTGGAAGTTGTAACTTAACTGTACTTGGAAGAGAATAGACTGGCATAGATATTGATTTTTATTTCCACTGTCTCGCCTCATGATGTGACAATCCGGGATAGAAAGAGTTTTGATGAACCCGTACACCAGGTTTAATCTCCCCAGTGGCGTCCTTTCTTGCTGGTCTTTCCAAGGGTGTGGCCCCTGTTGTCATCTCGTATCTAAGCATGTATTGTAGTTAGTATGATTATTTCTCGTATTTATTGTGTACATGCCAGTTTACTGACTGTGTCCTTTGTTACCGGTCTTTCCAAGGTGGTGACCCATGTTGTCATCTCGTATATCTATGCATTTATTGTAGTTAGTATGATTATTCCTTGTATTTATTGTGTACATGTCAGTTTGCTGACAGTGTCCTTTGTTACTGGTCTTTCCAAGGTGGTGACCTATGCTGTCATCTCGTATCTATGCATGTATTGTAGTTAGTATGATTATTCCTTGTATTTATTGAGAACATGTCAGTTTGTTGACTGTGTCCTTTGTTACTGGTCTTTCCAAGGTGGTGACCCATGTTGTCATCTTGTATCTATGCATGTATTGTAGTTAGTATGATTATTCCTTGTATTTATTGTGTACATGCCAGTTTGCTGACAGTGTCCTTTGTTACTGGTCTTTCCAAGGTGGTGACCCATGCTGTCATCTCGTATCTGTGCATGTATTGTAGTTAGTATGATTATTCCTTGTATTTATTGTTTACATGCCAGTTTGCTGACAGTGTTCTTTGTTACTGGTCTTTCAAAGGTGGTGACCTATGCTGTCATCTCGTATCTATGCATGTATTGTAGTAAGTATGATTATTCCTTGTATTTATTATGTACATGCCAGTCTACTGACTGTGTCCTTTGTTACTGGTCTTTCTTGTGGTGACCCATGCTGTCATCTCGTATCTATGCATGTATTGTAGTAAGTATGATTATTCCTTGTATTTATTTTGTACATGCCAGTCTACTGGCTGTGTCCTTTGTTACTGGTCTTTCTTGTGGTGACCCATGTTGTCATCTCGTATCTATGCATGTATTGTAGTTAGTATGATTATTCCTTGTATTTATTGTGTACATGCCAGTTTGCTGACAGTGTCCTTTGTTACCGGTCTATCCAAGGTGGTGACCCATGCTGTCATCTCGTATCTATGCATGTATTGTAGTTAGTATGATTATTCCTTGTATTTATTGTGTACATGCCAGTTTGCTGACAGTTTCCTTTGTTACTGGTCTTTCCAAGATTGTGAACCATGTTGTCATCTCGTATCTATGCATGTATTGTAGTTAGTATGAGTATTCCTTGTATTTATTGTGTACATGCCAGTTTGCTGACAGTTTCCTTTGTTACTGGTATTTCCAAGATGGTGAACCATGTTGTCATCTCGTATCTATGCATGTTTTGTAGTTAGTATGAGTATTCCTTGTATTTATTGTGTACATGCCAGTTTGCTGGCTGTATCCTTTGTTACCGGTCTTTCCAAGATGGTGACCCATGTTTTCATCTTGTATCTATGCATGTATTGTAGTTAGTATGATTATTCCTTGTATTTATTGTGTGCATGTCAGTTTACTGACTGTGTCCTTTGTTACCGGTCTTTCCAAGATGGTGACCCATGTTGTCATCTCGTATCTAAGCATGATTGTAGTTAGTCTGATTATTCCTTGTATTTATTTTGTACATGCCAGTCTACTGGCTGTGTCCTTTGTTACCGGTCTTTCCAAGGTGGTGACCCATGTTGTCATCTCTTATCTGTGCATGTATTGTAGTTAGTATGATTATTCCTTGTTTTTATTGTGTACATGCCAGTTTGCTGGCTGTGTCCTTTATTACTGGTCTATCCAAGGTGGTGACACATGCTGTCATCTCGTATCTATGCATATATTGTAGTTAGTATGATTATTCCTTGTATTTATAGTGTACATGCCAGTTTGCTGACAGTTTCCTTTGTTACTGGTCTTTCCAAGATGGTGAACCATGTTGTCATCTCGTATCTATGCATGTATTGTAGTTAGTATGATTATTCCTTGTATTTATTGTGTGCATGTCAGTTTACTGACTGTGTCCTTTGTTACCGGTCTTTCCAAGATGGTGACCCATGTTGTCATCTCGTATCTAAGCATGATTGTAGTTAGTCTGGTTATTCCTTGTATTTATTGTGTACATGCCAGTTTGCTGGCTGTGTCCTTTGTTACCGGTCTTTCCAAGATGGTGACCCATGTTGTCATCTTGTATCTATGCATGTATTGTAATTAGTATGATTATTCCTTGTATTTATTGTGTGCATGTCAGTTTACTGACTGTATCCTTTGTTACCGGTCTTTCCAAGATGGTGACCCATGTTGTCATCTCGTATCTAAGCATGATTGTAGTTAGTCTGATTATTCCTTGTATATTTTGTGTACATGCCAGTTTGCTGGCTGTGTCCTTTGTTATCGGTCTTTCCAAGGTGGTGACCCATGTTGTTATCTCTTATCTATGCCTGTATTGTAGTTAGTATGATTATTTCTTGTATTTATTGTGTACATGCCAGTTTTCTGACATTGTCCTTTGAATGTTGCGTCTCACATGTGATATCAGTTCATTAAATATTGTCGTTTTTTTTGTTGTTGCTATTTTCATCGTTTAAATGAAAAACTCCTATCATATGTGCATCTTTCTATTATTTTTTATTACTAAATATCTTGTTTTGTGCATGTACAGTTGTGTGTTCTGAAATAAACACATATTAAAAACAAACAAAAACTTTCTCATTTTGTGTTTGAATTTAACTGGGTTCCAAACAGCAACCGGGATTGGTTTCGTGTTTAATGAATAGAGACATTGTTTATAACAAATGTGTGTTAACACGTATTCACACATGGGTAAATAAGTTATATTCATACGTTTATATTTGTACATGTATAGTCAGGGTACGGTGTGCACGAGCGATTACAGAGTCAATTAAAGTCAAGATTTGTATTAGCATAATCACATACATGCCATTTACACAGACGTATTGTTGATAATTCATACATACAACCAATGCAACAAGGTAAAAAAAAAAAAAAAAAAAAAAAATATATATATATATATATATATATATATAAATTCACAAAACACGTCCTCGGTTAATGAGTTAATTTTCACAGACATATTAATGACAAGGGGCAATCATTAAAGGGAGTATATAAGGGAAAATGCTCTATATGTCTTAAAAAATAAAATTATTTTTGAAGTGGATAAAAAGCATCTCATCATCATTAATTAATAAAATCCGAATGGTTTGGTATGTCAAATCCCCCAAAATGTAACAAAACCGATATTTAAATTGAGTGGGTAACTTGAAACGAAATCCACATTCTAAAAATTAACTGCACTTAAATACTGTTTGACGACCTTTCCATCGTCATTCGGAGTCCAAGATAACACAATTTCAACTATCTGTAAACCTGTATAACCTGTCACAAAGTTTGTGGCAATTTTAAGCGGTAAATCTATTTTAGTAACCTAGGCGCGTAGCCCAAGTTCTTGCATGTTTGTATATACACCCTTTCGGCAATACACGGCCAGTGAGTATATAAAGGCATGATATATTGGAAAAAAGGTTTATAGCCAATTTTGAAATTTTTAAACAATCTGATATATTCCCTTTAACAAAACTCTAAACAACTGAACGATTTATATATCTTTGACGGCTGTCATCAACACCGAACGATGAACAGAGCATCTTCCCTATAAGCGAAGGGTTCTGGCATATTTTTTCGTCCTCTACACACACACACGCACGCACGCACGCACGCACGCACATATATTCAGAAATAAAATATGTTTAAACTATGTTTCTCCGGTCCGGTGTGTGTATATTCCATCAGATGTCAAGTAAGTTCCTGAAACTGTTTAATGTGCATGCATCCCACCATATTTGGTAAAGTAGTGCGGTGTGTAGAAGAAATGTGTTTACAAAGATAGTGTGTGTGTGTGTGTGTGTGTGTGTGTGTGTGTGTGTGTTGTGTGTGTGTGTGTGTTTATACGGATGTCCTCTTGTGATTGCATCTATTAAATAAAGATATTATTTGTCATTGAATGTCTTATAAATTATTACGAAACATATTGTAAACTTCGGTAAGATCTCCTCAAAGTCTTGTAGTTGAGCATGGGGACTTCGTTGGACGAAATATGTCTTTATATGAAAAATATATATTCATTAAAAATTTAAGTAAGTATATATCTATCTTGAATCTGCAGCTTCAAAGTATATCACAATATTAATCATTCAAACGTTGATCGAACAAGATATTATGCGATTTTAGTAAGACGTTTTGTCTACGTACAAAACACTTAGTGTTTACCTATATTTTTATTTATAGTCAGTATAATATTATGTAGTCGTTTCAGATTAGTATCAAATGTTACACCTAAGATTTTTTTAGTTTAAGACGCGCTTTCTTCAATTTATTGAATTACTCTCTTGAAGACTTTATTCAGTCGGAGGTTTAGTCACAATCAGAGTTGCAAACCGTTTCTTTCTATTCTATGATAAGCGTCAAATTAAAAAAAAGTTGTCTTATATACGATAATGTATCGGATACTTTGCTGAAGTATAATTTGACACAATAAAACTATTTATTTTATGTTTTTTGATGAATTATAGAGATTTCTCAGTGGATTATGTATGATAATCCACGGAAGAGCTGGGTCCAATCTAAAGATTAAATTTTAACATAAACTATCCCAGAACCTTATAACTCCCGAATCAACGGAAGAGCTGGGTCCGTTCTAAAGACTAAATTTTGACATACTCTATCCCAGAACCTTATATCAACGGGAGAGCTGGGTCCGTTCTACAGACTAAACTTTTACATAAACTATCCCAGAACCTTATATCCGCTGAATCAACGGAAGAGCTGGGTCCGTTCTACAGACTAAATTTTGACATACTCTACCCCAGAACCTTATATCTGCTGAATCAACGGAAGAGCTGGGTCCGTTCTACAGACTAAACTTTTACATAAACTATCCCAGAACCTTATATCCGCTGAATCAACGGAAGAGCTGGGTCCGTTCTACAGACTAAACTTTTACATTGTCTATCAAAGAACCTTATACAGTTATTTCTAAATGAAAATGTATATAGTTTTGTTGTGTTTAAACCATATTTCAGTTTTACTATTTCCTTTGCTGTTCCCCGACAGCGCCTCCCAGAAATAATTAGAAATTGATTGTTGAGAGCAATATGTAGATGTAGATGCAGACATACAATACACAGTACAGTACTTACATTTATGATATTCTCAATACCCAGTACACCACCGATACTACTTTTGTCCAGTTTCTCATCCATTTCAGTATATTCACTGCTAAAACTTTAAGCAAACCTGTTCTTTGTATTCAACTGGAAAAAAGTGTAAGATTCGGAAAAATGCGAAAAATACGGCGACCCATTTATCAAGTGATAAGGTTGACACTCAATCGTGATATTTTTATATTTCAGCAAATGTTTGACTAAGTTTATTCATTTGACGTGCTTCGGAAATTTACACACCAATTTGTTATGAGTTACACTAAGTGTGTATGCTGAAGTTGTAACAAACAACAAAATATCAGTCATTATAAGTTTTTCTTACGTAGCATTTTGGAGAGCAAGAACAAAAGAGTATTTAGCCATTGGACAGCATCAGAAGATTAGCGACTTCTCCCGGTGCTACACCACTGGCTGGATAAGACGATGATGTAGATAAGTCAATTCTGGCCATTATCGATTCTTGAAGTTGGTGATCAATTGAGGATCGTCCTGATCCAAGCACTGTGTTGATTGATTGGTGCAGTGATGTGAAGTCTTCTGGTTGCAGTGAAGACATTACTGGACATTTGAGTACTACCAGTTCTCCACAGACAGAATATCCCCAGCCAGAAGAAAAAGCCTGCATGGGGTTGCTAATATGAACACTCCTTTCGACAATATAAACGCCAAGTTGAGAGATTTGAACAGGGAGGTTGCAATTATGTCAGGGGATGGACATTGTATTCTATGCCATAGTTGTAGGTCTGGCACAGGAAGAAATACAAGAGGTAACCGGTGAGACCCTATGTACAATGCTTGTAAATGAAATAACAGTTATGCTGATCATTACAGAGAATTCTGAAATGGTCGTAAATCATTAGCGATATGGGTCGATATGTCAGACTCAAAGAATTGAACAATGCCACTGTGGATCTTATTTTGTCGGTATTGTGTAACTGCCTTGATATTTCTGATCATTTCTGCCATCATTTACCACTATGGGTCATCTGGCCTTATAAATGTTCTTGCAACCGGTCCAGGTAGGTGGAACGTCGTCTTCAGAAAGGACATATACCTTGTTCTCAATGATATGAATGGAAACGCACATTATAATAGCTTAAAGAAAATCACTGCGACTTACCAACCGCTCCTGACTACCTCGAAGGCACGTCTGATATGCTGTTTTCTCCTAAAGAATAAACACAGGAAGAAACATAGCATTACAGCTCTTACAGGCACACCAGAGAAGAATGCGATAGAAGAGGAATTAAATCTGAAACAAAAAAATCAATAAAGTGGAGAATCTGTTAAAAAGTCAGCTTAAAAGTCACTTAATATTAAACTGCAGAAACGAACTGAACAGAAGATGTCTAGATAAAGTCAACGCAGACGCGATGTCGTCAGACGAATGCTTTTGCTTAGTATGCGGCGCGCCTTACTCGAATAGTCGGACAAGGCAGACGTGGATCAAGTGCCTGGGATGCAAGGGTTGGGCACATGAGGCATGTACTTATGTGCCCAAAAACAATGTTTATATATGTCACAATTGTGAATTCGGTGGGGGAAGTTAATGATATGTTTTAAGTTTAGCCTAGTTACATATGGGTCATAATGTCATGCATCTTATACACATTAAGGCTATAGCCAATTAAATCAATTAGAGTTTGGTACAGTGAAATTAGTAGACCCTTATCAGAGTTTAAGAATGAACCGATTTCTATACAATGTTGTAAACTGCAAATATTGAGCGTATTTTCTTTTTTTATAGGTATACGGCTGATCTAAATCGGCAAATTATTTAAGTTGATATACCAAACAATGTGGAAAATGTAACAACTATCCCCGTCTTCTCTAGTTGGAGATGGATAAAGTCATTGGGATTGGCAGATTGGTGGTTAAGTTCCCTGTCGTTAGAAATCCCGTCGCTGAACTCCCAAAGTGAGCCTACGGTGTTGGTGCTTTAAGACAATTGTGCCTACGGCGACGTTAAAAACATACAGACGAAAAAGTATTATATAGGCGTAGTAGCACTATTTGAAACATGCATGATTGCGGTTATAAATAATCCTTGCTTCTTCTTCTTTAAAATGCATTCCTTATTTCAATGCTCATTTTTTATTTGAATGGCAATATTGAACATTTTTAAAGCATTGTCATGTTTGAATTCTGCGCTTAGAAAAAAAAACTGATGCTTGGAAATAAGGAATTATATAGATTCTATACAAGTCCTTGTTGGAAATTTGGGTATGAATACATGACTTGGGATGTCTACTTTCACTTTGTCAACAGTGCACACACTGAACAGAAAAAACACACATTACCCCTACTTTTCTCATCATATTTTGGTAGTGCAGAAGTTGTAAAATAATAAAAAGTAATTTTAACTTCTTTCATTTACGTCTCTCTATGAATGAAAAGCCTTCAAACTTTTATTATTTACTATACAATAAAGAACAAAAATACATCGTTTTAAAACAGTATCCGGTGTACGTTGCACACGAATAACAACACACACTTTAATGACGTATTTCACACTTCCGGTTTCACAATTGGCCACCCACATGCTTTATAGTTTTTTAATAAATAGCTATGCAGCAACAACAACCCTCGTCTTCTTCGAGTAACTCATCAAATGCGTCTAAATTGAAGTTTAGGACGGATGACTTAGATTTTCCTTACTGTCCGGACTCGAATAAATATGAAAAACTTGCAAAAATTGGACAAGGGACTTTTGGGTACGATGCTAAATTTTATGAATTAAAAAAAAACAACAACAAACCCTCAACCGAAATATTTCTAAATTAATATATTGATTATTTCTATTAGATCAATATATACGCTATATATATATTATATCTATGCCTTTGTTTAGAATCTGATATGCATAAATTATATTGCAACATTTATTAAGCCAGACACAATCTTTCCCTTTTTTCATCTGTAAACTGATTATTATCTAAGAGGTAGGTTTACAGGCATTTCAATCACTGATTAACATAGAAGTTCAGTGAGATCTTTTACATGTACTGGGTATGGCTCTCCCATTAGGCCTATGCGACCGACTGCTTTAATTCCTCTACCAAGGATTGCATGCACAATCAGTACCTTGCCCAAACCACAGAGTTGGCACCTATTGCCCGAACAAGTCACAGTGGCAGTTCCGTGTATATAATTGCATCGGTCTGATCTTGTCTGGTCTATAACTTTACATGCTTAGATGGATTTTGAAAAAAAAAAAGGCACAATAATTGTTCACCATAATCGGAAGATTTATTGCGCATAAGACTGTAGCTCAAAGGTCAATGTCACGCTTAAAGGTTCAAGGTCAGAAATAGGTACAAAATATTTTATCCGCTCCATATCTTGTTTACAACTTGACTGATTGTGTTATAACATGGCACAAATTAATATTCACCGTAATCAGATGTGTCGTGCCCATAACCCAGGTCCGTAGCTGAAATGTCAAGGTTATGCCTAGAGGTCTAAGTTCGGAATTATGTACAAAATTCCGTGTACATTCCATATCTTGGAAATCACTTTGAACACAAATTTTGAAAAAACATGGCACAAAATAATGTTCAACATAATCAGACAATGTGTAGACTCAAGACAACATGTCCATAGCTCAAAGATCAAGTTCAGAAATAGATACAACAATGAACATTTTATGTTCACTCCACATCTTGTAAACCATAAATTTGACATATTTTGAAAAAAATATGGCACAAATATTGACCTTAATGAGATGACATGTAATGCATAGACCAAGTTCAGTACCTAAAATGTCAAGACTATATTTAGGTGTTCGAGGTAACTTGTCATGCATATGACCCAGGATCTTAGCTCAAAGGTCAAGGTCACACATAGAGGTTCAAGGTCAGAAATAGGTACAATATCTAATCCACCAGTCAGAATATGAAATAACTTTACACAAATATTCATCATAATGAGATGTTTCACACAATTTGTAGGTCAAAGGTCATAGACATACTTCGAGGTTCAAGGTCAGAAAATGGGTACAGTATTTAGTATCCACTCCATATTTTTAAAGTGCTTAATAGATTTTGAAGTAATGTGCTACAAATGGTCGTCATAATGTGACAATGTTCGATTACAAAGTCTGTAATTTGAGGACGCAACATTGTAGCCCCTTAGACATCTAGTTTATGTATCATCTGTATCATTAACTTCAAATAATAAAAAAATAAAAACACCATATACTAGTATGTGACTGCATACCATTTATAAATGTATAATATGATCAATTGCAGTGAGATAATCAAGAATCGGAAAATAAACGTGTACACATGATGATATTGACTATTTGCAGGGAGGTATTCAAGGCCAGGGAATTATGCCGTGATCAGCCATCACAGCAAAGGCAAGTTGTGGCTATGAAAAAAGTATTGATGGAAAATGAAAAAGAAGGGGTAAGTACAGGACAGCTAAATTTCTGTTACTCAGACATTGATAGAAAAATTATTCAAAAATTCAAAAATATATTATAGATGACCGTTTGACAAAAGAAGATACTGGTATTCAATTTCCTCACATTGATCAGTAAAAGAGTTATTACAAACCTTATAGCTTGAATGTTATGAAATGGTTTACAGGACGGATTTGTTCACATTCGATTGGTGAATGGCATTAAGTGTTATACCTGTCCATTCATTCGTTCATTCATTCATTTATTTATTCATTCATCCGTTCATCAGCTAAATTATTAGTTCCGATCAATAGCTTTTGAAGGGGTCTATGTATTAACTATTTCTTGTGTATATATATAAAATAAAGGACAAGTTCAATATTTGTTAACATTGGTCAAGAGTTAACTTATGGCCTCTTGTCAATTTAATTTTCAGTAAAAAAATTGGTTTCTAGATCAATAGCAGGAGTGTCATTGTCAACCGAAACATTTCTAGTGTTAGCTAAAATTTAGTCTTAAAGGGATTATATCAGGAAGAAAGCGCTATAAATGTCTTTTTAAAAATAGATAAAGAGCATCTCATTATCATTAATAAATAAAATCCAAATGGTTTTTTTCTTCTCTCACTGTATAACATTATACAAATCCTTGTAACAAAGGGAAATAAAGAGTATAATAAAGAATAAAACTGACTGCTTCATATAACCTCTGATACATTGAAAAAGTATGGTGTTAAGTTCTACTTAGTTTGAATTACATGCATGTACCAGTTTCATGCCAAACTACGAGGAATGTCTAAAAAATTCATGGACTTTTCTTTTCTATACCACTATAAATGCTCTGGATCCAGAAATTTTACACATAATTTATTTTACTATTTATAAATATGCACATTCAAGAACACACTCTGGACAAAATGTTGATTTTTAAAATATTTCATAACCCTATTTTTACATGTTTGTCTATTACTATGGAAATGTTTGAAAATGACTCTACAACGTGTACCTGAAAATTGATTTATTTTCAAAATACGACCAACCATGCACTACATATTTTCTGTGCTATTCTGTCTACTTCAGGATTGATTGATTGGTTGAATAATTACCGTCATTTTTATGCCATCGAGGGGTTAACCCAACCACTGCATCCTGGTATCCTGAAAGGTTAACAGAACATCAGCACACCCATCTCCGCAGTAACTGATAACCTCCCTATTTGAATCAGCTGTGAGACTGTGGTCCGGACGGGGATTCAAACTCAGGCCCCTGTATTGATAGTGAGAGGAGCTACTGACTGAGCTAACCAGAACTGGCACCACTTCAGGACAATTTTGTTGTACCATTTCATGGGTTGCTGTATGTGACACGGGCTGTTCTAACTGCCATGGGCAGCTTCAAAACATCAGCAAACCGCCAACCTCGTAAGTCTGCTTTAAGATGAGAGAATACCACTACAGTCTAAATGTCTCAATTCTGAAGAAGTCGGTAGTTACGACTGCTCTGTGGGCCAAGAGCAGATGCATTGTTTTGATGAAATATATAGTTTCTATCATTTTGTTTGGCCTATTCTTCTGGATTGCATCATCAGGTCCTGCGAAATAACTTGGAGAATAAACATCACATTGATTGAAACTTCTGTTTAAATAATGGTGACAATTCAGTATCATTAAGCATCACTATTCATTTATAAAATGAAATAAAATTGATTTACTAATATTGAAAACATTTAAAAAATAATAACAATACAAAATGTAAATTATATGTGCATGTAGATGTAACTGACATGAAATCTAAAGACAGCCTCTATTTTGATAATAATACTCTATATTCACTGTTTGGTCCTTAGGTAGGTCCATATAAACTTGTGTGACAACCCTTACATTTTTAGGTATGTAGTGACAAAGTATGTTTCTATACCGTAGATTCACCTCTGCATTTATGGTTCATAAAACAGCAATGTTTCATCTGTGGTAATAACCATACATACAAATTGTGTCATTATAAGAGTTTTTTAGACAAATTAATCTGGTGCATTTTCTCTTCTTCCTTAAGGAGTCTTGTTACTCGGCAAGCACACATCTTGGTTCAAGTTAAGTTTAGTGGTTACATTGATTGATTGAATATTTAGCGTCATTTCTATGCCACCGAGGGCTAACAGACGATCAGTTAACCTAACCACTGTTTCCTGGGATCCTGAAAGGTTAACCAGCAAGTACCTGATAACTTCCCCACTTGAATTAGCGGTGAGACACGAATGATAATGAGACACAATGTTTATAAATCATCACGGAGACTTGCTGGGCGGGGATTCAAACTCACGACCCCTGGATTGATAGTCAGACGCATAACCAACTGAGCTAATTGGGCCTTGGTGGTTACAAGCCTGTGTAAGGTTGGCTTACTTACTCCAACATTGTCACTTATTTTGCACACAGTGGTCAGTCTTCACGTAATGCGTAGATTCAACCACAAAGAGACGAGACCTATTTTTGTCTAAAATATTGTTCTTTCTATCCTCAAGCAGCTTGTGCACTTGAATAATCAACTTTGTCAAACAATTCAAAGATAAAAGTCCTGGATATGATCTTGGTTGGTGTGATACTGGTCCTAGCACAGAATTTTTTCACAATAACAGCAAAACTGACTGTCTTGTTTGGATCATTAAGTATTCCAAAGTGAACAGATGACGTCTACGTTTCAGAAGATATTTGTTCTAAAACTTTGTTTCATGTAACGTCAAACTGAGTTTAGTGTAATTTAGCATGTTTTCTAGGTGAATAGAATCTGTTCTTATTGTTTTTTTTCAGTGCTTCATTGGTTGCTATGTATGTTGCCATAACAACCAATTGTGTTAGAAATTGGTGAAATGTATTTTATAAAAAAATGTAAAATACAATGTTTTCCTTAAAGTTGGTTTTATCCAGAGTATGAATTTTTATTTCATTAAAATGAATTAAAAATTAGATTGACAGGACAGTCCACAAACTTTTGAGACATTACCTCATAGATATTCAAAGAAAATTGAGATAAAGTCAAGCTTGTCACCTCTGTCTGACTGTTAATATCATTTGTTTAAGTTTGCTTTCTGTAATGACTTCTGCTCAGTAACTTAGTTCGCTTTCAATAAAACTTTTCTTCAAATCCATTGTAAATAAAAAGAGCATGGGATCGCATTTCAGTTTTAAGTCAAGGTGACTATTACTTAATTTGGAATGAGAATGACCTTGATTAACTAATTTGGAATGCCTTATTTTATGATTTCAGTTTCCCATTACTGCACTACGCGAGATAAAGATCCTGCAGCTTCTCAAGCATGAGAATGTGGTGAATCTCATAGAAATCTGCAGAACAAAAGGTAACTGCCAGAGTTAACTAAATACTCTGTACACTGACTACAATGCTGACTCCAGACAACATCAGGATTTGACACTACATGTATCTTATTTTATCAGGGAGTCAATTAAGTATATAAGGCCTCTTGCACATTTCACACCTTTCAGGGTACAGAAGGTTCTTTTTTAAAAGATGCTTGGGTATATAGATATTTAGGAGTATTTATATCATCTTTTTATTAACAATCGAGTAAGTTTTTTGCCATGTAGGCAGTTCACACTAATCCTGTACAGGGGAGTGTGGGGGGAGGTTCTACACATTCCGTAATCATAGATACTTCAACAATTGTAAACACAATTTTCTGGGAATGGTTTCATTTTGTAGAGAATCCATTGTGCAAAGAAAGCACTTTGAATTGTATTTCTGAGATTGATGGAAGTGTTGTTTAAGATAAATAGCTAATGTACATACATACACATTGAAAAGGAGATTTCTGACAATGAAAGAAAAGCTTATCTGGAGCACTGCCAGACCTGTATAAGTGGCCACCTCAGCTAAGCAGCTACTTGTCTTAGGAAGCCACATCTGCTATTTCCCATTTCTATGCATTCAGAGTAAATAAACCTGTATTAAGCAGCAACTTACATCTTAAAAGGTCACTTTTGCTCCTTCCCTTGACTGGCTGCTTAGGACAGGTTTGACTGTACATGTATTATAGACTAGATTGATAGGCTTTGATAGTGGAATTAACTACTGACGGGGATTTGAGCGTATTATTATTAACTAGTTTCGACCCTTTCTGGGTCTTCTTCAATCATGTATTATAGATATAAATTTTCAGCCTTCTTGGTTTACCTTTTACCAAGTCTATCAGACCATTTACCTTTGAACACTTGGAATTTACAGGTTCAGGCTATTCAGGTTTATTTAGTAGCATAGGGTTGAGCTGAGGATTGAACTTGCAACCTCTAGCATGAACACTATCCACTGCACTCTCCTTCACTTTTAATCACATTAATTCTTGCAACTTCCTTCTTTTTTTAAATATGATATTATGCACTTCTCACTCATTAAATACTGACTTATTGAATATTATGAACATATATTATTTGTAATGTATTTTACAGCTACGCAGTACAATAGGTTCAAGAGCACGTTTTACCTCATCTTTGAATTCTGTGAACATGACTTGGCGGGTCTTCTTAGCAATATGAACGTAAAGTTCAGTCTCGGTGAGATAAAGAAGGTGATGCAGATGTTGCTTAATGGTCTCTATTATCTCCACATGAACAAGATCCTTCACCGCGACATTAAGGCTGCCAATATTCTCATTACAAAAAATGGCATTCTAAAATTGGCCGATTTTGGATTGGCACGCTCATTGACCCACGATCACAAATATACAAACCGCGTGGTGACACTTTGGTACCGCCCACCTGAATTGCTTCTAGGAGAGAGAAATTACGGCCGTCCCATTGACGTCTGGGGCGCTGGTTGCATAATGGCGGAGATGTGGACGCGAACTCCAATCATGCAGGGAAAAACGGAACAACACCAGCTGCAGTTGATAAGTCAGCTGTGCGGATCAATAAAATCTGACATTTGGCCTGGATGTGAGAAGTTGGAACTATTTTCAAAAATGGAAATACCAGAAGGTCAGAAACGTAAAGTGAAAGAACGTTTAAAACCGTACGTGAAAGATCAGTATGCGTTAGACTTGCTTGACAAAATGATGACTCTTGATCCCTCCGCCAGGGTAGATACAGACACCGCGTTGAATCACGACTTCTTTTGGGAGGAGCCTGCGCCACAGGATCTGAATCGCATGCTGTCCCAACATTCCACCTCCATGTTCGAGTACCTGGCACCCCCAAGACGTCCCCAGGGGAGGCCTGTTCCTCAACAGCCACAGCCTCGCCCGGCAAATATGGACCAGCACTTCGAAAGGGTGTTTTAGTAAATAACAATTTTGCCATGGAAATGATATTATAAATGTGTTTTTTTTTCATGTTATAGGAGTAAAGGCCAAGAAGTGTTCTGTTATTTTCAGGTGCATAATTTAAATTAGTCAAATATTATTCAGTATGCTAGATTAATGAGTAATGATTTTAAAACATCTGGAAAACACCATTTTCAATTGGCCAATAAACATAGAGTACTTTAGTCTAAAGCATCATTATTTTTTATAATTGAAAAATCATAGCTGTAAGCCCATGTGGTTCTGACTAAGAACAGAATCACTGTCGATCTCTGCAGGGGGGTAGGAATCCTCCGAATGGGTGTCATGTTCATTTTATCATTTTTTTTTGTCATGTTCACTATTATGGTTAAATTATCAACCCTGGTGTGGTGCCAGGGAGCCATGTGATTAATGGCAAGAATAGGATCACTGTGGCTTATGCATGTCATAAGAATTGACAATTTGAGTAATACGATAGAATTTGCTAGCACTCTGCTGTTCTGCAAGTATCAAGATTCTAGGTTCATTTTGCATATTCAGTTGTTGGTAATTTTTAGCTCTACTGGCCTAAGTCCAGAAGTGCTTATGCAATGGTGTGTTGTCTGTCATCTCCAAAGTGTGTTAGCAGCATTTTCTCTGAAACCACTAGGTAAATTAAACTGAAACTTCACATGGATGTTTCTATTGCATAGGAGACTATACAGAAGACTTTTTTTTATTTGAAATTCAAGATGGCCCCTGTTGCTAAAAATAGTCCAAAACTTAAAAATCTTCTTCTCATGAACGGCACAACAGCTTTTCAAAATGTTTATGTAATAATGATAACCAACTATAGTTTTGTTAGATTTGTTCAAGTGGTGTCCCTAGGGTTAAAAATGACCCCACCCCGAGGGTTCAATTAGGGGACATGTGTCATAATAATATTTTTTTTTTTGTAAAATGGAAATGATTTTGCCTATTTCACAGAAGCATTGTTTGCTGAAGAAGGTTCAGATTTGTAAAAATGACTGGGTTCCACTGTCTTAAGGGGCCAGGAGGGGCCCCAAAAAGGTAAAAATTTGGAATTACAAAAATCGTTCAAGAAGGTTACTGGAGATATTTTATAGAATGATGTAACTTTTTTATAATGATGATGTTATTGTTCACCTAATTAATATTGTGTTAAAATGTATTATAAAATATTACCTTAAACAAGGTTTTCAATGGTTAATCATTACTGGTGCATTTATTTTTATTTTGTACATAGTGTACATGTATGGCACTTGTTTATGTATCATACATTTCCGCAATACTTTTCTTTTCTGTTGTTGTTAAAATGGGTAAATTCCATGATTTAAAAGTTGTACATGTAACCCAGAGCTCCAGAAAAGATATTAGTATAAAGGCTTAACCCTGGCCTCATTTTTTTTTTCATTCTGAAAAAATAATTCTCAAGAGTATTTTTACCCCCTGCTTTTATTTTACATTTACCGTCGTAATTTTAAATAAACAAGCAACTGTGGCCTCTAGGTGGAGCTATACATGTAGTTGTTCTCGTGTCAGGTCATTTGACACAGAAGGGTGTGCTTGAGTTAACTCTTTACTCCATATGCATTTTAACTGGAGTATTCCAAACTCAAAAGCCACACATAGTCAATTTCCATGAATAGATACATTTTACCTATTTATTCTGATAGAGTAGAAAACAGTACAGAGCCTGTTCTGATTGCTTGTTGAGAGCAATCAGAACTGGTTCTACACTGTTTTCAAAAGCCTTCAGGACTCACACCACTATTATCTCCCTTGAGTACTCCGGACCTACAGATGAAGGAGGTAGAAATAAAACTTTAGTTCTCTTTTTCTTCTTTTTTCAGGGCTTTGTACTGCAGTGTTTTGTTTTTTGCTAGCATGAGATAAATGGTCAGTATTTTAGAAATCACCACTAAAAAATTTGATGCTGATACCAGCTTTCTGGACAATTCTGTGTCATTTCAGAATTGTTGGTTCGAACCGCATCTAGGGCGAATAGTTGACATATCGTTAGTCTGGAAATTGATAGGTCTCACAAAAGCATTGAATTTTAAAAAAACCAACCTGGTCAAGGTATACTTTTTTTTCTTTATAATTGCATATCTGGAACCAATGAAGAATTTGAGCCCAGACACATGCTGCAGAATTTAATTTTTCACTCTGTTTTGGACATAAATGTTACAATGGAGCCCTATGGGAAATGTAATAGTGGTGTGAGACGTTCAGGACTCACACCACTATTATCTCCCTTGAGTACTCCGGACCTACAGATGAAGGAGGTAGAAATAAAACTTTAGTTCTCTTTTTCTTCTTTTTTCAGGGCTTTGTACTGCAGTGTTTTGTTTTTTGCTAGCATGAGTTAAATGGTCAGTATTTTAGAAATCACCACTAAAAAATTTGATGCTGATACCAGCTTTCTGGACAATTCTGTGTCATTTCAGAATTGTTGGTTCGAACCGCATCTAGGGCGAATAGTTGACATATCGTTAGTCTGGAAATTGATAGGTCTCACAAAAGCATTGAATTTTAAAAAAACCAACCTGGTCAAGGTATACTTTTTTTTCTTTATAATTGCATATCTGGAACCAATGAAGAATTTGAGCCCAGACACATGCTGCAGAATTTAATTTTTCACTCTGTTTTGGACATAAATGTTACAATGGAGCCCTATGGGAAATGTAATAGTAGTGTGAGACGTTCTATATTAGAGGTGTTCAAAGGTGTCCATATGAAGTGAAGGGTTAAATAAACCTTTACTCTTGTTTGGTATCGAAACAGTTTGAAATCTGCTCTATAATGATTGTTATAAATGTGTAATGACGATCTTTGAGGGTGTTTTTTACCGTTGATATTCAGTTTGAATACATTTTATTATTAAAATTCATACGTGAAAACCTAAAAGCACGTCTAATCTGGAGCTCCGTATCCCACGTGTGGTTCTGGATAAAAACAGGATCATTTGATCTCTGCAGAGTAGTAGTACACCTCCAAATGGGTGTCGGGTCTATTTTATAATTTGTCGTGTTCATATTTGTGGTTATATTATCAACCCCAGTGAGGTTTGAGGGTGCCAAATCATTAATGAGTGATGGCAAGAATATGACCACTACAGCTCATGCATGTCGTAAGAAGCTACAATTTGAATATTTGGACACAGATTTGCTGAAACTTTGCAGTTCTGCAGGTGCTAAGTTTTAAGGTTCATTCTGCATATTTATTTGTTGATGTTTTTGTTTTTGTAAATCTTTTTGTTAATTTGTTTCTGTACATGGAGATCGAGCCTGGAATCTTCTTTTTTGTTGAAGTCATATAACCTGTATATGTTGGTCTGCCACAAGCACTTTCATAATTGCGTAAAAGGGTCCTCCGTGTCCAAGTTGTCTAAGGCACCATCTCAAAATCACTTACCTATCACTGCTAAGGTCGTTGATTCACTCAAAAAATGTTCTGTGAGAAAGTTTGCCAGTTACTTGCGGAAGGGCGGTGGTTCTTCTCAGATTCATTCTGAGGTCTTCCTCCACCATTAACACTGGATATGCCATAATTATATAACCTGAAATGTTTTGAAAATGGAGTTATACCCTATTTAAAGAAAAAAAATTGCCAAAAATTGTAAGACAGTGACACATGTTAATCTATGAGTTTTTGCTGTCCTCTTTGTGGAACCACCTGAGGTAGATGATACAAGAAACTTTATTTTGTGTCGGATTTTGCAAATATAAAACACAAGCTGTAAAGCTGTTTGCTGACGGTCACAAAGATACATAATATGTTAACATTTTTTTTTTTTATTATTTACATGCATATAACAAGCATACACACACTAATATAACCACAAACATACATATAAATATAACCACAAACATACATATATACATACACTTATACACACATGGGAACTTGTGATTTTATAAGACGAGAAATTGATGTGTAAACTTATGAAATGAATGTTATTGACATCATGAACTTTCCTGGGATTTGTGTAAACTTTGCTAGTTACATGTAAGTTCATAATTCATGAATATTCAACAAAGGTTACCGGTATTACATGTAAACTTTATTTGTTACATCTTAAAGTTGATGAATGTAACGGCAAAGGTTACACCTTTTGTTTGCAAGCAGTTGCTTCGTAACGTAAAAAATATTAATAAGTGTCACATTTTTGGTGTTGTAATTAATTGTAATCTTGAACAAGGTTGATTTTATCCAAAATTATGCCAGAAGTAAAAAATGAAGGTTCTTTGGATATGTAAATCGGAAAATGTAAATGAATACCAATATTCTATATACCAATAGGTTCGTTGAAGGAGTTATGCCATATATAAATAAATGATTACTTTAATGTCTAACTTCCATTGTCTCTATTTTTGTTTTTATGCATTTAGATAACATTAATGTGTACCCATAGTGGGTCTTATTTTCATATTGAATTTATTAAATCAGTTGGCAAAAAAATATATAACACTGTTCAAGGATCTTCAGAGCATTGTCACTTTTGCCCACTTCAATAATAATTGAACACGTGTGGGATTTTTTTGATCACGCAACTTTGAAAACAAATATATAAAGCTGCTGTAGATATATTAAATATAACACTATGTATATATTGTCTCCAACATCTCAGTCAGTGTTTCAGCTAAGAATAGAATCACTGCCGATCTCTGCAAAGGGGTAGGAATCCTCTGAATGGGTGTCATGTTCATTTTATCATTTTTTGTCATTTTCACTATTGTGGTTAAATTATCAACCCCTGTGTGGTTTCAGGGAGCCATATGAGTGATGGCAAGAATAGGAACACTGTGGCTCATGCATGTCATAAGAAGCGACAGTTTGAGTAATACGATAGAATTTGCTGAAACTCTGCAGTTCTGCAGGTATCAAGCTTCTAGGTCCATTCTGCATATTCATTTGTTGGTGTATTTTTGTTTAAATCTGTATGTAAATTTGTTTTCTTTTGTACATGTAGAGTGAACCTGGAATCTTCCTTCCTGTTGGCGTCGAATAACCTATAATATGTTGGTGCGCCGTAAAACCCCATTCATTCATTCATTCATTCATTCATTGTCTCCAACATCTCACGATAAGGGCATTTTTGATAAACTATTAATGTCATTAGATATACTGGTCAGTGTGAAAGTAGTTTAGCATTGTATGTACGAGAGAAGTGTACAACTGGGCTGCATTTAGTACTGTTAAACAGCAAACACTTTTGCTGCCTGGTTCCCTATAATTATCGGGCACTGCATGATAATATTATGTTGAGCCGGTGTCCAGGAAATTATATAAGCTAATGTTAGCAAACAATTAGCAAAACTGAACGCAGCCCAAACAACACTTGAGTGATATTACGAATGATGTCATCTGCCAATATTCACTAATGAAACTATAAATATTCTTCTCCAGGCTATAAAGTATGTGATAAATGTCTGAAATGCTGATCTCAATTTGCCATAATTATTTTGTTGTTATTTTTGTAAACACTACAAAAAAGATAATGTTATGTATAATGTTTTTGACTGTTTTGCGCAACTACTCTGTAACTGCTTTTCTTCAATTAAGTAATTAGCCTTACACAGCATGTTGGAATATTATAGCATCACAGACCATTTAAATTAAATATGTATAAGTTTATAAACTAATTTATTTTAGTTTGATCAAAGAAAGTTCAAAGTTCATGATTCTGGTACCTGGGTAGAACAAGTACTGAGTGTTGTTTTTGGTTGGAGATTGAACCCGCAAACTCGGGCATGGGTGGCCAACATACATGTATTTGCTACAGTACCGTCTGCTACAAAGTATATTGATGGTTACTCTATTAAATAATTAGATCTTTCAAACTGCCATACAGTCAATTTTTGCAGACATAGATTCGGTGCATTTCAATCAGTGTTCAGCAGTCATCTGCCTTAAACATATATTTATTAAATTTTGGTTGTCATAGTTACAGGTATTCAACCTGCATCATGTAGTTACTTGCCTTAAATATACAAATATTAAACTATGGTTGTCATAGTTTCACTATGTTTCAACTTTTGTTAAGATGTCAAATGTCTTAACTTTGGTTGCTATAGATGCATTGTTAATCAACATTTGTTCACCAGTCTTAAATAGCTAGATATTTTAAACTTTGGTTGCCATAGATTCAATGTTATTCAACATTTAACTTTAGTTGCTATAGATGCAATTTTTTTCAACTTTTGTTCAACAGTCTTTTATAACTAGATATATTAAACATTAAGCTTTGGTTGCCATAGATTCAGTGTTATTCAACATTTAACTTTGGTTGCCATAGATTCAGTGTTATTCAACATTTAACTTTGGTTGCCATAGATTCAATGTTATTCAACATTTAATTTTAGTTGCCATAGATGCATTGTTATTCAACATTTGTTCACCAGTCTTAAATAGCTAGACATATTAAACTTTGGTTGCAATAGATTCAATGTTATTCAACATTTAATATTAGTTGCCATAGATGCAATAGTTTTCAACATTTGTTCACCAGTCTTAAATAGCTAGATATTTTAAACTTTGGTTGCCATAGATTCAATGTTATTCAACTTTTAACTTTGTTTGCCAACAAAAATTAAATCCCAACAAAATTTGAAATTTTTAATTTAGTGCACTAATTAAATTTAAATAAGTTAACTGTATTAATATTCTATCTGTTTCATTACATAGTTTACGTTTCAATATCAAAGGCTGCATGTTTACTCACGTGTATTTTATTTTCATTACTTTGGAAAGCACTAAAAAGAGACAGTTTCCTAGAATGATATTTCAATTACAATAGTAGATGTCCCACTTACGTCAGCGTGACATATTTCTCCAGCATTGTTTCAAGTAGCTAATTTTAAACAGAATATATGCGAATAAATAAGAAACAGATTTCTAGTATTTTATTAAAAAGTAGCATATTAGGCTATTATGTTTTTGTTTCTTTTTGTTGACGTAGAATAAATATTTATATGAGAGAATTTGCATTGATTTTGCCCTATTTCACCTTCAACTTGTGACACGTTCTTTCCAATTGTTGTTTTCATAACAATTTGATTAAACCCCAAAGCGCCGACTAATTGACACCTCTCCCAATGATAACCCCATGTTGTGAGTATAATTTATTACCACATGTGTAGGTACAGGCATTGACTTAATACTGGAACAGGCCAGTATTTAAAACGCAAAAAAAAATACAGTCAACCTGTGTAAGTGGTCACCTCTATTAAGCAGCCACCTGTCTTAAGCAACCATAGTTTCCATTTGTAGCTTTCAGAGTAAATTGACCTGTATTAAGCAACAATCTGTCTTAAAATGCCACTTTTGCTCCTTCCCTTGACTGGCTGCTTAAGACAGGTTTGACTGTATGAATCTTTCAATGGATGTGATATTAATTAATAGTAAAATAATTTTAATTGTTACTATATACAGTGACTTAATTACATGTTTACTTGTTTCTGCTATGTACATGTACATGCACAGTAACCGTGATCTTGACAAGGCTGGAATACAGGGATAAATGTGATTTTGTGTGATAATTGTATTTGTGATTTTTTTTAAGTAAACTTCAGTCCAATCAATGTTGCATTGTAATTTATTTTTGTAAGTATTAAGCTATAAGTTGCCAACATCTTACATGCATGAGAGAAGTTAATAAATGCAGAACTTCCACTGTACCGGTATTTGGCTCCTGTTTCATCGACATATACTTAAATACTCAAAAATTTAAATCTAAGATAAACCGCCAGGTGATTATGATTTTAGACTGGTTCCAGTACAATTGCACATGGTTTTATTGATATTGATTATAGAATTGATAAATAACCAGTCAAAACATAGTTAAATTTTTTAAGTATTTATGTAAAATGTTGGTGAAACAGAAGCCTGGTTCAACATTTTCTTAAGTTTTACTTGAATACTTCAAATCTAAACTCAATTTTGTCTGTGTTATTTATCTACTATATTAGCAATATCAATGATAGACTGGGAGACAGCTTCACAAAAGCTGCTAAATTTCTTCTAAATCCCTTTCATAATTGTACACACATGTGTTAACTAATATGTGATATTTTCAATGTAATTGTATACTATTTGTGAATAAAATATGTTTAAACTAAACTAAACTAATGATAAACTGGTCCCCAGTCTCATAAAATAAGATGCGAAGGCAACGCCAAGAGCATTTAGGTCCGAGAACCAGGCTTTATCATTGAAACCATTTGCAGTTAAATGGAACCAGTCTAAAATCAGGATATCTCCTGGCTACTTGTCTTAGTTTGAAGTTTTCAAGTTTATATTTAAATAATGTTGGTAAAACAGATGCCCGGCTCCATTATTACTAACATCATATACTTAAAAACTTAAATCTTAGAAAAGCAGCCAGGCGATCATGAATTTAGACTGGTTCCTGTAAAACTGCAGTTTGTTTCATTATTATTGATTATATATAAATAACCAGTCACAACTTAGTTAAGTTTTTAAGGCTTAAGGTAAAATGTAGAATTAGACGCCAGGTTATTGTATAAGAATGAGGGTCCTCCGTGGCTGAGTGGTCTAAGGCGCCGTCTCAAGATCACTTACTTCTCATCGCTAAGGTCGTAGGTTGGAGTCCCACTTGCTACAAAAACATTATGTGAGAAAGTTTCCAGTTACTTGCTGGACAGTGGTTCTACTCAGTCTGAGGTATCCTCCACCAGTAAAACTGGATATGCCATATATAACCTGAAATGTGTTGAAAATGGCGTTAAACCCCATTAAAAAAAAATGTACATTGATCCAGAACTTTTTCCACATGTCGGACTGCTTAATATTGTCCTGTAAACAATTATATTTTATTTGTCTGTTTAATGTAAGCTAATACGCTAAGTCATGGAATGACACAGACAAACATTAATTGTATATTTATCATCATATTTTGTGATGCAAGTTTTGTTATTAAAAAAAAAATAAATCCTATGACAATTTTGTTGTTTCATTATTTGACAACTAATCCAGTTTATTACTGCTATTATCACTTAATTTGCCTAACTGATGAGATGTGTAAAAATGTGTGAATTTTTATGCACCCCTCCCCCCATTTCTTTTCATCCAATATTTTGTGTCTGCCTTGTAACTCTCACTTCAAAGTTTAAGGTCACACTTCTACGTTGACAACATTTTCAAATCCCTGCTTCTTCTTTAAATATATTCAACACTTAGTAAACACTAGCACATGAATACAAATTGCATAAAAAGGTAAAATTTCCACTATGCAGTTGTCAAATTTTGCATTGATATTCAGTACTGTTACATAGCAACAGTGCTAGAAAATATACATGTGATAGCTACTCGGTGCAGTCTTATGATGTCAAGTTCTGATTGAGGGGTGTTAAAAAAAAAAATGTGAGACTTCAATAATTCCTGAATTTGCAGGTTAATTTCAGTAAAATTTCATACATGTGTATCAGAACATGTGATGTATTTATCTGTGTAGTCAAGGCTGCGTTTAGTTTGGTTAAATGTTTATGTGTTTGCAAATGTTTGATAATTAAAAGTCAGCTGAATCACATGTTCGCTGTAAACATTTGCTGAGAGAGCAAACACCTTGTTTTACTTGTTTGTTTAATATGTGAATCAAAGAGAAATGGAGGAACTGCGCTGATGTAGTCAAATTTCCATTTCATTTGGTTGAGGTATGTTTGCATTTAAAAACACAGTTTGACCGTGCTGAATGCAGCCAAAGTTAAGAACTTATTGAAAGCAGGTAACAATAGAGACAAAGTTCCTCGGCCGATTATACCTGATGCCCTTATTATCTGCAGTGTGGCTTTAAGAACTTTAAAAAAGTCCTTTGGTGTATTGTGACTACACATAAATTTTGTCAAAATACTCTGCAGTTTACAGTGATGGAATTAAAATATATTTAGCATTTTTTATCACAACTTTATGTGAGAAAGTTTGCCATTTCTTTGCAGAAAGACAGTGGTTGTACTCAAGATTCATTCTGAGGTCTTCCTCCGCCTTTAGAACTGGATATGCCACATAAATAAAACCTGCTGTGGGTCGTTAAACCCTACTAAAATGCTGCCATATTGAATGGGCAGGTCCCAAAGAATATGGAAATAAAAATATATTTTTGAGCAGCAACAAAAACAACACCAACAAAGACGACAACAACAGTGCCAACAACAATGAAGCCAACAACAATGCCAGCAACAATGACACCAATACCGACACCAACAACAATTATGCCAACAACCAATATGTCAACAACAATGCCAACAACAATAACAGCAACAACGACACCAACAACAACAATGCCAATAACGACACAAACAACAATGATGCCAACAACACCAACAATGGCAACAACAACACTGATACCAACAACGACGCCAACAACAAATATGCTGGTTTCTACATTTTTATGAAAATTTTGCATCTCTGTGGTGTCCATTCAAAACTTGATGTTTACGTAAGGAACATGCACATGCAAATTTTACAGACATTGAAAACAGGGGTTTCAGATGAAATGTTGGACATTTTCTCTATCATCAGTAACGGTGGCCATATGGGATTTGGGGTGGCATCGATAAACACAAATCTAAAACTGCATCAACCTAGTATCAGTACGACTCAAGTTTTAAGAAAATTGGTTCAAAGGTTTTAGAAAAGAATTGGCTGATAGGAGACATAAAGTTTTAACAGTGAAAAACAAAAGTGCAGAAAGAGTATTGTTTTTTGCACAGTTAACCAACACCGACGGATCATATTATGTAAACAGGAAGGAAGAATCCAGACTCGCACTCCATGCACATATATAAAACAAAACATACAGGTTGAATGACTGAATGAGTGAATGGGGTTTTATGACAAACCAACACATTGTAAGTTATTTGACGCCAACAGTAAGAAGATTCCAGGTTCACTTTACGTGTAAAAACACAACAAATTAACATACAGATAATTAACCATCAACAAATAAATATGCAGAATGAACCTAGAACCTGGATACCTGCAGAGTTTCAGCAAATTCTGTCATATTACTCAAATTGACGCTTTCTACAACATGCACAAGCCACAGTGATCCTTTTCTTGTCATCACTCAAATGGCTCCCTATAACCAAACAGGGGCTGGTAATTAAACAAAAATAATGAACACGACAAAAAAGGATAAAATGAACACGACACCCATTTGCCATTGATGATTGTTACCCCCTCTGGAAAGTGATGGACAATGATTATATTCTTAGCTGGAACCACGTGGGCTACATACAGATTAAAAAAACCACACTCAACAATGTATGAATATGCAGAATGACCCTAGAACCTTGATACTTGCAGAACTGCAGAGTTTTAGCAAATTTCATCTAATACTAAATTTCCCCTGCCAACGGTATAGAAAGAAAACCACAAGGATTCCTTTAAAAATGTTTTATTGGACAAATTAAAGTAATGTTTATCGTATTAATGTATGAATGAATAAAACAAATTTGGCTAGACATTACAAACAGTAGAGACAAAAAAAGACAAGGAAAACCTACATTATTATTGGAAGCTCGGATTTGACTACATGTATAAGTATTAAAAACATGTAATCAGTCGGGACCCACGAGAACAAAAAAAACGTTGATTCACCGAATTATCTGCTCTTTTTTGTACAGTAGTTTAACACAAAAAAGTCCCATTAAAGGAGCGTGCGCTTTTTAATTGCAGTGCTATATTAAATTCAATATATTGAGATAGCGGCATAACCAACGTCCTCAAAACTTTAATACATATTTTAAAATATACTGAAAATGACGCAACGTATAAATCGAAGGTCAAGCTGAAATCTTGGTATTGAGACCACAATTTCAATTTTCCATTGCATTTTCCCCCAAAAATGGCGACCAAAATAGATTTGTCGTAGCTTAGGACGCTGAAAGTGGACTACTTTCACCGTTGCTATGCTGTCGTTAAGTGAGCAGGGCTGCTTACTAAAATGACTGTGTGGGTCCTGACTGAATGGACATGTCAACATTGTAAAAGGAAGTATATCAGGATTTAAAAAAAAAAAAAAAAATTGGCAAAGAACATATTTTCCAATAAATTGTGACTGTTTTATACTTACTGTGGCTGTATTGTCTGTCATATGGATATTTATTTCAACTTGCCAAAATATTAATTTGAAAAGAAATTTCTTAACTTGGTCTCTGCACCCAGGCTATGTCTAAAATAGATTTCCCATTTAAAATTGCTGCATGTTTTGTGGCATATCAAATAAGACAATGATTTAATTTTGATTTCAATTTGATCCTTCCTATTGGTTAGATACAGGTTTAGGGTTAGTTGGAATCCAATTAATTGATTAAATATTTAACAAAAAATTTTTTGCCATTGAGGGCTAACAGACAATCAGTTAACCTAACCACTCTTTCCTGAGATCCTGAAAGGTTAATCAGTACTCGAATACACCTATCTTCCCAAGTAACTAATAACTTTCCCACTTGAATCAGCAGACAGAGACTAATGATAATGAGACGCAATGTCGTATATCAATCATCTTGCATCATGGAGACTGTGGCGAGGCGGGGATATCCTGAGTCAATCGGGCCTTGACTAAGAAAGAGCCCAAGTGATATGGTGAAGGTCGTCAAGCTGTATGTGCATATTCACTTTAGAATTAGGGTTTCAATTCCACAATTTTACAGCCATTTTAATTTTTTTAGACACTTATAGAATGTTTTCCTGACATACTTACTTTATAAGGTTAGTTAGACAAACATGGTCTTCCTCTATATACAGCTATTGCCACAAACTCCATCTTTAACAATAACAACCAGAGTTAACTGAATAAACTGAATGTATGATTAAAAGTAAAGCAGAAAGATACAAAAACAAACATACATGTATCCATCATGGCGGATGCCCTTGCTACTGATCAGAAACAATTCATTTTTTTACTGAAAATTAAGTAAAAAAGGGGCATAACTCTTGTAAAATTTGACCAAGGTTGACAAATATCAATCTCGACCTGTATTATATAATTATAGAGATACACCAGATATAATAATTAGATACATGGACCCATTCAGAAGCTATTGATTGCAAACCAAATTTTTGCCTAGGATGGAGGAACTGACGGGGAGCAGTAACACATAGTGCCCCTTCACCATTCTTGGAATTGCGGGGGCATAAAGTTTTAATATTGCGATATGACATTAAATTATGCATTAAGTAAAGAAACATTATATACACATACACGTATACAGTACATCCAAACAATGCTAGCTGCCATATATAATGAAAAAAAAAGTTTTAATATTTAAAAAAACATGAACAAATATTGAATATGAAAGTTTTATTTTTACAACTCAATAATTTTATGCTGTATAAAAGTGTCCCAATTGACAATTTTGACCTAAAATTCAAATAGTGTGCTCAATTTAAGTAAGAAATTGAGCACACTATTGAGTGTGTAAAATAACAGACTTAAGTAGTTTCATGAAACCGGTGTAGTAGTCAATTCTTTCCACATATAAAAAATTCCCAGGGAAAACAATCAGCTAGCCAATTCTTTCCCCTGGGGAAGAAATCAGTAAAAATAAAATTTATAATTTTTTGGATTATGAACATAGATTAAAATATGCTTGAGTAAGCAATAAAATGGTCACATTGCATTAAAAAAAGAGTAAAATATATTCGATAATTTGTTTAAAAAAAAAGAAATATAAACTACCAGTATCGAAAACATAAATTAAAAGCTTGTTAAAAACATTATTTTTTAAATATTGAAACAAACTCATTTTTATTGAACATGATTTGAACCTGTATATTAGTAAGATTTTAACAAATCAGTTTTAATTGTTACATATATAATATTAATTCACATATTAATTTAAAAAAATGCATTATTCAAATTGTCTTTGGGACCTGTGCACTTTGAAATGTTAATTGATTCACAACGATTTCTTGTTAAACTTCGCTGTACAAGTGGTAAAAAATACAAATTCATACAGCTGTTCCGTCATCACCTTCTCGTTCAATTTTCTCAGAATATGCTGTTAGCAACATATTAAATTTACTCTGTCTTTCCGTTCTATTGACTCCTGCTCCTTTAGAGCCCCACAATAACTGCAAATGAAATTCTGTTTTAAATATTTCTGACATTTCATCATTGGGCGCCAAGTCCTTAATCACAGTGTTGCCCATGACCCGATACACCCCGCACTGGGCCGTGATCACCCTCCCCATATCTAAATGCATCAACATTATGTCCAGCCCGTTGTTAATGTCTGTGATCTCCCACGGCAACAAGCTTTGGTCATCAATGTCACGTTCTAGAAGTTGCACTATGGGAGTTATACTGGGAATACAGATGTCCTGTACAGGAAGTGACCCGCTGCCGTCGTGCAGAACACGGAAAGAAGATTTAAGTTTTGTGTCGAAGACATATGCACTGCTGGTGTGATTTTGTCTCAAGACCATCCAAGTGTCTCGTAAACGGATAATCTGCAGAAAGATAAATCATTTTGATAAAAAGAATCTTTACTTCACTTTAAAAATTGATGAGGATTTTTCTTGAGAGTGTTAAAAAATATCAAATGGCCTAAAACCCATTCTGTTAATGTGCATGCTGTATACAAATTGAAAGTGAACTTCCAAAGTGATGTTCCAAGTCCCACCCACTCTTTCCAAAATCAAATGGTTACAAAAAAAAATGGCCTATGCTGTCTATTGAATTGATTGATTGAATATTTAGCGTCATTTTTATGCCATCGAAGGTTAACAGAACATAAGTTATCCTAACCACTGTTTCCTGGGATCCTGGAATAATAACCAGTACTCAAGCACACCCCATCTCTGCAAGTAACTGATTGAATCAGCGGTGATAGCCAAATGATAAAGAGAAGCAATGTCGTATATCAACCATCATGGAGATTGTTGCCGGGCAGAGATTCAAACTCACGACCCCTGGATTGATAGTCAGACTCGCTAACGACTGAGCTTATCTGGCCTGGCATGTAATTAACATGTTATACCTACTACAATAATTATCATAATTATGTTACAGTCAAACCTGTCTTAAGCAGCCAGTCAAGGGAAGGAGCAAAATTGGCCTTTGAAGACAGGTTGTTGCTTAATACAGGTGAATTTGCACTGAAAGCATTAAAATGGCATATAACAAATGTGGCTGCTTAAGACAAGTGGTTGCTTAATAGAGGTGACCACTTACACAGGTTTAACTGTATTTGAATTAATATATTTCTAGAGCCATATCAGTGAGTGGTCTATGGCATTGCCTGACTATCACCTCTCATTGCTGAGTCATGGGTTTGAGTCAAGTTTGGTCTAAAAACTTTATGTTGAAAAATCTGCCAAATGAGTGCAGAAGAACGGTTGTTCTACTCAAGATTCTTTCTGAGGTCTCCCTTCCACTAACAACAAGAGACTGATGTGATATAAATGTATAACCTGTATTGAAAAACACTATTCAACAGAAAAAAAGAAACTTGGCCTATTTATGACTGCTATAATGTGAAGTGTTTCCTGTGTCCAAGTGTTGTGTAAACATGCCTAATGCAACTAAATTATTGTTCTGACTTATTTAAGTATACTTTAATACATGTACTTAAATCTTATAAAGCAACCAGATAATCATGCTTTTAGACAGATTCCAGTAATATATTGGAGGCCCATGAACCTTAATTGTCACCTGATTATCCAGAAAACATTCACATAAGTCTATTCAGCCATAAGAAATAATGTTTCTTGTCAATTTTTCTTATATAGATTTAGTAAGTAGGCCCCACCCCCAGGTCCAAACTGTAAGACACAGTGATAGGCAATTCAGTGTTTTCTCGAGCTGCAATGTTTTGGGGGTCATTGATGACCCACTGACTAAAAATCTGGGAGTCATCAGTTGACAAGTTTTAAATTTAGTCAACATGAATAAATGGAGTTAAAAAGATAATATTTTACTAAAATAGTTTTACTTCCTGTTTCACACAAATTTCTCCATCAAAACTGCAATTAAAGTTAACAACTTCAAAACAATTTAACTTCAAATGAATGTTTCAATTCTGGCAACAAGTTACAACATCTAGAAACTTAATACTTGTTTTTATGAACTTTTCAAATGTCATGGCCACAGCTTAATCACCATGACCCAAACTATTTATAATGAAAAACAATTTTCAATATTTTATATTTCGGCTGAGCTACAGGTTTTGTATTATACCCTTTGGAAGACAAAACTTTGTTTTTGTTTTCTTTTTCCCAAAAGCATTTCTATTCTGGGTCATAGCTAGACTCATTATAGAGTAATGTTACCTTAAAAAAATAATATATAAAAAACATTTTAATGGTATCTTAACAAAAATTATTAAATTTTTGAAATTAAGTAATCATATTCAAAATGAATATAATTTTCTAAAAGTTAATTTCTTTTTTCAAAAACCGTTTATTCGTACTTAAAGAAACATAAACGGCGCTGGGAATACCGCTGTAAAACTTGGACCGGCCGATGTTTAAACTGGTATTAAAATGTTGCGCATGCGAGTCTCAATACCTTATAGAAAACCAAATGAAAAGCTTTTCAGATAGATTATTGTCCCAATCTGATCACCTCGGCCACAGCTTATTTATTTTTACATCGATTGTGAAACAAGTTCTTCTCAGACAAATCATGCTCAGTCTTCCCAGGTAGAACCAGTACGAAGTATAAATTATCATGCAGATAAAGCGTCTTGCTCAAGGACATCATACATAATATAACAGCACACGTGTATTATATGGAGGATACGGAAGTACCCGATGTTTCACGATTGAGTATCGTCCGTACATTTTAAACAACTTTTTTGAAAAGTTTCATGCTTTCCAGATTTCATCTTTATATACAAACAAACCAGGTATATGTCAGTGCTATTGTTGCAATGAACGTTTGTTTCACTGTTGTTGTCTTCAAATTACACTACTGCTTTGCGGAAAATTATGTATGTGATCATAATCGTCTATGCGATTGCATCAACATAGCGAATTACCAATAAAAGCGCTTAAGTAAATTAGTAGAACCACATGTCATTGACCAGAATTTCTCTGAATCAGACCACCTGATCTGTCAAAACAGCTAGTTTTGTAAAAATAACTGTGAAATCATATTGCCAAAACAAATATGCGTAATTAGAATTTCAGTGTTTTTAAAGTTGCGTCATAGTGGACGCACTGAACAAACTTGATTGCGTCCAGTGAGATTTAATTGCGTCAAAAATGCAAGAAACGCGCTCTGGAGAAAACACTGGCAATTCACAATTTTTATAAAGGACCCATATACGTCCATGCAATTCACAATTTTGATTCACCCTTAGGTACCAAACCTGCATACAGTATTTCATTACAATTAAGTTTACAGTTTTTGAGAAGCAGTCGAAACTGTTTACAGACGGACGACACATGGTGACAGACAAAAAGCGATTGCAAAATGTCCCTTGAGACAAAGTCTCAGGTGACCTAAAAAATACATATGGTTTCTGTGCAATTGATTATTATATAATATTAAAATAACCAGACAAAAATGAGTTAAGTTTTTAAGTATTTAAGATAAAAGCTGGTAAAACAGAAACCCAATTATAAAATGCTTTACTTTCTTTTATACAGTAACAATAAAAAATACAACAAAACTTATACCTGATCTGACAGCAGTCCATCCATGATGTTCTCAAAACCAAACAGGTTTCCCAGCGTTGATTTGGTTTCATTGGCAACCTGAATCCACTGACTCAACATGGCCGCTCTATCAACGACCTTTTGACAGGTCAATACCATCAACATGATGAACGCCTTCAAACAGTACATCCTAAAGTTTCAAATTCATATCCGTAATTAAGACAACCTTCTTTCAGGAATATTACAATTGTTTAGTAGTTTAATCTTGTTAATTTGACATTGATTGTGAAACAAATTCTTACAACTTAGACAAATCCTGCTTATAGTCTTCCTAGGCAAGTGGAAAAGTAGAGAAAAAAATGTTGCTCTATTTAACATTCATTATATATTTATTAAAATAGAGCAACAATTTTCTATTTAACTTTTCCCTGTGTTTCTATGTAGTAGAGCCAGTACTAAGGATATGACATTCTGGAGGACACAATGGCTGTGGTATGTGATGAAATCCATGGCTCTCTGTTCCTGGTACTGATGCTCTACTACCATGTAATCCACAGGTTTAAAGCAAGATACAACTGCTTACAAATTAAACATCTTTCTGGGTAGAAGAACCAGTACAAAGGAGCACACCACATATGGCTGTGGTCAGGTATCAAATCCCAACCCTCTGTTCCGGACTCCGATGCTTTACTACCAGACCATGACTGCTCAACAAGCTTAAAACAATAATGTAAACGAGGTACTGAGTCAACATTTTGTCTGTGCATGGTTTATGCCTAACTGTCATATCAAATTGAATATTAAATAACATCAGAAATCAGACTGTACTCTTAGCAACTGGTACAAAAAATATGCCTCGCTATTTCAAAATCCCTCAATGTATAACACAGAACCAGACCAGAATCAAATACAATTTCTTAATAATTATGTATCTAACATCTTTTTCATATATTTAACCTCAAAGTGAGACTTTTATCCATGATCTACAAAATCGCATCTTGAACACAACATAAGCAAGGGCAACAAGTATGGAAAGTTTAAAATAGATTAACATTACAGGGTGTCAAAATCTGCCATTTTTAAGTTTTACAGGAACATTCAATAGATATAGTTTCTAAGTCTGGGAACCCTTTCAATTTTTTAATAATAAAAGTCTTGTTCTCAAATTTTGTGCTACTAGATCTGCTTTAATCTCACAATGCTTAAAGGTGGCACATACCTTTCTAGAACATGCTGACGAAGTTGTCTCCCCTGCGGTAATGTAAGTAACTCCAATCCTGACATGACACACACACCCAAGTCTTCTTCATTTAACACCTTTAACATCTCTAAATCTACTGACGTCAGGTGCTTTGCAAGCTGTTTATAATCTGTGTCCAGCAGTATTTTTCTAGCTTTTAACAAAGATGATGGTTCCAGTAATTTATTTCCTTGAGGTAACAAGGTAGAAACAAAGTTTTTCAAATCAAAATTTGCTCCCGTTTCCATTTTTGGAAGCAAGATTCTTGTCAACTGTGGTTGTTGTGGGTTGTTTTGAACGTTTTGTTGATTAGCGTGCAGATTCAAATCAAGTGGAAAGGCGGGAATGTCTGAATAGTCGTGCCCATCTAAAATTGAAAATTGTGTGTCAGATATTTTTTTGTGTCTATCTTTTGGTAGATTTTGATTGACATCTCTGTCGTTAAATGATAGTGATTGTGATGGATGATTAATGACAGGCATATTGTCCCCTTGATTTTGATTGGGCGGTGAATTGTTTTCAGGTCTCTGATTGGCTGATTCAGATTTCAGCCAACTAGGTTCAGATGTGACTTGGCCATAATCACTATAATCTCGATAGTCATCCTCATACAGTTTGATATTTCTTATGACAACTTGTGGCTTCTTTTTATATTTCACTGAAGGGATTCTGCTTGGTTTTGGAGGTGGAGCTTTATGCAAATCACTGTCAGAGGAGGCGGGATTAAGATTAGAAGGTGCAGTTAAAGTGCTAAAATGTCTTGTGACAGTTACACCAGGTGTCAAAACAGGTGCGCTTCCTGATCTTTGGTGACTAAACTGTTGTGGAGCCTGGGCATTACAGGCAGGTGAACTAGAAAATGCAGGTGCAGCACTCGTGGGTGTGACTTGTTTATAAATACCCGTATCTCCTGGCACCATGGGGGTGGCCTGTTTATAAATTCCAGTATCTCCATGCATAGTGGGTGTGGCTTGTCTATATAAACCAGTATCTCCAGGCATCGTGGGTGTGGCTTGCCTATAAATACCAGTATCTCCAGGCATCATAGGCATGGTTTGCCTATAAAATCCAACATCTCCAGGCATCATAGGCATGGTGGGAGTGGCTTGCTTATATATACCAGTATCTCCTGGCCACATATTTTGGGCATTAATGTCATGAGAGGGAGGAGCACCTGCAGGTGCAAATTGTTTCATAAGTCCGGTAATCATGGGTAAGCTGTCTGCCCTATCCATTAATGAAATATCACTGATTGGAACATCATTGACTGACAACTAATGGCTGACTGCCTGCCCTCTCAATTTTAGGTCTTCTTCCTGAATTTGGACTACCAGTAGGACTCACTTTTGGTGTCACATGTGGGCTATTTCTTGGGCTTGTACCCGGAGTTACATAAGGGCTTCTGTTTGGCATTTGAGCAGGTCGCTGCTGCACCTGGGCATAATGATTGGCGGTGACATTGGCAGTTAGTGCTCCGTATTTACTGTCATAATAACTTAAGGGCATAGTCCGAGCCAGGGGAGTGGTGATCACTGCCCCAGTAATGTCTGTGATTGGCTTACACTCATCCATGTAGTACTGGATTAAATCCTGCACACTGTTAAAATGGAGATCTTCAAAATGGTACGTGACTTTGGGCAGTTGGTGTGCACCCTGTTGTACAACGGTAGAATTAATCACAAAATGTCGAGGCCCGCCTTTCCAACAGCAGGTCAGCACAAAATCACCAGGTTGGGAGATGCAATCACGCACGAGAAAATCCCCGTTTTTACACACAACTCTCTCAGCACGTGTTCGAGAGACACTCCCGTGGTACCAGCCCTTACTCTTCAAATCTGACTGGTCTCCCTGCAGTTCCACAAGCAGATCATGCTGAAGTTTCTCAGGTGAAACATTCACCACCTGGTAATCAGGACTGTTTACAAGTGACGGAGGTGACCATGACAACCTGTAATTTTGTAAAAATACAGATGAGAGTCAACTTGAACTAGCAGTATATACCAATATGGATTTATGAATTTTAATATGCATTAACAGGGTCCTCCATGGCCAAGTGGTCTAGGAAACTGTCATCTAATGACCTCTTACTACTGGGTTCAGCCCAAGCTCAGACAAAAACAACTTGTGAAAAGATGGTGGTTCTATTTTTAGATTCAATAGGAGGTCACATTACCATGGCCTCAATATGGCAAATTTTTTTTTTAATTATCTAACAATCACCTAAGTGGTTAAAAAGATATCCAGTATGCACAAAATACTGCCAACTTGACCACTGACCTTTCTGTACAACTTTAATCTTGAATCAATGTGGCTTAAAATTTTGCTCTACACATTATCGTAATATGGTAAATGTTTGTGCCAAGCTATCTAAAATCCCTCAAAAGGTTAAAAAGATATAGAGTGGACATAAAGTATTGCCAATTTGACCTCCTTGAATGACATGGCTGGCAGTTGCCCTCAGCACATAGCCTTAATTTTGCAAACAATTGTTATTAAAAGGTATTTAAAGATTCCTTCAGTCAAAAGTTATAGATTTGACATGATTTGTCAGTTACTTTAATGTGGAAAGATGTTGGTTCTAATCAGATTTATGTATACAATAAATATAGAGGACAGCTTGTCTTAAAAATGTTCACATATATCAAATTTCATTTTTTTTGCAATAATTATAAAACGTGTTGTTTTTTTCACAGGTGAGAATTATAATTGTTTCCAAATGAAATAGGCATAAAAATGAATACAGCGTTGAGTAATATCACAAACACAGACTTACTGCGCTGTCACATTCTGGTTCCTCTGCAACTGTTGCTGGGCAACATTCTTTTTACCTGAAAACAAAGAGCAGAGAACCCGTCATAAACAAGCAAATGGGTCCTAGAAAACCTCTGTAACATTGAACACATGTTATCTAATTTGTATTTAATAGTCAACGTCAATTGTCAAAGTGTTGCAAGTCTGGCAAACTTTCTCATATAAAGATTTTGGAGTGGGTGGGACTCAAACCTATGGCCTCAGTGGTGAGAGGTTAGCGATCTTGAACTGGTGCCTTAGACCACTCAGCCACGGACAATGAAAATAAAAACATAGAAATGAAGATCTGTGATGAATACATACAGCACATTGCATAAAAAATATGCAAGACAGTGTAACAGATCTTAACAAGTAGAAAATGAGTTACATCAGTATTACATCAGTAGCTTTATGTTTCTTACTAATAAAAACAAAATTTCTGCACCAATGGTCCTTTAGGCACAGACACTTGTCAAGGAATATACTCAACTATAGATTTCCTGTAACAATTATTTCCATTTGTGTCAAATTCCTAAACAATTCCTGACTACCAGTACACCATTTTGAGAGATGCGCAGGGTGGGAAGTACAATATTTTGTTAATGAGAATTCCATTAACACAAAACTTTAATTCAGAATAAAAAATGTGTTTATAATTTCATTAAAATTTCCAACATGAAAAGACGAAATTTATTTTTTTATCTGAATCAAGATTATTTTTCGATCCATTTTCGACTTTACTCATCAATAGAAATTAAGTGATGCCCATCTATCAACATCAGTATACCAGGCCTCATTATCTCAAAGTATCTCAACTGAAGAACGAGCTCAAGATCAAATCTCATGTTCAATTATTATTTCTGAGCAGTTTCACTATCACTGCCCATTATTACATTGTTTGAATATTTTTATGCAGTCGAGAGCTAACAAACGATCAGTTAACCTAACCAGCGTAGCTACACATAGGCACTGCAAGCCCGGGCCTGCATTTCCCACCCACCCCCTATAAAAAAAATCTGATTAAAATGAAATTCCCATAAGTAATTGGTATGTTTTACATATACAAAAAAATACACATAAAACCCCTGAGAATGCACCATTGGTCATTTTAATACAGTTTTAAAAAAAACAAAACAACAGAACCATCATAAATTTTAAGGCATGCACTTTTAAAATTACCAAGCAACACCCCAGCATACCATTATCATCCAGAAGGGGTGTTCATAAAACAAATTACAGACTGGAAACTAAATGATGTAAAACCTAATCAGACTGTTTCTCGAATGCTGTCTGCAAATGGTTTGTTTGTTTTTTGAATATTTAGTGTCATTTTTATACTAACAGATGGTCAATTAACCTATCCACTCTTTCCTAGGATCCTGTCAGGTTAACCAGTAATCAAGCAGACCAATCTCCCCAAGTACTAGTAACAGCTAGAGACAAATGACGATGAGATGCAATGTCATCTGTAAATCATCACGGAGACTGTGGCCGAGTGAGGATTCAAACTCAGGAACCCTGTCATCCTCTAACAATAGCACTGCACCTATCATATCTTGAAATGCTGTATGACATTCAATTTTTTTTTAAATAAAATAAAATATTTAAGTCGATGAACCTTGCTGGAAGTGTTTCCCATCAAGCTGCATAATGCTTAAGCACCTGAGCTGCGCTCTCCTACAATATGCACCAAACATTTAATTGATATACGATTTTGATCTCACTTTCTGAAAGTCCACACAAGAATAATCAAGCTGTTAAAATAATGATAATATATAATATAAACAATAGTTATTTTAATATCACAACAGTTACCTAATATAGCCAACCAAAAATAGCTTATTGATTTTTTTTTTACTATTTTTCACCACTCAAACATCCAAAAACCTTATATCTGCACATTTCTAACAAGTAGAATCATCAGATCCTAGAACACAAAATGCCTCCGTATAAGGTCTCCCTCTATATTGTAATCCTCCAAACAACAGGATGACCAAGTAACTGACACTTGAGGTAAAGTTGGTATTTCCTGACTTTTTCATATACTAGATCATGTTTTTGTCACCAAACTTATAAAACCGGTAGTTGTGATGTCAGTAGATCTCGCATGTACAGGCTGTCTCAAATGTTTTGTATAGAATTTAATAATTTAATTAACTGTGATCTAATTAGTTTTTATTATTTATTTTATACTGCTTTGTTTTTGTGAAGAAAACTCAAAGTTTATATAAAAAATGATCTCGAGTTCACTTCCTGGGTAGAACCAGTAGATCTACTGAGTGTTGTTTTTTAGAGGCATCAGGTTGGGCTTGGGATCGAACCTACAAACTTGGGTGTGAGAGGCTAACACTATCCAGTACACTATCACACCTTCCCCTTCTTTGATATTTAATATAAGAAACATTATCCTACTTTGATTATCAAGCAGAGATTATGTAGTATACTGTGTACCAGGAACTGCCAAGAAAAGAAAAAAGCTTTACATTTTGATAATTCATGATTCTGTGTGTTCTGTTTGATAAATGTAAATGCCAGATAGAATTCTGAGTTTACCGGTGTATGAACTGGTCTCGTCTTGTTTCCTGGGTAGAACCAGTATTGAGTGTTGTTATTTGCGAGGAACCTGGTCCAGCTGGGGATCAAACCTGCAACTTCTGATATGAGCGGCAAACACTCTATCCACTACACTAATGCCCAGAAATTTAGGTGATGATAAAGTGTTTTATATTTCATATCTTGTGGAGCGCTTGGTCCAGTGGTAGAGCATCGAACCCATGATCAGAGGGTTGTGGGTTCGATCCTCCGCCACAGGTAAGTGTGGTGTCCTTCAACAAGACACATTTCCGCAAATGCTTAGTACTGGTTCTACCCAGGAAGACTTCGGGCGTGATTTGCTTAAGTTGTAATAACTTGTTTCACAATTGAAAATCAATTAAATAAATTTAAACTAAATATCTTAGAAAATACAAGTGTACAATTCACTATATTATAATAGTTTGGAATGATTTTAGCTGGCTTTGTTGCTTTTTAGCTGAAATATACTTTCTACAATGTCCTGTAATTTATATTTTAACTTGAAAACTCACATGAATCACTCTTGAGAACCAGTTCCGAGTGTAATGTTTTTGAGAGGCCATCATGTTGAGCCTGTTATCTAACCAGCAATATCTGGTGTGAGCAGTCAGCACTCTCTCCACACCTCCACCCCACCCCTTACTCCAGTGACTCCGGAAAGCAGAGCTAATCAATGAATGACATATACAGTATTCCCATCTTTCTTTACAACCAGAAAACTGTTGTCCACTGGGACTGTAACATCTGGCACACCCTGTATACAAGATGTCAATCATGTATAGTAATAACTAACTTACAATCTGACATATGTTATAATTGATTGACATGCTGATTAAATATTTGTCTGAATCAAATTTATAGTTGACATAATTACACTCCACTGTCTGTCTGTCAAGTACTGGATCCTGATTGGTTGATGTTCGGTATAATCAGGGATGATTGTAAACCATGACATCCTGAAACTCTGTATTAGACTCTTATACCATCCTTATTATTTGTGCATACCATCAATGTAGCTGCATGGGGACATTGCAGGCCACAAAAAACTGATTTAATTGGAATTCCTGTAAGTGAATGTAATTGGTTTGTTTAACATAGAAAAAAAATACACTCAAAACCCTTGGGAATGCACCATTGGCCATTTACTTTTTTAAAAAAATCTGTGTGAGCACCCCGCCCCTACTCCAGTACCCCGGTAAATTTCACAATAGCTACACCCCTGCATACCATTATCATTCAGAAGGAGTGTTAATAAAACAAATTACAGACTGGAAGCCAAATAATGAAAAAGGTAATCAGACTCTTGAGTTTCTTGTAGGCTGTCTCCACAGGGTTTGTTTGTTTGAATATTTATTGTCATTTTCATGCTATAAAGGGTAAACAAACAGTCAGTTAACCTAACCACTCTTTCCTGGGATCCTGGAAGATTAACTAGTACTCAAGCACACACATTTTTGCAAGTAATTGATAACTTTTCTGCTTGAATCAGCGGTGAAAATAACACACAATGGGTTTATCAATCATAGAGGAGGCTGTGACCATGTGGGGATTCGAACGCATGATCCCTGGATTGATAGTCAGACTCACTACTACAGACTGAGCTAACTAGGCCGGACATGTTCTCCAGTATGTTTACTGGGTAGAACCATCGAGCAGTGCCTTGGATCAAATTTCTGACCCGAGTGGTTAACACTTTATCGAATTCACTACAGCTTAGCTTATTATGCTTTTTGCAACAATACTTTTTTAATTACAGTTGTACCGTAAATGTGATAAATGTACATAGCCCACCTGGTATTGAGTTCCGCTCGTATTTGTCACGCAGGATTCTGAGGCTGGAGACTATTTTAGCACGGTGTGCAGCGTTCTTCAGTCCAAGGTCTCTAACCTCTGACTCATTAAGGTGTAGTAGGTCCTAAAATAAGAAAAAAATAAAACAATAGGTCCAAGAGGGCCTGAGGACGCTTAACTGACTCATAGTGGCCAACACACTTTTTGAAATTCCACAATATTTACCCTCTTTGGGGGTTCGTCTTAACAACTTATGAATAAATACCCCCACCACACCCATACTGAACAAAAACTTAATTGCTATGAAAAGGAAATACTTTAAATACCCATAACATTCATCTGTAAAAAAAATATAGTCCCCTCTACAGAACCCTTATACAACCCAGCCCTTTAGTTTGTCAGAACTTCAATCACCCACTCTTAGTGATTTGTTATGAGCAGAAATGATTCAAATTTTAAAAAGAAGTTTTTTTGTACACAGTCATGGATGCAAAATGAAAAAAATCAGTTTTTCCTATAATATTTCTATGTAAAAGTGACATTACAGGGTCCCAATATACCCAAGCCCCTTGATATGCAGAATCTTCAATCCTTGCTGATGTAAGGATAATTTATATCAAATATGAACTAGTTTGACTGAAAGGTTATTGAGAGGAAATTTGTGAAAATTCCCAATTTTAACCTTATTGCCATATCCGCCCCCCTGGCCCCTTATGGAAATTCAATCCTTTATATTGAACAAAACCAAATTTATTGTTACTAGACAATGCTTTAGATCTCAAATTGAACAACATATTTACCCAAATGAACAAAAAAATGAGAATTTTCAGTTTTCCCATAGTATTCCTATGTTAAACTTTAGCCCCTAAATTCTTATCTGCAATCAAACCCCTACACATAGGGATAATTTATGCCAAATATGAACAAATCTGACATACAGGTTCTTAAGACAATGATTTTTGTAGTTCCAAATTTTTACCCTTTTTGGGCCCCTCCTGACCCCTTAAGACAGTGAACCTCCTCCACCAAACAATGCTTCTGTGAAGATAAAGGCAAAATCATTTCCATTTCAAATAAAATAAATTAAAATTTATTTTAATGACATGTGTCACCTAATTGAACCCTCAAGGCTGGGTCATTTTTAACCCTAGGGACACCATTTGAACAAATCTAACAAAACTATAGTTGGTTATCATTACTACATTAACATTTTGAAAATCTGTTGGGTCGCTCATGAGAAGAAGATTTTTTAAGTTTTAGACTATTTTTAGTAACTGTGGCCATTTTGAATTTCAGATTGAAAACAAAAATCTTCTGTATTGTCTCCTATGCAATAGAAACATCCATGTGAAGTTTCAGTTTAATTTGCCTATTGGTTTCAGAGAAAGTGCTGCTAACAGACGAAAAAGAGAATTTTCTATTTTCCCATAGTATTCCTATGTAAAAATCCCATTTGCAGTTCTATGAAAAGAAATTTCAGTGGAAGTCCGAGGATCCGCAACCCAGCACAAGTACGAGGGGAACAACCCTCTCACACACCCTCCTCCTATGAATATTCAAATGCCCCTCCTTTATAATGAATAATTTTTTTTTTTTTGTTTGTTTGTTTTGAATGGGGTTTAATGCCATTTTCAACACATTGCAGGTTATATATGGCCTATCCAGTTTAACTGGTGGAGGAAGACCTCAGACTGTATCAGACTGAGTAGAACCACTGTCCTTCCTCAAGTAACTGGAAACTTTCTCACATAAAGTTTTTGGAGCGAGTGGGACTCGAACCTAGGACCTTAGCAGTGAGAGGTAAGTGATCTTGAGACGGCGCCTTAGACCACTCGGCCACGGAGGACCCACTGTAATGAACAAACTAGATTAAATGAATATACCATTTACCCTTGAATAAATTACCTAGGAGGTAATGCGTTTTGCAATAAGTGGGGTGTAAATTTTTTATGAAGTGTATGTAAAACTGCCATAATATATGTGCTTTTACTGAACTTAAAGAATTTAAAGAATTTAAACTAGACTTGAAATTTACATGATTAATAACTGAATAAACCAATTAAATCCTGAGAGTATTTTCTGATGTGTGAGTTTTCTGACACATGCTAATAAAATTTGTAAGTACAACAGGGGGAAACAATTCTATCTAAAACAGAGTTATTCCACTTATACCCCTAAAGGAAGTTTTTGTTTATGTTTTTTTTTTTAATGGGATTTAATGCCATTTTCAACACATTTCAGGTTATATAATTATGAGATATCCAGTTTTACTGGTGGAGGAATACCTCAGACTGAGTAGAACCACTGTCCTTCCACAAGTAACTGGAAACTTTGAAGCAAGTTTTTGGGACTCAATCCTACGACGTTAGCGGTGAGAGGTAAGTGATTTTGAGATGGCACCTGAGACCACTCAGCCATGGAGGACCCACTAATGAGAATAAAGACAACTGTGAAGTTTCAATGATGTATTACTAGTATAGTAGTTGGTTGCTTTGATACTTGATCCAAAGATTAAGTATTAAATGGGGCACAATTCTGCCAAAAATCTAATCAGCTATCCCTTTTGGCCCTTTTATTGTTGTGAACATTCACACAAAGTTTCAATAATGTACGTGTAGTTGAACTTGTGAAATGAGTCTACCTTTAAAGATACGCCAACACTGGGGCAAGCACAATGGCTCCCCTTTTATAAATGGTCAACCAAAAAAATGATTGGACTTGTAATATGGCAAAATAAATGTAAATAAGTGACGTGGAAATTCCCCCATTTTAGCTATTCTGTAACTATAACTCTATTTCATGCCAGAATTTTATGTACATTGAAGCAGAAAATAAACAAGAGGGCCAAGATTGCCCTATATCGCTCACCTGACTGACCTTGAGTCACTCAACTTAAGTAGATTATATAATACATGTACACTCAAAATTCCAGATAAATGAGGATGGTCAGTGGATGACAGCATCTCAGACCACAAGCAGACTGTGGTCAGTGGATGACAGCGTCTCAGACCACAAGGAGACTGTGATCAGTGGATAACAGCGTCTCAGACCATACAGAGACTGTGGTCAGTGGATGGCAGCGTCTCAGAGCCCACGGAGACTGTGGTCAGTGGATGACAGCGTCTCAGACCACAAGGAGACTGTGGTCAGTGGATGACAGTGTCTCAGACCACAAGAAGACTGTGGTCAGTGGATGACAGCGTCTCAGACCACACGGAGACTGTGGTCAGTGGATGACAGCGTCTCAGACCACACGGAGCCTGTGGTCAGTGGATGACAGCGTCTCAGACCACAAGGAGCCTGTGGTCAGTGGATGACAGCGTCTCAGACCACACTGAGACTGTTGTCAGTCAATGACAGCATCTCAGAACACACGGAGACTGTGGTCAGTGGATGACAGCATCTCAGACCACACGGAGACTGAGGTCAGTAGATGACAGCATCTCACACAACAATGAGACTGTGGTCAGTGGATGCCAGTGTCTCAGACCACACGGAGACTGTGGTCAGTGGATGCCAGCGTCTCAGACCACAAGGAGACTGTGGTCAGTGGATGCCAACGTCTCAGACCACAAGGAGACTGTGGTCAGTGGATGACAGCGTCTCAGACCACACGGAGACTGTGGTCAGTGGATGACAGCGTCTCAGACCACACGGAGACTGTGGTCAGTGGATGACAGCGTCTCAGACCACATGGAGACTGGTCAGTGGATGACAGCATCTCAGACCACACTGAGACTGTGGTTGGGTGAGGATTTGAACTTGCAACCCTTGGACTGAAAGTCAGTTTGGCTACCAACTGAGCTATCCAGACCCAGTAATATCTAATATGTGCAAACCTAGAGTTAGTTAGAAATTTTAAGGAAATTTAACAAATATAAATTATTCTTTCTTGCATCTGCCATAAAAAAGTGTGATCTTATTCTCAACTAAAATTACTATTATGCACATAATCAATGCAGAAGCAGTTTTTCATCACCTTCAACAGCATTAAACAGTGCTATGTGCCTTCTATTTCCATACGAACAAAGCCTTTTTTACCGCTAAAGGAGCAATGTATAGACTTTAAACCAAATAAATTTGTTGGCATCTTGTAATTATTTTCTACCAGATGTCAAATCTTTTCAAATGTCATTTTCAATAAAGAACCAAGGATTGTTATCATCATTTAAGCATATACCCCGTATCTCCACTCTGGGGTAACATGACAAACAGAAGCAGTCATTTTCACCATCATATCCTCCCAGCTTTAATGTTAGAAGCATATAATAATTCTGTAAATAATAAAATGATTAACAAGCCCATTCCACCTACCTCTACCCCGGCGTACTGAGAGAAGCAGGGCAGATATTCTGTCATCCCCAGTGCTTCCAGCCACGTCTCTACAGCAATGTGCCGGGAAGCCATGTTGTTGTGGTGGTGCTTCTCTAGCACAAGTCTGAAACGAAATCGAATTTCCAACATTAACTACAGACAAATGGCCCCCAAGTAGTCATTTTAAGCAATTACAATTTCTTGCCCGACTGATTTTCAACAAACAATGCAAATGCAATGTTAGTAATCAGTCATTGATTAAATCTCTAACTCAATGTACAATGGTAACATTGGTAAGATCAATACATTAATTAACAAATGAGTTAAATGACTTCAAGTGCATGTACTGTAAATGTTTAATATGAAATAAAGTTATTTCATGTTTTTTCATGAATGATTGTGAATCCTCAGTGAATTTACTTTTGGTAATTTCTCCATTTAAAGTAGTGAAATTACAATTGATAATTTCACTGTTTTCAGCCACTATAAAATAAAAATAAAAAGTGAAGTTCAGTCAAATATCGATTTAATTTCACTTGTAAAATACTAAACTGGACAAACAAACTCACGGCAAATCATGAACATACCACTCCGTCGCTCTCATGATGAAATAACAAGAGCTGTTGGAGGGACAGCGCGCTTGACTATTCAAATATTTGTCACAGAAGTACAAGTTTGATTGAGACTGATGACAAATCCAAGCAAATAAGAGTTATCTAACTTATTAAACTGACAAAATTGAGTAGGTCTTATAACTGCAATATCTTGTATGAAGTTTCAATCAAATACATGCAGTGACTGCTGAGTTATAAAATTTCTAAGTAAAACAAAGGCCCTAATTTGCAAAATAAAAAAATGGCAGGAATTATCTGACTTGATAATTTAGTTGATTTCTTGACTGCAAAGCCATATGTCAAGTTTCAATCAAATACATTGAGCTGTTGGTGTAATATGGACTTGACAGTACTTGCATGCAAAACTTTAACCAGATTTTCTAAGTCAAACAAGGGCAATAATTTGCATTTTATTCAAGCAAGAGTTATCTTACTTAGTAATTGTAGTAGGGTTGATGACTGGGAAGAATTGTGTAAAGTTTCAATTAAATACATTGAGTGGTCGGTGAGATATGTACTTGATGGTACTTGCATGCACCACTTTAACCAGATTTTCCAAGTCAAACAAGGGCAATGATTTGCATTATATTCATGCAAGAGTTATCTTACTTAGTTACTTAAATAGGGTTGATGACTGGCTTGTGTAAAGTTTCAATCAAACACATTAAGTAATTGTTGAGATATGGACTTGATGGTACTTGCAAGCAAAACTTTAACCCGAATTTCTAAGTCAAACAAAGGCAATAATTTGCTTTATATTCATGTAAGAGTTATCTTACTTAGTTATTGAAGTAGGGTTGATGACTAGGAAGGCTTGTGTGAAGTTTCAAGGCAATACATGCAATTGTTATTGGGATAGGGACATGCATGTACAACTTTAACCAGAATTTCTATGTCAAACAAAGGCAATAATTTGTATCATATTCATACAAGAGTAATCTAACTGTATAATTATGTTTGTGGTGTTGGCTAACACAGGTCAAATATACAACTGTGTAATTAATGATGTTTCTGTCCAAAGGAGACAGGGAATACTTGTCTTAATTTATTTAAATGTTACAAATAGAAAAAAACATTACCGCAAAATTTAATCCTAGAATGCAACTAATCACAGGTTTGCAAACTTTACACCAGGCAGTAGATAAATTTTGTACTAATACATAAATCTATCAAATAAATTAATAATTTATTTGTATACATACTATGAGTTATATACTCCATTATAGTTTTACCAAAATACATCGCAAAGTTCACATACAAACATAAAGTTCAGAAGTCATACCGAGAGACGCCTCATGTTGTTACTGATGTTAAGTTTTATTAAAATATCTCTTGTTTTTATTTTATCACAATCTGTAGCAGCCTGGGCTATATATATCCCAACATCAAAATGATTAACGAATTCTAGGGCTATAATGGAATGTCTGATATTTCTCACAATCCAACAGAACCAACAAAACAGCCTGTTTAACAGGAAGTTTGAAAATGCAGAATTCCAATACAATTTGTATAAAATATCCATTCTAGAAAATTAACAGTGCAAGATCATTTCTAAAACTACACATATACGATAAAGGCACATTTGGCAAAAAGATTTAGTTGTCTACCATATATACAGTATATTATCATGTCAATGCATTCACTTCAGTTCATAAACTGCCTGCCTGATAAACATAAATTTATCACGTCAAAACAAGTTTATCAGGCACATGACATCATTAAGTATAATCCTGAATGGAATATCTACAGGCTGTAACAAAAGTTTGATGCTGATTTTCAATTTCATAAAAAAGATGAATTAGAAATAATGACATGATAAAGAGAATACCATGTTAGAGACTAATATAATCAACTTCATCAGGTTCGGCACAAAGAAAACAAGAACTTGGCAGAGTCTCGGCCAATAAAGTTGATAATATCAGACACTAACATGGTATTTTCTATTTATAATAACTTATCATATAAGTATACTATTATAAATATACAATCTGGGATGCTTCTGTCTTGACCAATATAACTTCATCTTTCTGAGTTTCCGGTGATGGGAGAAGTAGGCAACATCAGAGTGTGGAAATTGGCAACACCCTGGGAGAAGTAGGCAACATTAGAGTGTGGAAATTGGCAACACCCTGGGAGAAGTAGGCAACATTAGAGTGTGGAAATTGGCAACACCCTGGGAGAAGTAGGCAACATTAGAGTGTGGAAATTGGCAACACCCTGGGAGAAGTATGCAACATTAGAGTGTGGAAATTGGCAACACCCTGGGAGAAGTAGGCAACATCAGAGTGTGGAAATTGGCAACACTAGGATGGAGGATTAGGCATCACCCTGTGGTAAATAGGCAACAACAGAGTGGAGAAACAGACAACACCAGGGTGGGGCAAAAAGAATCACTCTTGGGGAAATAGGCACCATCAGGGTGGAGAAATAGCCAACACTAGGGTGTAAAAATAGGCATCATCCTGGTAGAAGTAGACAGCATTGGGTGAAGAAATAGGCAACACACGGGTGAGGAAGTAGACATTACCTTGGGAGAAATAGGCAATACTAGGGTGGGAAATAGGCAACACTGGGATAAGGAAATAGACATTTCCTTGGGAGAAATAGGAAACCATAGGGCAGGGAAATAGGCAACATCCTGGGGGAAATAGGCACCACAAGGGTAGAGAAATAGACACCACCAGTGTGGAGAAATAGGCAACACCAGGGTGGGGAAATAGGCAACACTTGGGTGAGGAAAAAGGCAACACCAGGCAGCTGACAACATCAGAGTGGGGAAATAGGCAACATCCTTGGGGAAATAGGCAACACCAGGGTAGGGAAATAGGCATAGGATGTTAATTACCACGACCTTGTGAAAATAGACACCCACCTTGAGAAATTTGACTACGGTGCCATTCCTGTAGATATGACAATTAACTAATTTAAGATTTTGTCTAATTGCCCTGGATGTGAAATTATGGCAGTCATTCTAAAGGTAGACTCACCCCACATTAAAACCTTGTAGATGAAGAAATTAAAGATCTGAACCACCCCTGCGAGAAGTTCAATTCAAGAACAGTTCATGAAGAGAATTTGAATAACATAAGTGGTGAGAGATCAATGACCTTGTTTAATAGTACCACAGGACTAAAAACGCCAGTGTTCCCCACATCTACTCAGGTAACATATTACAAGAGAAATAATACTGATACATATGTATGATATGTGGTAATCTATCTGTCATTATTTGCCTATAAATCTGCCTATTAAGATAGGGCTATCATTGGTGTGGTTATGCAGAATGATTTCCTGACATTTATAGCACTATAAATAATTAACCAGTGTAGAGGTAAATTTCGAGGAATCTTCTGTAATTATACTTTAATTTTATTAATTATTCCGAACATGGTTTAAGACCATTCTGCCACCCACACTGTGTCTTGTGTTGAGAGAGAGACAGTGCCTCTAAGATCAATCTGTTACTTTTTTAAAAGGAAAAAAAATATACTTAGGCAATAAGTGCAATGGATAGTGTTGGAGATTGTCAACAGACGTCATGAGTTCAATCCCAGGCCAGACACTATGGCCTCTCTAAAGCAATACTCTGGACTGTTTTTACACAGGAAACGGACTCAAGTCATGAGTTCAATCCCAGGCTAGACCCTATGGCCTCTCCCAAACAACACTCTGTACTGTTTCTACACAGGAAACAGACTCAAGAACAGTTCAGATATGCTCAGAACTTACTTTGCTATAAAGAAAAAATAAGTTTAACTTTAAAAAAAAAAACAAATCTTTAATTTTTCTTTTACACTTTTATTAAACTGTATTTGAGAAACCACATACATTTTCTATATATGTAATAATATCCCATACAGTTAAACATTCCAGCTATAGACATAGGACAAAATCTATAACTTTTATGTTCTTCAAATGTACTTTGGATTAACCTCTATTTTGCGGTTACTCTATACCACATTGGTATTTTCCCCAGCACAGATACACTATCATTTCAGCTATATTTTTGGTCATAAATACTTTTTTTTTAACTTCGGTTTTGTGGTCGCCTTTGTGGTCGCCTGTTTTTATGAGTAGCCACATTTCATATTTCCATACATAAAAAAGATACTTCCTTTTTCATAAATGTTTACTACAATTTTAAACATCATTTCAGCTCATTGTATAGGTAATGATAATTTTATGGTATTCATGTAACTTATGCATGTATATGGACTATTCAATTTCTGTTTGCATATTTAGCGTCATTGTTATGCCATTAAGGGCTAACAGATGATCAGTTAACCTAACCACTATTTCCTGGGATCCTGGAAGGTTAACCAGTACTTGAACACACCCATCTCTGCAAAGTTACTTTCCCACTTAAAACAGCAGCGAGAGATGAATGATAATGAGACACAATGTATTTTATCAATCATCATGGAGACTGTGGCTGGGAGGGGATTCAAACAAATGCATTACCAACTGAGCTAACTGGGTCCTGCTGCTCATACATGTAACGTATCTTGGCTTGACAAAAACATGCATTTGAAGTCATCTTCTGCCAATAAAACTGACTTAAAGAGGCCTCACCTTTATTGCCAATATTTTTTCAAGCCTAGCAGTAAAACTGCACATTTATATCAAACATTGTATATTATGGACAGTCTGTTCAATAACTTATCTGTACTTATATTTTGCCTCTGTAGTGTAAAATTATTTGATTTTGTTTACCAAATACTAAATCGCGGCCCGCGATAAAGCCACTCATTGGCCAGTATCAGGTTGTGCTAAAACATCAACGAGTACCAAAAATGCCAACCTGCCTATTAAGGAATTGCTCATAAATAAGATAAACTACAGGGATGGAATCAACCATTATCTTCGAATGGGATCTTCCTCACTGTGATTCAATGATTTTTTTCTCATTTAATGAACAGAAAGTTATAGGGGATGCATCTGTAAATATAAATACAACCCACAGTAGAAATGAGATTAAACTCCTTTCATTATATTAGCATATTAACAGCTGGAAATACATAAAAAAAGATGTGTGACAACAACCTGTGGAGTCCTCCATCCATTGCTATCATCTTGAAGATTGATTGTATTATCCTAGACCAATGCCAATGTTATAAACACTTTCTGATCCCATGCAGATAGACAGACAGACAGACAGGAGATGTATCAGAAGAGTTCATTGACAAACACTGTCACAAAATCAACTAAGACCTTCAATCAACATTGCAACACCATCCTTCCAATATAATATCAGGCTGTCTTATTCAATTTTAAGCAATAAACATATGAATTTGTTTTGTATTTCCTGCAGTTAAAATATCCAATTAAATAAAAATGTAATTCACTGCGTAATTTAAAAAGTTAAAATATATTGTATACACATCATTCATGGTTATATAAAAAAATACTGTATCTCATATATTTATATATACACACACACACAGCTATCTGGATAATGCTGTTACTAATGACAAGATCTTTAAAATCATTTAAATAAAAAACCTGGGGACCGTGTCACTGTAAAATTGATTGACATAAATGACGTTTTGTTCTTTAAATTTCAAACATAATAGAATTAGTGAATAAGACACGCAAAGTGAAATATCATCTTTCAGAGTTATCACTGAGATCAGAATGACTTGTGTCACGGCTTTGTGTCAAAAACAAAATCTTCGAGTTATAATGTGAATCTGCGGGATTAACTCTGTGACCACTGGCGAAGTCGAGATAAAAAAAATATCTTTTTTTTTTCAACCACAATAAAACCTTAATTGTATTATGCTTTCTGATTAACCATCCTTTGAAGCATTTCCCTTTGGCTTAAATGGTGTATATCAGGGAAAAAGGCTATAAAATTATTTTTAAAATAGATAAAAAGCATCTCATTATCATTAAGAAATAGAATCCAAATGGTTTGGTATGTCAAAATCCACCAAAACGTGATATATTCGGTATCTAAATTTGAGTGCAAAACTTGATACGAAATCCCCATTCTAAAAAAATACAGCACTTAAATACCTTCACATCGTCATTCAGTCTCTTTTCTATGATGAAACAAGTTTCACTACTATTTTAGTCTAACCCAAGTGCGTAGCCCAAGTTAGGAAATCCCTTTTCAATATGTTATTTTGGCATGTTTAAATAGATATCCTTTTGGCAATACGGGGTCAGTGTCAGTACCGGTATATGTATAGGCTTGATATAATGAAGAAATTTTTTTTTAACCAATTTTAAAAATGAAAAAATTCTGATAAATTCTCCTTAATAAGAATTTGTTTGCTATACTCTTGCCCAATATTTTTAATACTGATAGGAAAGCTAAGCTATATTTTTCTCTCTCCAGATTTACATTTTTCAGTGTCATTCTGAATAAAAAAAGGTAAAAAATCATGAAAAACACACTGCTTTGACAGTCAATAAAAACATATTGGTAGCTGCTATTTGAGTAGCAGCAAACAGGCATTTTTTAATAACAACCCAGGTGGAGAAAAAATTGGAGGTATGTATTAAATTTATTCCTTTTTTTCTACGACAGAAATGACACACACATGATCAATACTTACAGTTGGATGGACTCCAACACCGAGTCAAATAATCCAACATCATTTTTCCATATTTAAATGGAGAACATTAACAAGTTTTGTAAGAAAATTCAGAACCCAGACTTTATTCAATTTGTGCAAAGTTAATGCATGTGCTTAAAAATAATCCTAAGGAAAATTTTTTTTAATCCTATGATAAAATATTTTAACATTCACAAAATAATTATCAGCTCCAACACATATCAACAACAGCAAACTGAAATTGGCAACTGTAGTTGATTTACTTGTACATGTGTTGTTAAATGTTGCCACTATTCTATAACAGTGGCAAGATTTTACTTTAAAGGGAACATTATCAGAATTTTACAAAATTTTAAAATTGGCTAAAAACATTTTTTTCCAATATAACAGGCCTAAATTATACTTAATAGCGAGGTTTCAATTTGATACTTATATGTGACCTGGTACGTGTAGCCACATAAATTGTGTTAACGTCATTCATGACGTCAGAGTTTTTGCCTTCTCGCACTCTTATCTACCAGTATACAACTTGTAGCGAGTGCTTTACACGTAAGAAAATAACTTGTAATTTTAAACATATTTTATTACTCAAATACATCTTTGCATGGAGATTCTAATATGTGTATAACGAAGTTAAATCATTTATGACTTTGAGACACTGTTTCAATGGCGTTTTGACTAATTCATATATAATATATAACAAATTTACTACACGTCAAAAATCAGTTGACTCACCTTGAATTTTCAGTTTAAAAAACGGTAGAAATAGCACCTGCCAAATATATAATAGGCAGTTAAGTGCTGTAATGAAGTGCAAAGATCGAGTCGAAAGTGGCACAGTCGTTGATCATAGCTTTATACCATAATAGAAGACTCGTGGTACAAGAGTAGATTGCCGGAATAAGGACCAAAAGGTCCCAGGATAAAACTTCGCATCATCAAGCTATCCAGGGGCGGATTTGTGGTGCAGTTTAGAACACCAGACTACTGACCTGAAGGTCCCAGGTTTGAATCCAGTCAGAGACAGATGTTTGTTTGCGCGTCATACATAAATCATTAGGTTGACATTTACCTATACAAGTATATTTCGAAACCACAAAAATCTGAATACGTTTACCTGTACGCTTATTTGTAGCTACACGTACAAGTACACGTACAAGTATCAAATCAAAACTTCTCTAATGCCTCCAAATTGCCATAGGGATATCTAAACATTCCAAAATAAAATATTGAAAAGGGATATCCTAATTGGGGCTACGCACCTAGGTTATGGTAAAATAGATTTCCCGCTTGAAATTGTAACATATAAAAAATGAAATCATGTGACATATAAAAAGAGTCACATGATTTCAGTTTAATTTCGATTTGATTTGTTAATACTCTGATTTGCATGATGTAGAATTTGTTTCATTTAAGAAAGAGGTCAAAATTAATCATGATGTGAAGGTTGCCAGCACAATTTAAGTGCTGTCTATAGAAAAGGGATTCTGTTTCAAGTTTACCACTTTGATTAAAATATCGATTCTGTCACTTTTTGATGAATTTGGTAACTCTGTCAATGCTATTTATTATATCCAAGATCTCTGTTTTTTCTCCCCATCTACTTGTATATTATATAATCGTTAATGATTGATTGATTGATTATTTAGCATCATTTTATCCATCGAGGGCTAACAGACGATCAGTTAATCTAACCACTGTTTCCTGGGATCCTGGAAGGTTAACCTGTACTTGAGCACACCCCATCTCCGCAAGTAACTAATAACTTCCCCACTTGAATCAGCGTTGAGAAACGAATGATGATGAGACACAATACAATGAAATCAGAATACCCCAGTATGTCAGCAGGCAGACTCTTAGTTTCATTTCTATTTTTGAAAGGGGCATAACTCTTGTAACTGGTTCAAAGGCAAAGGGGCATAACTCTTGTAAATGGTTCAAAGGCAAAGGGGCATAACTCTTGTTAATAGTTCAAAGGCATCATAGTTTGCTTATTTGTGGACATCATGACATTGTATGATGAAAATATGTGTAACAAGTATTTCAATTTTATCAGTTTTGATCAGTATGATAAATAAAATGAAGAAAAAAAATTGTATTATTTAAGAAATATTTTCAAAACAAGCGTGACTAAACTTATAAAAAAACAAAACAATAACTTTTAAAATAGAAAGTTCTAGAAGTTCCCCGCCTGGTTATTTGCAGATAAAATCAACATTTGCAGACAAAAAATATTATTAAATAAATATGTCCAAGCTAGCTGGGGCACAGCTGTTCCAGATGGTAGCTGTGCAGTAGATGCAATATGCTGATGATAAATATCATGTATCAAACCTATCTAACATTTTTTCATATCATGATTTTACTTTAAAGGGCCTTGAAGCAATTTTACTGAAAATGTATTCATAAATAAAAATAAAATATTTCATTAAAACATTAACCACCTTTATTTGTACTATTTTGTCATTTGATTCTAAAATCATTAATATAGCATACATCTAGTCAAACATGTCTTAAGCAGTCGGTAAAGGGAAAAAGCAAAAAGTGGCATTTTAAGACAGGTTGTTGTTCAATAATATAGGTGATTTATCACTGAAAGCATAAAAATGGGATATAGCAAATGTGGCTGCTTAAGACAAGTGGCTGCTTAATAAAGGTGACCACTTACACAGGTTTGACTGTATATGAAACTTATTTCAGATAATCTGCATCATCCATAATGTAAGAAAAGCTAAAAGCAAACAACTCTACTGTCATCATTCATGTACAACATGTACACAAGTGCTCTTCAATATATTACAATTGTTTAAAACCTAAACTAGAGAATCTCCAACTTCTTTAATGCACATCTTAGTAATAAAGGTCAAAATTGATGATTGAAAGTCCCTTTAAGTGACTGTATGTGTGTGATTTACAGACATTTTTCAATATTAAAAGTATTTACACAACAATTTCCTACCTCTAATTAACAACCTCTCAATGTGCTGATTCTAGATAAAGATGGTAAATCTCAGACTTGCTGATAGATTTTCACAGATTTTTAACAATTACATAACCAGCCTGAATATATTTGTTATCGCCTCGTGTACACATATCATGCTTATGATTATCAGTAAAATAAACACCAAGTTTGTGCAATAACTCCCGCCTATCTTCCAGTTGGCAAATCCATGGTCAATTTGTGTGCAAGAGTAAACATATTGTAAGCTGCTATCAGCTGTGGATTTATCCGGGCAGTGTGAATTTGGGGATATGGTTTGACAAATTGGTGATTTCAATATATCCATTAATGAGAAAGAGAGAGAGAGAGAGAGCGAGAGACAGAGATTTTTTAAATTAGAGAGAGACAGACAGAGAGAGAGTGAGAGAGTGAGAGAGAGAGAGAGAGAGAGACAGACAGACATGTTTTAAATTACATACATATTTACCTGCAAAGATCATGATGAAGCTGATCCAACCTTCCTATAGCTGCCATTATTTCTCAATTTATATTTTTCTCCACAATTAGCAAACTATTAAAACCTCAATGGATCTACCCTACACTGATATAAAACATAACAATACAATCAAATCACACGCACAACAATGCTATTTTAACTCATTCCGTTAAAATCACCTGAAATTACAATTCCATAATTCCATAAAGCTTTATTTTGCAGAGAAATCTATAAATGAAAACTTATTAATCCATGATGAGCAAAGCAAACTACGTGTATATGTCGAACGTTAGGTAAAATGATATGATAGGAATCCATACAAAATTAAAACACTGAATGAATTTGTTTAAATAAATCCTCTCATTCCACAAACATCAAATGTTTAATAAGAAATCTTACGACAGTAAAAATCTGGATTCCAATCATACAGTTGCTCATCTTTGCTCTAGGCCCAGATTCAACTTTTCAGGTCGGGGCAATGCACAAACTCCCCTTCGTTTCTCAAATTTTAATTTTAAGCTTTTTAGTAATTTGGTCTTATTATGTGGATAATGGAATTAAAACTTAATGAAAGTCATTAATTTTATTTTATATAGTATTACAATCTTGCACTAATTACTGTAGTTATTATTTAACCTAGTAACTTACAAATACTGGTCTTTAGTTTAGGTGAGGTTAATATGCCAACTTATCTTTTTTTTTGTTAAATTTAAATGCTGAACTATTCAATAATTTAGGCTTTTTATGTAGATAATTAAATACAAACAAAACTTTTAGTAAATTAATTATACGATAATTATAGTTAAATTGTTTGTTTGAATAATATATATACATGTGTAGAGTGATTTTCATGTCATCTATTCTAGGTCTCACAGATGAGTTAACCTTCCCGCTGACTTTCCTGAGATCCTGGGAGGTTATCCAGTACTCAAGCACACCAATCTCAGTAACTGAAACGTTTCCCACCTTAATCAGCGGTGAGGGACGAATTACATAAAGATGCAATGTCGTAAATCAATCATCATGGAGACTGTGCCCTAGTGGGGATTCAAACTCGTGACCCCTGGATTGATAATCAGCAGTGCAACCTACTGAGCTAATCAAGCCCAGATGAGAATTATATATGCCACCCCGTCCCTTTTGGATCCGCATCTGATTTTTGTGGCAAGATAATGTCTGGATGTGCAGTGTTTATTATTGAGCTAATAACACCTTTCCCCAAAATATTTCTGAGATTCTGAATTTATTTTTGTAAATTATCAATTATCTCTATGGATATCTCTATGTAAATACACACATGTGAACTATAATATTTTATCTCTAAACAAAATCTATCTTTACGGCAACCACCTTGATTTTTAAAAGAAATGTTCCCAGAAGTAGTAACATTTTAATGGAATAGGTAACCTGGTTACCGGTAATAAGAGAAAAAAAGGGTATAAAAATATACTTAGTCAATATTGATATGGGGCAAACTACAGAACAGGTGTCATTATGATGTTTCTTGTCTTTTCACCTGTTATTATGGAATTGTGGTTATGTACTGGTACAACTTGGAGAGGCTTTTATATTTTGGCATTACAGCTTGTGACATAACATTATACAGTAGTACATGTATATGTATGTGTCACATACTAAAACTGAGCTTAATATTTATGTGCTTACCCTCCCCACCTCCTGGAATATGCACCCTTGTATTTTAAAGTGTCAACCCTCTTCCTCACCAAAAAATGCCTAAAAACTTCATTGACCAATCATGTCCATCAAGTATATCATTCTATAAATACCAATTTTTCTTTACGAAGAAACAATTTGAGCTAAAAATTATGGAAATGCAGGACCAGTTGAATATTAAAACCCATCCAATTGAACCAACACTTTTAAAATACTAAATATTCTTAAAAGTATATAAAATTTAATATAGGCTGCATACATGCAAATTTTCTCGGATAGTACTATGAGTCTCCAGAAATGAAAGTGCAAACCAGTTTATCCCAGACATCCAATCTCCCGTATTGTAAAAGCCAAACTCCCCTAAAGTGTCACATTATTTATATGTATATAAAATCACAATATAAACAAGACTTTAAGTAGGTGAGTGCTTAGATCTAGTAGCTCATCTCACATTTTGTTGTAATTTTAATAGAGGCTTATATTGATTGATTGATTGATTAATTGATTGATTGAATATTTAGGGGAATTTTTATGCCATTGAGGGCTAACAGACAATCACAAGCGGGGCGGTAGTCTATGGATAGAGTGTTGGCCACTCACGCCGGAGGTTGCGGGTTCGATCCCCCCGGTCGACCCGATGCCTCTCATAAAACAACACTCAGTAATGGTTCTATCAAAGAAGCGGACTCTAGACCGATTCATATAAACTCTGAGCTTTCATCGCAATCAAGCTGAAACAAATTAGTATAAACTAACAGACGATCAGTTAACCTAACCACTGTTTCTGGGGATCCTGACTGGTTTACCAGTAGTCGAGCACAACCCATATCCACAAGTAACTGATAACTTTTTCACTTGTTTCAGCGGTGAGAGATGAATGATAATGAGACACAATGTCGTATATCAATCATCATGGAGACTGTTGTTGCCAGCTGGGGATTCGAACTCACAACCCCTGGATTGATAGCCAGAGGCTTATACAATCTATGATTGGTCAACCCAGGTGTCAGTATATCGTCACTTTAAGATGGGATATACTGTCAATTAGATGGGATTTATTTTATTGTCACATGTCCAAGTGTCATGTTAGTTTATACTAATTTATTTTTGCTCAATTGTGATGAAAGCTTGATCAGAGCTTATATGAACCGCTTTCGATTGTGTCTGCTTGCTGGGTAGAACCAGTACTGAGTATTGTTTTATGAGAGGCATCGGATCAATTCGGGGGATCAACCTGCAACCTCTGGCGTGAGCAATACATTATCCCCCCCACTTGTAACGTTTAGATACTTCAGTCTGGCAGCAATACAATACATAATGTTGTTGTGGTGATGACTAAATGATTGTCCAGAATGAGGCTAAACACCATACAATACATAGATGATATTTGTATGTTTTGGTACATACGATTGAGCTATATTTCATCAAGTGATCAACAAAAGTCGTGGTAAGCCACTCGTGGGAATAACATTTTTGGTGATCATGAGATGAAAATATACATTAGATCTTACACCAAAACAAACAAATTTTCTTTTTATTTGATGCATTTACAAAATTTTTGTATATTTTAATGTCAATTCACCATTAGATATTATTGGATTAATAAAAAAAAGTTCTTTTTTCAATTATTATGCAAGGCCATTTTTTTTATAAAAAAAAAAATTTTCTCCATAATTTCACTGTTTGAAACAGTGGATTGCCATAAATAATCCACTGAGAAAATATCTATGATTTATCAAGAAGCATAAAATAAAAATACATTATTAGCTACTGCAGGTACATATCATTATAATGAATATATCAACGGAATCAAAATTTCATAACCACAGCAACCTAAGTAAAAAGTTAATTGATCATTCCCTGTTCTCATAAGCTACATCATGTGCCAAACAATGGACACAATTAAACAAAGTCAACTGCAAGACCATAATCAAAACTAAACATGGTCAAATGCAAATTAAACCATGGTCAAAACTGAATAAGCTACTTCAATAGTTGATTTGCCATTGTCATGCAAAACTGAACAAGCTATCATATATACCAATAGCAAAACCATATGGTCAAAACTGCACAAAGTCAACTGCTGAACATGGTCAACTGCAAAACCATAGTTAAAATTAACAACATGAACTGCAAAACCAGTCAAAAACGAACGTGCATGGTGTAAAACCATTGTCAAAACTGCATCATCACTGTCGACTGCAAAACCATTGCAAAAACTTAGTTCCACAAGGTCATAACTGCAGACTGGTAAAAAGTACCACAAACCATACCACTTAAGCATTATGTGTGCACATGCATTCACATTGTTTTAGAGAAATTTTTAATGGGGTGTTTTTCCAGGAAGTAATTTTATTATTGCATGTCCATTGTTTTAAACTTTATTTGTTAATAAGAAAAAGATAGCTAATTGAAATAACTGAAGTTGTAACAAAAATTCTATCAACTGCAGGAATGTATTCATGTTGTCTATCGTTAAAGACCTACTAAAGCAGGCAGGGCCCCAGATCTGCATTTCATTTATAAAGGCCCTGAAAATGTAAATAAATCTAACTTCCTGATATCTCGAAACATAGATCTTGCTATTTATCTATAGACCTGTGGCACCACAGAGAATCTGGCGCGTATCTAGATTCTGTAATAATTATACAACCAGTCTACAATACCATGTAGCCAATCAGCCTGAAACCATTCTGAGTCACATTCAATGCTTCTAATTTATTTTTATTCTTTTTTTTTGTAAAATTCATGGCTTAATGTATTGACATTAGGATGCCATACATCCTTAATAATCATTTAAAACAAATAATCACCCAGAATAATGGTCTGTCACAATGTATTTGAGGCAAGATTGCATTCTTGCATTCGAATCAATATCAAGACAATGTAGGCATAATATGAGCAAAGACTGCCTTTGATGATGGGAGTTAAGCATCAATGAATGATATGGAGCGGTAGTGTAATGGACAGAGGGCTGGTCCCTCACGCAAAAGGTTACTGATCCAATCCCCAGCTTGACCCGATGTCTATCAAAACAGAACATTCTGTACAGGTTCTACAAGTTAAATGTTTTAACCAGTGTTAACAGTAGATTTCAATTAACTTTATAACAATGACTGTCTGTATTTAGAAGAATGATTTTATGGCTTTTCAAAAAGATTTCAGCTAAATATTGAAATAATAAATATCGAAAGCTTGTTTTACGCATAATTTTTTATTTTAAAGATGAATTTCAGTAATATTCAATATTGATAATAACTCTTAATACAAATGTATTGCTTATCGGGAGCACTACCCACAGCACAATCATAGTGTTACATCTGAAGATAAGAACAAATTCATTTTTAAATAATAAAGCTTTTATTTGGAAGTTTATGATGACATAAAGGCATTTTATTCTCTGACTTTATGGCTGAATATTCAAAGCTGTTTTTTTCTCATTTTCTTTATTTAAGTTTAAAACTTACGTCAATTACAAAACAAGTTCTATGCCAACAATAAAATCATGTTCGAAAACTTCCTGGATGGAATGATCACTATTTAGCACAATATTTCTTTTTTTTTTAATGGGGTTTAACGTCATTTTCAGCACATTTCAGGTTATATATATATCGTTTTATAATATTAACACATTTCAGATTATATAAAATTATGACATGTCCAGTTGTATTGGTGGAGGGGGACCTCAGATTGAACCTGAGTAGGACTGCAAATAACTGGCAAACTTTCTCACATAAAGTCTTTGAAGCATTTAGCAGGACTCCAACCTATGACCTAAGGGGTAAGAGGTAAATGATCTTCATTGGGTGTCTGAGCAATAAAACCTAGCATTACAAAATCGCAAGAATGCGATCTGACCTGTTGAACACTAAAATCTTCCTCAGAATTTCTTAACTGATAAAATTCTCCTGAATCCGCACCTATTTCTTAAATACAATCCATTTAATATAAAAATAGTTAGCTTTGATAAGACAGAAAATAAATCTTGGAGGCAGAGATAAGGAGACTTCCCAGTGGAGAGCCCTACAACTAATAGATTATACACACAGTGTACAGTAAAACCACTTTGTTTAAATCTTTAGATTTATACCTTAAAGATAGGTTAAGTTTGCTTTTTACAGTTTGTTTTATTGCCATTTTCAACACATTTCAGGTTGTATATATGGTATTATGGCATCCAGTTTTACTGGTAAATGATTGGGACCTCAGATAACAAAATGCCAGTAGATTCTGAAGGGAGTTGTTTCTCAAATTAATCTGACAAACTCTCTGTTATATAGTGTTTCAATATTTTTACTGATTATAATTTATGAAACTAAAATTTCAAACAATAGTAATTGGGATTCAAATTTCTAAATGATTATATAAAGTGATCTTCTGGTGATACATGATAAATGACATCAGTAAAGCTTGAAAAAAACAAACAAAAACAACGATCAGTTGCCAGTTCTGAAATCTATAGTTTCAATGATGTGTGTTTTTTTATATAATAAATTTGAAAAACAAAATGTGTTTAAAATCTCACATATCAAATCAGTGAATCTGATTATTGATAGTAAAGTCATCTTCGACTCTGATCACATTTAAGTTTTTCGATCTTCAGATGGCACTTTAGATCACTCGACCATAGAGGACTCGTATCTACATTTTTAACTGATAGTACATATCTCCGTTTCTCACATTAAGATTTTGAACTGATCAGGGCTAGAACCTACAACCTTTAAGCATTGAGAGGTAAATGAACTTGAGACTGAGTCTTAAACAGCTAAGCCATGGCGGACCTGTATCTGATTTATAACTGATAGTAAATTTATCTCTGATTCCCAACCAATACTGAGGCTATTCAACATTGAGGATTAAAGATATAATTTAATTATGGGGTAGTTCAATTTATTTTAAAGATTGCAACGTGTCCCTGTTATTACAACCCAGTATTCCAGCTGAGTTCATTAAAACAATATATTATATAAAAACACTCCATGAATAATAAATTAAGGTATCCATTAATTACATACAGATTTGCAGTTATGACTTACACATTAATTTGCCATGGCATATAAATATGTGTGTTTCAACAGCTGATTTTACAAATTTGTCAATCCAAATTTCAAAATGCTATCTTTGGCATTCAGTTGTTTAGATATGACTTTAGAGTACAGCTAATAAATTCCAATACTCGACCTTGAACTTTCAAGAAGAAACAAGTTACTTTCACTTATTTTGTACAATGTATTGTATTTGGTTAGTTTAAACTTATTTATTTTACAACAATTGTAAACTTACAACTTAGACAAATCAATCATACACTGAAAAGGTACATATGTCAATTGTAGTTTAACCATGTTGATGGATCAAGTCAACCGCTTCACCTGTGACTGTACATAAACACTATAACCCTTTACTCCATAAATACAACTTCTTACGACCGTACAAACAGAGAAGACCCAGATCAGGCAGCTCCTGTTGGAACTGCCTGATCACAGTCTACTCTGTTTGCTAATAAAATATTGTAGATATGACCTTATACTGTTGGCTGAGGTTGTAGTCTTCCTGCTCTTATGTGCTAATGTAAAATTTTATCTAATTAAATATTCCTAGTAGGCGGAGTCTCATATGAATATTCATCAGGTAAAGGGAAAATGAAGGTAATTTAATGACCATGCAATTACCGGTAATTTGAAACTAATATTTTATTCAACATTTTTAACATCTATTATAAAACTTTAGAGAAGCCAGTTTTGAAAATAAAAAAATAAAAATTGTTAAAAAATACAAAAGGATTATTTTTTCCATTTTTTTTCAAAGTAAACTGATAAGAATGGACCCAAATAAGATATATGTTACTCTTTTAGTCAGATACACATCCATGAATAAGCATAATATGGAGGCCATTCAGCCTTATATACAACTAAGCTATGCCCCTTTCAAAATATAAACGAAACCCGAGTCTGCACACATACAGGATTATTCTGAATGAATTAATATGAATATGATGAATATATTTATTATTCAAAAATAGAATCAAGAAAAAGTTTAACAAAATTGTTGTGTTTATCTTTCAAGCATAAATGGATAAAGTTTCTTGCTCAAGGACATTGACTACACATGGCCTTGGCAGGGGATTGCACCCAACCCCCTCCAGTCCAGGGCCCAATACTCTTCCACTAGACCACAGACCTCACTCTTGCACTTAGTTCAAATTTATAACTTTTTAGATTCATTTCATATATAAATTTTAAAATTTAAATGGGAGTTCAATAAAAATAATACATGTACATTATATAATATATAACTAAATTATTCCATAATTTAAAATCAATATATACCTTTACCTTAGGATAGATTGCATTATTCTACTACACTTTTAAATATAAGATAGATATTAGATGTTTCAAATTTTAAATTTTAAAACATTTTAACATTTAAACTTCTTTTTTTTAATTAAAAATCCCACATATTATATGTTTCCTCTTTGTCACTATAAAAGTTTGCTACTAACTACCACATTAAAAAATCACAACTTCACTGACAGCTAACAACTCAGCTTCACTCTGTAGATAGTCACTGAACACCCATTTGGGAACTTACACAGTCATTATCTTAGGGTAAATTGTCCATTTTATGACAGTAGTTTACTACATTTCATTATAATAAAGTTGCCCTTTCCATTATGAATCATGTAACAATAGGAAGCTGCCAATTTGGAATAAAATTTATTCTACTTTTGACAACCGTCACTGCATATTTAATGTATGAGCGTGCAGTCACAAACCTATGAAATTGTAAAAATATAAATTTACGATATATTTCAAACAATATTTTACTGCTGTCACAACAATAAACATTATATATAACTTTGGGGCTCCTTACCATCAATGTTTACGGTTACAATAAATAATTCATATCATTGGGGCTCCTGTAACCATTAATGTTAACGTGTACAATAAATATCCACCCGGACAATAAACAGGCAATATAACAGCCAATTATAGCTGTAAAACATCAAAAAGGAACCAAGATGACACTCTTAATAATGCAGTATAATTCCGGAATGTGAACAGATGCATTTTTCTAATATGAAATTGATTAACCAGAATGCTACAGTAACAGAACAATTCATCAGTTTAACTTAATCTTACACTAAATTTAATAAACTGTATCATACCCTATTTTCAATTGTTTATGTAACCCTCTGTATAACTGATACTCATGGTATATTATATCCTAAAACAACTGCATTGTTCCCTCAGTATACCCGGCCGTTATCGTACACTCGGTGTAACCGTATCATACCCTTGGTGTAACCATATCATACACTGGGTGTAACTGTAATATACCCTCAGTGTAACCGTATCATACACTTGGTGTAACTGTATTATACCCTTGGTGTAACCATAACATACACTGGGTGTAACTGTATCATACCCTCAGTGTAGCTGTATCTTACCATCAGTATAACTGTATCATACCTTCGGTGTAACTGTATCATACCGTTGGTGTAACTGTATCATACCCTCTATATAACTGTATCATACCCTTGGTGTAACTGTATCACACCGTTGGTGTAATTGTATCATAACTCTCATACCCAAGGTGTAACTGTATCATACCCTTGGTGTAACCGTTTCATACCCTCAGTGTAACAGTATCATACTCTCAGTTTATCTATATCATACCCTCGGTGTAACAGTATCATACTCTCAGTTTATCTATATCATACCCTCGGTGTAACAGTATCATACTCTCAGTTTATCTATATCATACCCTCAGTGTAACAGTATCATACTCTCAGTTTATCTATATAATACCCTCGGTGTAACTGTATCATACCCATGGTGTAATCGTATCATACCCTCAGTGCAACTGTATCATACCCTTGATATAACTGTATCATACCCTCAGTATAACTGTATCATACCCTCGATATAACCATATCATACCCTCAGTATAACTGTATCATACCCTTGATATAACTGTATCATACCCTCAGCACAACTGTATCATACCCTCGATATAACTGTATCATACCCTAGATATAACTGTATCATACCCTTAATATAACAGTATCATACCCTCAGTGTAGTTGTATCTTACCATCGGTATAACTATATCATACCTACAATATAAATGTATCATACCCTTGGTGTAACTGTATCATACCTCTCATACCCAAGGTGTAACTGTATCATACCCTCAGTGTAACTATAACGTACCTCTCATACCCAAGGTGTAACTGTATCATACCCTCAGTGTAACTGTATCATACCTCTCATACCCTCAGTGTAACTGTATCATACCTCTCATACCCTTGGTGTAACTGTATCATACCTCTCATACCCAAGGTGAAACTGTATCATACCTCTCATACCAAAGGTGTAACTGTATCATACCCTCAGTGTAACTGTATCATACCTCTCATACCAAAGGTGTAACTGTATCATACCTCTCATACCTAAGGTGTAACTGTATCATACCCTCAGTGTAACTGTATCATACCTCTCATACCCAAGGTGTAACTGTATCATACCCTCAGTGTAACTGTATCATACCTCTCATACCCAAGGTGTAACTGTATCATACCCTCAGTGTAACTGTATCATACCTCTCATACCTAAGGTGTAACTGTATCATACCCTCAGTGTAACTGTATCATACCTCTCATACCCAAGGTGTAACTGTATTATACCCTCAGTGTAACTGTATCATACCTCTCATACCCAAGGTGTAACTGTATCATACCTCTCATACCATTGGTGTAACTGTATCATACCTCTCATACCCAAGGTGAAACTGTACCATACCTCTCATACCCAAGGTGTAACTGTATCATACCTTTCATACCCAAGGTGTAACTGTATCATACCCTCAGTGTAACTGTATCATACTCTCAGTTATCATACTCTCAGTTTATCCATATCATACCCTTGAAGTACATGTAATAGGCTATTCTGCATACATTTAACAACATACAGGACTGAAACTCAATTCTTATCAGAGCCCCATAATTTACATAAGATACATAATATTTTCTTATTTCAGTCACAAAAGATAACATAAAATCCTTTTTTCAAAATAAAATGACCCGCTAACTTACAGAAACTTAATGTGAAATCTGAAGTAGTTACCCAGGTATACAATGTCACCTTCTACCACAGGGGACCGCTTTATGTTGGACATACGCTCCATCACATTGTGACCCATGTCATTATGGGTGACATTAACCAACACTATCCTGTCATTTACTAACCTAAATAATGGCTTCCAGCTAGAGAGACACAGTCATCTTACATTTGCACTATATGGTATATCTAGTTTAAAGTAAACATAAACAACTTAGGTCCGAAAATAATAGACTGACTGCTTGTTGTTTACCTACACACCGGTACCCATGCAAAAGGCCCTGTAGTACCCAAAAAATATACATTTGCCAATTTTCAAAATTTAAGATATTTCATTGCTATTTTTTTTATACATATTTTTTTTTTTGAATTGGGTTTAACGCCATTTTTAACATATTTCAGGTTATATATGGCATATCCAGTAAAAACTGGAGGAAGTCAACCTCAGACTGAATCAGACTGAGTAGAATCATCGTCTTTCTGCAAGTAACTGGCAAACTTTCTCACATAAAGTTTTTGGAGCAAGCGAGACTCGAACCTATGGCCTTAGCGGTGAAAGGTAAGTGATCTTTAGATGGTGCCTTAGACCATTCAGCCACGGAGGACCCATTTTTTGATAAAGCAGTAGATTTATACATTCGTACAGAATCCGGATTATTAAAAAAATATCTAACAACATAATACCTGTCCACTTCAGAACTCTTGAGTAGAGGAAACAGCTTAAGATTTTTTGTATTTATGACCCATAACAGTGAAATTGAATTTTATAAAGGGAGACTAATAAAGTTTGTTTTTAGCTGGACAGCCAATCGGAGTAACAATCAATCTTCAGGTGTGTGTTTTGTTTCAATTTACAATCCCGGGCATCAAGTTTAATTACGTACACCTGCTCTTACACATAAAGACATTTAATGTACAGTGATTTATATATACATATAGTGTGTTATCTTCATTGTGCAAACTAGTTAATAAATAGATTTTCTAACAATTTTAAGAAACAGTATAGTAGGCACATGAAGAAATGTAATATTGAATTAACACGTATGTCACATATATATGTAGTATGAATTATGTAGGTCAATCATCTCCTTTACAACAGTTTAGTATAAATTAGTTTACTCTCGTTATCTCAAAATCTCCATAACTCAAACTCTGTAATGTTATGTCAAACTACCAGATATCTAAAGTAGTTATTGTCTCTTCACTCGTTTTTTTGCCACAGTGTTGGTCAAAGCATTTGCCTCGCATGCAAAAATTTATGAATTTGATCCCTTAACCGGGTCATACCAAAGACTTGAAAAATGACATCAGAAGCTTACTCAGCATTAAGAGGATAGTTCTAGGCGTGACTGGGTGGGTATCACACCATGTGACTGGGTGGGTATCACACCATGTGACTGGGTGGGTATCACACCATGTGACTGGGTATGATTCTCCAGTGTGACAGCACTTAGAATAGTGTATTAAGTTGTCGCCGTCGTAATATGATTGGCAAATTGTTGAAAGCAAATCTTAACACCATGCAAAACATTCATTTGTTTTACTATAGAATCCACACTTTTATCTAAAACTACTCACCAGTTCCTTGTATCTCAAAGTATTTTCCTGGTCCCCATGGGTCTGGTATCTAAGGTGAATTCCTAAACAGCCATCAGCTGCAGTCACTGCTGAATATTTGAATACAAACTATTGACCAAATCTATATCTCTCATTTCCAAATCTATAACAATGTACCCTTGTTTAGGCTCTATCTTCTATACCCCATGCAGTATATACACTTCTTGTCCAAACAGTCTAACCAATAATATCTCAAGAATTAAGACCAATGACCTATCCACTGACCACAATTATTTTCCGCAGTACTGGATATATCGTTGTTGACATAAATCATTTTGTTTAATCCAATTTATATACTATCTGGCAATGTGTAACAAACCCAGCTCAAGCACACTTCAGAGATATCACATTTAGTTTAAAGTAATTTATAGTCGATACTTTTTCAAATTTTTTAAATAGAAATTATCGGATCTCACAAAATGTGAAATTTTAGTTCAAATTATAATCGGATATAATACTAGTAACTGAAGGTTCTGTCACAATTATATGTCCTTGGGAAGTTAACAAATTGCACAGATCATCATAAAGATCTTCTCAAATGATCAGGGATTAGAAGTTGAAAACTATTGAAAAAGAACTTAAAAATGTTTAAATGATACTCGTGACTAAATTACAAACTAAATTGTTGATAATTAAATATCCATACTGTCTTCCAACCTGTTAGGAATTTACTGTATTTAGAAGTAATAAGTGCCAAGCTACAAAATTTTGGAACCTCCACAACCAAGTGATCGACGATAGCTATAAATATTATATTATATAATATAGTGGATAGCCGGTTGGCCGTTCATGCCAGAGGTTGCAGATTAAATTTGCCAGGTCAGCTTGATGCCTCTCAGAAAACAACACTCAGTGCTGGTTCTACATGTACCTAGCTGGGCTCAATTATCTCAGTCATTAGCATGTCTGACTGTCAATCCAGGGGTCTTAAGTTCGAATCCCCCATCGGTCACAATCTCCATGACGTTTGATTTATGAAATTGCGTTTCTTTATCATTCATCTATCACCGCTGACTCAATTGAAAGGTTATCAGTTACTTGTGGAGATGGGGTTGTGCTTGATTACTGGTTAACCTTCCAGGATCCCAGGAAACAGTGGTTAGGTTAACTGATCGTCTGTTAGCCCTGGATGGCATGAAAATGACGCTAAATATTCAATTAATCAATCAATCATGGTTCTACCCAGAAAGTGAGCTAGAGAGCTTCTCATATAAGTTTTAAGCTTTCTTTGCAATTGAGCCAAAATGAATTAGTATATTATAAACTAAACTTAAATAAGGTGAGATCTTACATGAATCAATTTCTAAGTCCATTTCTTGGGTAGAACCAGTATATGTATACAATCTTCTGTTACAGAAAGCCTTCGGGCCAAAACCTGGCATCAAACCAGCAACTTCTTGCATGAGGGGTCAACACTTCATTGTTGTTCAATTTAGATTGCATTAAAAAAATTCTCAACATGTTCGGAATTTAGAATTATTATAAACAAACAAAAATATAATAAAATTTTTCTTAAAACACACTCAGCACAATTAAGACAAATACATTTTTAAAGAAGTAACAAACCTTAGGATCACATACCAAACTGTAATGAATCACCTCAAGCTGCCTTAAATGAGCTATAAAGTATCAGGAAATCACTTCAAAGGGATGCACTGCACCATTAGTAATCCTTGCACATTATGAATATCATGTATTTTGTAACACACATGTATTTGATAAGGAAGGAAACATGTGGATTACATTACTGGTGCCTTAATGTTTCTATTGATCCTCTGTGCATGCTATGATAAGGGCATGAAAGACTGCATTTTGTTTGAAAACATTGTAAATCATCCAATCTCACAGCCGGCTGGCTTCAGTACAGATAACAGAATTGCAAAAATACAACTATTGAAAAGAGTATCAAATTTTTACATTTCCAGTTTAAATACAAACACTAAAGCATGAATTATAGGAAAGTAAATTATTAAATAGTGCACTGTTCATAACTTTGTCAGTTCATAACTTTGTCAATTCATAACTTTGTCAGAAGCCCTTTAAGGGAGTGTAACAGGATAAAACACTATAAAAGTCTTAAAAAATAATTATCACACTAGATAAAAAGCATCTCCTCACTCTATAAATGGACAGCACTTAAGTTTTACAACCTTTGCATTGTCATTCTGACTAAGATGAAACAATTTTTACTACAAGCAAACCTATATAACAGATCAAGTTGAAATCAAAATGAAATCACTCATTTAATATGTCACAAAATATGATTCAAGCAGGAAATCTATTTAAGTCTACCCTAGATGTGTAGCCCAAGTTAGGAAAGCCCTTTTCAGTATATTATTTTGCAGGTTTAAGTAGATATCCTTATTATTATAATGACTTCCAAAGCATTTAAATTATTTTTTTCATGATTTCTGACAATTTAACTTAAAAATTACTATGCAAAATCAAAAATTTGGCAAAAAAAAAATAATTATCTACCTAACCTACCCACATGGAAAATACTGGGTACCTAATTTATACTAAACTGTTGTAAAGGAGAGGATTGACCTACATAATTCATACTACATATATATGTGACATACGTGTTAATTCAATATTACATTTCTTCATGTGCCTACTATACTGTATTTTAAAATACCTATTACTTATGACAGTGCTCCAGATACACTTGGCTGTTCACACACTGGAAGTCCTCTTACTTATAACAGTGCTCCAGATACGCTTGGTTGACCACACACTGAAAGTCCTATTACTTATAACAGTGCTCCAGATATGCTTGGTTGACCACACACTGGAAGTCCTCTTACTTATAACAGTGCTCCAGATACACTTGGTTGACCACACACTGGAAGTCCTATTATTTATAACAGTGCTCCAGATACACTTGGTTGTTCACACACTGGAAGTCCTATTACTTATAACAGTACTCCAGATACGCTTGGTTGTTCACACACTGAAAGTCCTCTTACTTATAACAGTGCTCCAGATACGCTTGGTTGACCACACACTGAAAGTCCTATTACTTATAACAGTGCTTCAGATACACTTGGCTGTTCACACACTGGAAGTCCTCTTACTTATAACAGTGCTCCAGATACGCTTGGTTGACCACACACTGAAAGTCCTATTACTTATAACAGTGCTCCAGATATGCTTGGTTGACCACACACTGGAAGTCCTCTTACTTATAACAGTGCTCCAGATACACTTGGTTGACCACACACTGGAAGTCCTATTACTTATAACAGTGCTCCAGATACACTTGGTTGTTCACACACTGGAAGTCCTATTACTTATAACAGTGCTCCAGATACGCTTGGTTGTTCACACACTGAAAGTCCTCTTACTTATAACAGTGCTCTAGATACACTTGGTTGACCACACACTGGAAGTCCTCTTACTTATAACAGTGCTCCAGATACACTTGGTTGTTCACACACTGGAAGTCCTCTTACTTATAACAGTACTCCAGATACGCTTGGTTGTTCACACACTGGAAGTCCTATTACTTATAACAGTACTTCAGGTACACTTGGCTGTCCACACACTTGAAGTCTTCTTACTTATAACAGATAAGCGTTCATCAAAAAAGTATTTTATGATTTAAATTAGTATGCATGCCATGTTTATTTTCAAAATGTAACAGAGCTCTCGTTTGCTCATTTTTGGGGTAGTTATTCTGTCCCATTCCCAATGGCAAATAGTATCTTTTTTTTCCCAATCTAAAGTAACAAAATTCCCAATTTCAAAAAAACAAAGAAACCAAAACAAATATTTTGGGGAAAAGTTTGGAGATTTTTTAATATTATGATTTAAATATAGTCTTTTACAAGATCATCACATTTCTTATACATTTAATATACATTACACATATATCATTACCATATTACGCATATTATAGGAACTTGTGTTTAATGCAATTTTCCCAATTTCTGTAAAAATAACACTAATTTTCGCAAAGTTAAGGGCTGTGAAAAACTGCAAGTAAAAGCCCTGGTTAAAAATTAACATTCTAACTAATCAACACAACCAATTCATTTTTTTCCCTTAATTTAATACCCCAAAATATCTTATCTGAAGCACTGTCACAACAATTCCAAACAAAAGCAGGGCGGTAGTCTAATGAATAGAGTGTTGGCCGCTCATGCCAGAGGTTGCTGGTTTGATCCCCCGGTCGACCCGATGCCTCTCATAAAGCAACACTCAGTACTGGTTCTGCCCAGAAAACAGACTCGAGAGCGGTTCATATAAGCTCTGAGCTTTTAACGCAATCAAGCTAAAATAAATTAGTATAAACTAAACTAACAATCTGGTGGGTTTTTGTGCCTTTTTTGTTTACTTTTGAATCAACTGTCTCAAGTATTTCCGTCAATACTTTGGGGGTGATTTCCTGCATATCTGCGGAACATGTCAATATTATATCTCTTAAAATTATTAACTATTTCAGCTATTTATGCAACAACATAATTATGCATTTTTTGGACAAAAAATAAAACAATATGATGATACACACGTTTCACAATAATTGGGTATTGGACTTTAATTGTCTATCAATTTCAATTAGATATGGCCATCCTTTAAACAATATTTGTTTGTTGTTTTCCGACCCAGTATTTTTCATGTGGGTAGGTAGGTTGCTAATTTTTTTTTTTGCCAAATTCTGATTTTGCATAGTCATTTTTAAACGATTTGGAAGTTTGGGTAGCTGCAATTTTGAGAGTGTAGGTAGGAGCACGGCAAACAATATATTTTTTTAGGATGGTCTATTTGCTAAATATAGCAGATGTCACACAGTGAAAAGTAGATTTCACACAGAGAACAGAAGATGTCAAATAACAGCAGATATCACACAGGGAAAAGAAGATTTCACACAGAGAACAGCAAATATCACACAGAGAACAGCAGATGCCAGACAATAGCAGATATCACACAGAGAACAGCAGATGCCAGATAATAGCAGATATCACACAGAGAACAGCAGATGCCAGAGAACAGCAAGTATCACACAGAGAACAGCAGATAACAGCAGATGTCACACAGAGAACAGCAGATAACTGCAGATGTCACACAGAGAACAGCAGATAACTGCAGATGTCACACAGAGAACAACAGATGTCACAGAGATCAGCAGATGTTACATAGATAACAGCAGGTGCCACACAGAGATCAGCAGATGTCATAATAGGGAACAACATATGCCACACATAGAACAGCAGATGTCACATAGATAACAGCAGGTGCCACACAGAGATCAGCAGATGTCATAATAGAGAACAACATATGTCACACAGAGAACATCATAATTATGTAATATAGATAACAGCAGATGGTACATAGAGAACAACATATGCCACACATAGAACAGCAGATATCATATACAGAACAGCAGATGTACCATAAAGAACAGCACATATATCACAGAGAACAGCAGATGTAACAAAGAACAGCAGATATCACAGAGAACAGCAGATGTAACAAAGAACAGCAGATATCACAGAGAACAGCAGATGTAACATAGAACAGCAGATATTACACAGAGAACAGCAGATGTCAGATAATAGCAGATGTCACATAGATAACAGCAGGTGCCACACAGAGATCAGCAGATGTCATATAGAGAACAACAAATGTCCTACAGAGAACATCAGATGAAACATAGAAAACAGCAGATGACACATAAAGAACAACAGATGCCACACATAGAACAGCAGATATCACAGCACACATATCAGAGAAAAAACAGAGGTAACACAGAGAACAGCACATATATCACAGAGAACAGCAGATGTAACAAAGAACAGCAGAAATCACAGAGAACAGCAGATGTAACATAGAACAGCAGATATCACACAGATATCAGCAGATATCATACAGAGAACAGCAGATGTCAGATAACAGCAGATGTCACATAGATAACAGCAGGTGCCACACAGAGATCAGCAGATGTCAAATAGAGAACAACAAATGTCCCAAAGAGAACATCAGATGTAACATAGATAACAGCAGATGACACATAAAGAACAACAGATGCCAAACATAGAACAGCAGATTTCACAGAGAACAGCAGATGTAACATAGAGTACAGCACATATATCACAGAGAACAGCAGATGTAACATAGAGTACAGCACATATATCACAGAGAACAGCAGATGTAACATAGAGAACAGCACATATATCACAGAGAACCGCAGATGTAACATAGAGAACAGCACATATATCACAGAGAACAGCAGATGTAACATAAAACAGCAGATATCACACAGAAAAGAGCAGATATCACAGAGAGAACAGCAGATATCACACAGACATCAGCAGATATCACACACAGATCAGTAGATTTCACACAGAGATCAGCGGATATCTCACACAGCACAGCAGATATCACACAGAGATCAGCATATATCACAGAGAACAGCAGATATAACAAAGAACAGCAGATATCACACAGAGAACAGCAGATAACACACAGAGAACAGCAGATATCACATAGAGAACAGCAGATATATCACAGAGAACAGCAGATGTAACAAAGAACAGCAGCTATTACAGAGAACAGCAGATATCACACAGACATCACACAGAACAGCAGGTATCACACAGAGATTAGCGGACATCACAGAGTACAACAGATATCACACAGAGATCAGCAGAAATCACAGAGAACAGCAGATATCACACAGAGATCAGCAGATATCACACGGAGAACAGCGGATATCACACAGAGATCAGCATATATCACAGAGAACAGCAGATATCACAGAGAACAGCAGATATCACACAGAGATCAGCATATATCACAGAGAACAGCAGACATCACACAGAGAACAGCAGATAGCACACAGAGATCAGCATATATCACAGAGAACAGCAGATATCACAGAGAAAACAGCAGATATCACAGATATTAGCAGATGTAACGTAGAACAGCATATATCACACAGAGAACAGCAAATATCACACACAGATCAGCATATACCACTCAGAGATCAACATACATCAGAGAACAGCAGATATCACAGAGAACAGTAGATATCACACAGAGATCAGCAGATACCACACAGAGATCAAGATACATCACAGAGAACAGCAGATATCACACACAGATCAGCAGACATCAAAGAGAACAGTAGATATCACAGATATCAGCAGACATCACAGAAAACAATAGATATCAAACAGAGATCAGCAGATGTCACAGAGAAAGCAGAAATCACACACAGATCATCAGAAGTCACACAGAAAACAACAAAAGTCACACAAAAAACAACAGATGTCACACAGAACAGTAGGTGTCACATAGAGAACAACAGATACCATACAGAAATCAGCAGATATCACAAAAAACAGCAGATATCACACACAGATCAGCAGATATCACACAGAGAAATGCAGATATCACACAGAGATCAACATATATCACAGAGAACAGCAGATATCACACACAGATCAGCAGATATCACAGAACAGCAGATATCACACAGAGAAATGCAGATATCACACAGAGATCAACATATATCACAGAGAACAGCAGATATCACTCACAGATCAGCAGACATCACACAGAGATCAACATATATTACACAGACATCAGCAGATATCACAGAGAATAGCAGATATCACACAGATCAGCAGACATCACAGAGAAAGCAGATATCACAGAGAACAGCAGATATCACACACAGATCAGCAGACATCACAGAGAACAGCAAATATCACACACAGATCAGCAGACATCACAGAGAACAGTAGATATCACACAGAGAACAGCAGATATCACACAAAGATCAGCATATATCACAGAGAACAGCAGATATCACACACATATCAGCGACATCACAGAGAACAGTAGATATCACACAGACATCAGCAGATATCACAGAGAATAGCAGATATCACACACAGATCAGCGGAAGTGACACAGAAAACAACAAAAGTCACACAGAAAACAACAGATGTCACACAGAACAGTAGGTGTCACATAGAGAACAGCAGATACCATACAGAGATCAGCAGATATCACAGAGAACAGTAGATATCAAACACAGACCAGCAAACATCACAGAGAACAGTAGATATCACACAGACATCAGCAGATATCACAGAAAATAGCAGATATCACACACAGATCAGCAGATATCACAGAGAAAGCAGATATCACACACAGATCAGCAGAAGTCACATAGAAAACAACAAAAGTCACGCAGAAAACCACAGATGTCACACAGAACAGCAGGTGTCACATAGAAAACAACAAAAGTCACACAGAAAACCACAGATGTCACACAGAACAGCAGGTGTCACATAGAACCACAGATGTCACATAGAGAACAGCAGACAACACTTACTTAATGTTTATGTCATGAAACGTTTCCAAAACCTCTAATGATATTGCATGCAAGTTCTCTCTCTAAATAATCTTATACAAATACCTATAAAATAATGTCAATAAATCTTACCCTTTAAGTTGTTAACTACAGCAAATAAGTCCTTCTTAAAAGCAAAAAGTATTTTAAATGGAACACAACTACTTAATGGAACATATCCATGAATGCCGCAATTCTTCTGAATTATACAAGCCCTGCAAGTCTTCTAAATGAAACATTTAAGTTCTCTGACTGATAAACTTTTTTTTATTATACAATATGACCTCTGCATGATACAAGCTCTAAAACTGACACATTCAGTCCAATGAGTTGTTACACAGACCCATCATAAATTCTTCAAATATCCCAAAGTATATATTTATAACAAACATCTGTGTACGATATGTAGTTTAAGTATACAATACACCATACTACTATATACAATCTGTGTTACATTGCAGAGCCTAGTCAGGGAAGGATCTTATTACAGGTTGGTAATTAAATCTGGTAATTATTCATTTATTCTTATCCACACCTTTATCATCGGGTTTTGTCAGATAAAATATTTGTGTCACAAATAATAAGGTGGGGGCTACCTCATCCATTTAAAGGTGGGCAACTACAGGTGCATATTTGCATAAAATAATAATGCTTATTCAAATCGTGATGCTATTTTTGAGATAAGATCTTGGTTGTATAATATAAATATGATAATTTCTTGTTATGTTATTATGTTAATAGGTAAATTTTTAATTGAATGAAAATATTTTTTTTGACAGATTATAACACAGTCATGTATGAGAGAGAGAAAGATATTTAGCATAACTTCAATCAACAAACAATCAATCAATCAATCGCATTCCATGCGATAAGCCGGTTACGTATACAATAATATTTTAGTTTAAACTCCTTTATTTTACTTCGCTTGTGAAACAAGTTTAGTTACAACATATATAAATCGCGCTCAAAGTCTTCCTGGGTAGATCCAGTATGAAGCATATACGGAAAAAATGTCTTGCTCAAGGACACAACACATAGCCATGGGGGAGGATTGAACCCATGACTCTCTGATCCTGGATTTGATACTCTGTAACAACCACTGGACAATGCGCTCCACTAATAATATCTTCGCAGTAAAATGATTTTAGATTCTATTTAATAAAAAGAAAAAAGATAAAAAAATGAATTAAGTATTTATAATCTATTGTTATGTGCACCAACTCGAAATAAAACAAATGTAAAAATATTAGTAAATAATTAATAATAATTAAGTCAAATTGTTATAAACTTTTATTCTATAATAAAATGGTTTGGGGACATCCGCCTTTAAAGTATGGAAATAAAAAGTAACACCAACATTCCATAGTTGACATGTACGGTTGTTCTTGTGGTTGATCTTATCACTGAAAAGAAACTGGAGTGTCGGTGCTGATAGAACACAGATGCCCAAGTTTCATGTCCTCAATTCTCTTTCTCTTTTGAACGGAGTTTGACAACACCATTACTGGCGGAGAAAAACCTTGTACTCTGGAACATGAATCTTAGTAGAATGCATGGAGGACCCTTGAAAGATTTGTTGGAGTCACTGTTTTATATAGAGATATATAGAAAATGTTGTAGATGGAATAGACGCTCCATTTTTCATTGAATCTTAAAAAATCTTGCAAAGCAGATATATATATATATTGACAAGATCTTAGACAAATTCTTGAACCAGCTTGATTCAACCACAAATGCCAAGACCTTAGATATTTTATGTGAAGCATTGCATGGGGGTCCCTTAAAAGTTTCCCCTGAAGTTTTCTTACTCAACATTCTTACTCGACACTCGACTTTTTTTACTCGTCATTCTTACTAGACATTCTACTGAACACTTGACTTTCTTACTCTATTTTTCTTACTCAACACTTGACATTCCTACTTGATTGTTCTTACTCGACACTCTTACTCAACACATGACTATCTTACATCTTTCTTACTTGACATTCTACTCAACACTCGACTTTCTTACTCGACTTTACTTGATACTCAACTTTCCTACTTGATTTTTCTTACCTGACACTCTTACTCAACACTTGACTATCTTAAGTCTTTCTTACTTGACTTTTCTTACTCGACACTCTTTCTCAACACTTGACTATCTTACATCTTTCTTACCTGACACTGAACATTCTACTTGACTTTCTTACTAAACTTTTTTACGCGACACTCAATTTTCTTACTTGACTTTCTTACCGACACTCAACGTTCTTACTTGATTTTTCTTACTCGACGCTGAACATTCTACTTGATTTTCTTACTCTACTTTTCTTACTTGACTTTCTTACTCAGCTTTTTTTTCTTGACACTTGACTTTCTTACTCAACACTCGACTTTCTTACTCGACATTCAATTTTCTTACTCAACTTTTCTTACTCAACACTCGTCTTTCTAATTAGACACTCAACATTCTTACTTTACTCTCAACATTTCAACTCAATAGTTAGAAATACTCCCTCACATTATTATATGGTTATGTGGGATCAAAGCCATGACATCATGGTGAAATCGAAGTGATTCTGAGAAGCACCTTTGACCTCTTGGCAATGGGAGGATTCACTTTACCCCTGCCTCTAACATTTAACAATGATGCTATTTTTGCCCTAAATGTGTCTTTCGACACAAATATCCCCGCTATTGATCAGATACCTTTTTTTTTTACCAAAACTTTTATTGAAAAGGAGCAATAATTCCTGTAAAAATTTACTGTCACTGACAAATATTGAACTATATTTTATAATTAAATAGGTACATGTAAACCTGAAATATTAATCAAATACATAAAACCCTTTAGAAGTTATTGATTGGACACACTGAGGTTTCTACCTCAAAGAAAGAACAGACAGATGGATTAACAAATGAACAGGGGTAATACTTAATGCTCCTTCACCATTCTGCGAATGCTGGTACCATGAAAACAGAATTTGTTTCATTGCCAAAGATTATACACCTAAGTGAAGGAGTTGGATATTAATACTGAATTTACCTTTTAATCATGCCCTGCTGCTGTTTTCCCCTTCCCTATTTGTATATCAATAAACTATAATTTGTTGCCTACCAGAAACAATTGGATACTTCTCCAATTTTCTATGACCTTTATAAATACATTTTATAATATTAGCATCCTTTGTAACAGGATGGACATTATGAATTGATTTAAACCTGAGTGAGCTATGTGCACAACAGCTGGTTCCCACAGATTTCACATAAAATTAACAGATCACCAGGTCAAACCTAATAGGTTATTTGCCTTCATCATTCACTAGCAGAACCATGAGGCACACTATGACAAAATAGTTAGCTCAGTAACGTTGGTAACGTATAAAACTATCAATCCAGGGGTCATGAGTTTGAATTCCAGTCCAGTCATAGTCTCAGTGTTAACTGGTATTTGACATTGCGTCTCATTGTCTCCCACTGCATACTCCAGTCGAAAAGTGACAAGTATCAGTTACTTGCTGAGATGGGTTTGGTTTAGTACTGAAACAATCTTTTGGAATCCCAAGAAAGAGTTAATAGATTAACTGATCATCTGTTAGCCCTTAATAGCATAAAAATTACCCTAACATCAAAAAAAAAGTTCTGAATGTTGGCAGGTCTATTTGAATTGACCAAAAATTCATATTAGAATTTGCATAAATGCCCCTTCCCATAACACATCACTAGGACAAATCTATCAGCCTTCAGTGTTCATTTGTAGAACTGGGTGTCGAGAGCAGGGACACTGTGACAAGCACACCTTAAAGTTGGTAAGTATAGCTGAATTGACTAAAATCCATATCAAAACTTGCATAAATGCCCCCGCCCTTAACATAACAAAATCTTGAATCCACCATTGATTGTTCCATTTACATCTTTGTTTGGATCAGGAGTCTGTGCAGGGCAGACTAATTACAGGAAGCAACAGGCTAACATTAAGGTAATATTACACCACGGAAATTTTGAGTGACACTTTAAGTATTACTTAAATAACTATTTGAACATCTGTCCTGGTGCAAGTACAAGCTATTTGAAAAGAAGGCCACATAATATATCAAATGACAAGCTGTTGTTATTGTATGGTGTTTAGCAATTACAGCAATTTCTCAGTCATATCGCGACGGTGCATACTTGAGACAGTATTTTAAGTGCTGCCACACTGGAATATCAAACCGCAGACACATGGTATGATACCCCACCCAGTCACTGTACAATGACAGAGGGCCGACCAGACCTAGAACTAGCCTTTCAATGCTGAGCACCAAGCGAGGAAGTTTCTAGTACTTACCATTTTTCAAGTCTTTGGTGGGATCTAACCCACTACATTTCACATGAGGCAGACACTCTACCACTAAACCACCACTACAGTCAACTAACAAGTCTTTTAGGGTAAAAGATCTGATTTATTCTGTAATATGTATGATTTTTTATTTTGAATTTTGAATTTTTTAATTATAGGTGTGAAAAAAAATTGATGGTTGGCATTGAGTATAGGGCCAAAAGTGGTTCTAAAAACAGTCATAAATAAACACTCACCTGCAGCGTGCCAACCACAGTATCGATTTTCTGACAGCAGTTCAAACAAGAAACTGAGTCAAACAATTTCCATTAAGGGATTCAGGCCCACATTAGCACTGTTTCTGAGAATTGAAGGTTTATGGGCCCTACTAGACTACTGTCACTGATTAAGTTCAATGAGATCTTTAGCATCAACAGAGTATTGGTCTCCCTGTACAGCCAGGACCGATGGCTTTACAACCCTGGCAAAGGAGATCATGCTTTGACAGTACCTTACCAAAATAAGGTTGTTCTAGCGAGTATGTTTGAAATACTAGAAAATGATCAAAGCATTGGACTACTAATTAATATACAGATTTTTTTTATTAATTTTATAATCAAACCAGGGGCCTCTGACTTTTGGAGTATAAAGTTTAACAAGATAACCACCAGACCACCACAACTTAAACGTCTAAAACTCCACACTTCCTCATCACACTGCAGCTTAGGCTGGTATAACTTTGGCCATAAGAACACGATCTGAGACAATGAATGTGCATACCTAATATGCATGTATATATATGCATAAGGTGTGCAGTCTTTAATTCACTATTCACATCTACAACAGGTTCTGGGTAGCTCAGTCAGTAGCTCACAGGGCTGGAAAATTCCATTGTCTGCTCACCATGACGAGACAGCATTAGGTAAGGACAAGTAATATCTAAGAACCTGTTGTTAAAATTTCTTCGATTTTAAGCATCCAATAAAAAAAGCTAGAAAGGGAGGAACAGTAGCTTTTATATGAACTTTCAAGCCCTTGCTTATCGAACTACCAATCCAGTGGCTGCGAGTTAAAATCTCCGCCCAGTCTGCAAGCTCTGTGATGATTGATATACAGCATTGCTGATCATTGCCATTCATAACTCACAGGTCTCTGGTTCAAGTAGGAAAGTTATCAGTAACTTGTGGAGATAGCCTGATTAAATTAGGTGTGGATGGACAATTTCTTTATTATTTCGATATATCTAATCTGCTGCGCATAACATTAAATAAAAAATCTTTAAAAGGCTCCTTAGAGACATGCAATATGTTGCACTACTTGGATTGACCAACAAAGTAATTTGGGATGAATCATGTAAACACAATTTGTGCATTTTCCAATCCTCATTTATGATCCATTAGACATATCGTAGAATGCCCTTAAATCAAGACAAACCTTGGTTTGAGGCCATTTTTATTTTCTCGCTATTCTCACGAGAGTTTACAGTGTATGCGCCATAATTATGTCATGGTTTACTTCAAAGTTACTCAACCATGCAAACATGTCAAATTGTTTAAATATATTCCAAGGAGGTAAGTTATCAAAATGCTTATGGATAGTTGGAAATTTACCTTAAAACACTATTCCCAATTCATGGTCATTAAAACCCCTCATTTTTGTACCCAAAATTTAAAATTTAAAATGTCTTCGTCTGCTTTTGTTGCCATTTTATCAATGGCGATCACATGGCGGAAGCTGAAATATTTATTTAGGTCAAGTAAAAAAAATGTGTTTTTTGTACTGATAACCCTTCGCCCCAGTTTTCATTTTTTTACGTTTTTTACTATTTTTAAAGTCTACTCGCAGACAGTCAGAAGCAATTATTCATGTTCTAAATAGGATATTCTGGATAATGGGGACTTGTGTAAATATTTAGGCCCAATGTATTCGCAGCACTTTTATATTTATGTTTAAAAAAGGTGAAATATTTAGCAAAACGGAAAACACATAAAACTAAAACCCCTACCTGCTATGTGAATAAAAAGACATCATTGTTTTGAAATGTTGTTTTTAACTGACAATATTAAAAAAGAAATCACAATTAATAGTATTGAATGTGTTCGACTTTCTAAGTCACGTGATTGAAGTGGCTGTCTGCTCCGACGTCATATCCGCGATTTGAGGTTGTGTATTTAGACTGCTATATTTATTTACATGTCTGTTTTTTGACAGATTTTACATGGTCTCTTTAGTGAATATTATCAATTGGAACATTTTTTTAGAGGGAGGTGGAATTATTCAAACAAGTAAGTATAAAATTTTCTTGTGAAATAACAGAATTCATTTATTGTTTTGAATTTGGAAGTTAGTATATCGAACCATGGTACTGCGAGGATATATTATCCCAAAATTTTAACAGCTTGGGTCCCATTTTTAGAAAACAGTAGTATGGTGCCGTAACCTGTTTTCGAGCGTTACCTGAAATCGATCACTTCCCAGAATTACGAATATCGCGCACGCGTATTTCAACTTCCTACACTGTTGGCAATATTTATAAACAGTATCCACGTGATCATTGAATGCAAAGAAAAATATCAAAAATAATGCTTCCGATAGAAGTGAGAAAGTCATTTTATGGTACAGACCTGAAAAAATGTATTTCTCACTAGGTCCATTTTTCAGTTTACATAAAACCTCGACAAATACTAGGTTTGTTTACGAATATCGATTTCATACACGTCTGCTGAAAACTGATGTAATACAGGTCAAGGTCGAAAGTTATAAAATATTTCGCTTGTGCATGTCAGAAATTATCGAGGTTCCGGACGAGTGACCTTCTTATAGATTTTTTTTTAAGAATGAGATTGAAATAAGTACAGGACCATATTTAAATGTAAAATAAAAACAAGCAAACAGTTGAAAAGGTTTGTTATAAGAAGTGGATAAGAAGAGGTGGTTATATGAAGAATAAATAATAAAGTAGCAAATAAAAAAGAAGATATATATATTTTAAATCAGTGTTTTTATTTGGTTACTATGATTTTTAAAAAAAAATAAAAAGTACATTTTTTTAAAAACCTCATGCTGTTAAGTTAATTGATATTATGATGAAATTAACCTATTGAGAAATATTTATTCATGTTAAAGGTAATGCAGTTTTCTCTGCTTTCATTCATTTGTGCTTTTGAAGCCATGTGTCATTTTAGTTTGACACATTACATCATCCTATCATGTGCTCGATATCAGGTGCCGCCATTTTATTGAACGTATACTGGGTCACCATGATCTAACGTGAATGGTGAAGTCAATGGGCATGTATTTGTAATTGTTTTGGTAGAAAATCATTATTTGATAGTTATTTTAACGTTGTATACAAGCATTTAGTGTCAAAATCCGTTTTGCATTGAAATATTTTAGCAGCGATTATTAAATGATCGAAAACCGGTAACACAATCATACATTACTTTACTAAAGTAGATATTCTAAAGTTTAATTATTTTAGAAATATTTTTGCAATAATGATAGTTTCTGATGAAATCATTGTGTCTTAAACTTTTGATCACTGAACTACAAAATTTATGTTCTGTTTGCTTTGAGACAACACATGTTTTCTTTTATTTACCTGTGCTCAGGTGCAAACGACAGGTAAAGTTGTGTAAAGTACGCGCATATGTTCAATACAAAATAACATGCAAGACGAACGAATATAACAGAGTATAAGTGTACTCACTTATATACAACGTTTAGTCACTTGTGTTAGTCCAAAGAAAAGTTTTCTAAATCTTGCATTTTGTTTGTAAACTTTTATACACTTCGGGTTAACCGGAAGTTAACTTATTTTTTAGACTAAAGGTGAAGGTCACTGAGATGGGCGACTACTAAAAGTCGGGACGATTAGGGAAAACACGGAACGATTGGACAACACAGGATCTCTGCGTGTGATAAACACTATAGTATTATGTACAAGAAGATGGGTACCAGGGGCGCAGACACGAATTCGGCTAAATATTTTACAAAACTTGTACTTTTGTAGGCTTTTAAACGAGTAGCACCAATGGTGGCAGTCCTATAGGAATGCCCGGAAAGTATACCAGTCAGTGTTGGCAGTCCTGCAGAAATGCCCAGTTAGTATACAAGTCAGTGGTGGCAGTCCTACAGGAATGCCCAGAGAGTATGCCGGTCAGTGGTGGCAGTACCACAGGAATGCCCGGAGAGTATGCCTGTCGGTGGTGGCAGTCCAACAGAAATGCCCGGAGAGTATACCAGTCTGTGGTGGCAGTCCCTCTGGAATGCCCGGAGAGTATACCAGTCAGTGGTGGCAGTCTCACAGGAATGCCCGGAGAGTATACTGGTCAGATGTTGCAGTACCACAGGAATGCCCAGAGAGTAAACAAGCCAGTGGTGGCAGTCCCACTGGAGTGCCCAGAGAGTATACCAGCCAGCGGTGGCAGTCCCAGGGGAACACCCAGAATGTATTCAAGCTGGTGGTGGAAGTCCCACTAGAACGCCCAGACAGTACACCAGTCGGTGGTGGCAGTACCATGGGAATGCCTGGAGAGTATACCAGCCATCAGTGGCAGTCCTACAGGAATGCCAGGAGAGTATACCAGCCAGCAGTGGCAGTCCTACAGAAATAGTATACCTGTCAGTGGTGGTAGTCTTACAGGAAAGCCCGGAGAGTATACCGGTAAGTGGTGGCAGTCCTACAGGAAAGCCCAGAGAGTATACCGATCAGTGGTGGCAGTTCTACAGGAATGCCCGGAGAGTATACCAGTCAATGGTGGCAGTCCTACAGAAAAGCCTGGAGAGTATACAGGTCAGTGGTGTCAGTCCTACAGGAATGCCCAGAGAGTGTACCAGTCGGTGATGGCAGCCCTACGGGAATGCCTGGAGAGCATACCAGTCAGTGGTGGCAGTCCAACGGGAATGCCCGGAGAGCATACCAGTCAGTGGTGGCAGTCTTACAGGAAAGCCCGGAGAGTATACTGGTAAGTGGTGGCAGTCCTACAGGAAAGCCCGGAGAGTATACCAGTCAATGGTGGCAGTCCTACAGAAAAGCCTGGAGAGTATACAGGTCAGTGGTGTCAGTCCTACAGGAATGCCCAGAGAGTGTTCCAGTCAGTGATGGCAGCCCTACGGGAATGCCTGGAGAGCATACCAGTCAGTGGTGGCAGTCCAACGGGAATGCCCGGAGAGCATACCAGTCAGTGGTGGCAGTCTTACAGGAAAGCCCGGAGAGTATACTGGTAAGTGGTGGCAGTTCTACAGGAATGCCCGGATAGTATACCTGTCAGTGGTGGCAGTCCTACAGAAAAGCCTGGAGAGTATACCGGTAAGTGGTGTCAGTCCTACAGGAATGCCCGGAGAGTGTACCAGTCAGTGATGGCAGCCCTACGGGAATGGCTGGAAAGCATACCAGTCAGTGGTGGCAGTCCAACGGGAATGCCCGGAGAGCATACCAGTCAGTGGTGGCAGTCTTACGGGAATGCCCGGAAAGCATACCAGTCAGTGGTGGCAGTCCTACAGGAATGCCCAGATAGTATACTAGTCAGTTTTGGCAGTCCTACAGGAATGCCTGGAGAGTATACTAGTCAGTGGTGGCAGTCCTACAGGAATGCCCGGAGAGTATTCCAGTCAGTGGTTGCAGTCCTACATGAATTCCTGGAGAGTATACCAGTCAGTGGTGGCAGTCCTACAGGAATGCCCAGAGAGTATAACGGTCAGTGGTGGCAGTTCTACAGGAATGCCCAGAGAGTATACCGGTCAGTGGTGGCAATACCACAGGAATGCCCAGAGAGTATACCATTTGTGTGGAAATAACTAATTACTATTAAAAGCTCCAGAAAAAAAATTGGGAAATTATTGGTGCAGCAGACAAAATACACGTAAAAAAGTTTTAAAAATGTAAATAAATGTTAAAACAAATTGAAATTATAAATTGAGGCTTGCCGCACCAAAACATTAAATATTGTTTTGGCAATGCATCACCAACCCGCACCCGTGTCTACGCCCATGCGTGCACTGGTTTAAATCGTTTCATAAAACTGTACACTATTTTGAACCATTCTATAAACACGAAAACTATTTTCAACCATTCCACAAATATAAACACTTGTTTTAAAACCATTTCATTGATACAATTATGTTTTTAAAATATTTTCATCGATCACAGATATGTTTTTTATTAACATATCTACAAAGAAAACCCTTACTTTATATCATTCCATAACATTTTAAATAAATTAATAAATACGAATATTACTCTTTGAATAATTCAGTAAGTATGATACTTAGAGATTAATAGAAGGAAATAATCGGCCCGGCTTTGTCGTGTATTATCCTCTTATTAATTCACCGGTGTTAGCACTATTTTATAAATCACATCACGAATGCTCTGAGCAATATATATCATATATATTCTCTTCTTCTTCTTCATCTCTTAGGGTAGGAGAAGATGTGTTATTGTCAGTCACTTCATCTATTAATTATTATATTTTATTAGTTTGATATTGTAAAATTTAATCCCAATATGTAATTACGTGGGATATTTCATCGTGATGGTGAGACGGGTTTAAATATGGTTGGGTTGTTGTAGAAATGCGGATTAAGGCAGTTAGGTGTTAAAGTGGGAACTAATACTAAAAATGGAAACGTATTTAGGACTATGTTTAGGAAAGTCTATATGCGGTAATAAAATTAATTAAAGTTTAAATGACCGTTGTAACAATGTAAGCAATAAATAAATATATATAGAAAATCTTGCTTTATGTGTTAATGATGTGCGATGGTGAAACAAAGTTTCCACTCTCGCACTGTCCTTGGGAAGAAATAGTTTGTCAGTTCTTGGTCAGTTATACCCTCCTGGAACAGCCTGTGCTGTATTCCGGTATGACCGTTACCGCTTGGAGGATTCTGTCTGCGTTGATGCCGTTTTAACGACTACAACGACTATTTTTAATGATTAAAAAAATGTGAACAGCATTTGAATCGTTGCATGAATATATAAAAACTATTCTTTAATATTTACAGGACTATAGAGACTTTTTTTAAACAATTCAAAGACATGATGGTATTCTCTAGGTATGTTTCTTTAAAATTTAATGATTTTTCTAAAACCACTTAACAGACTTTCATTAAATGTAGTCGCAATGTTTTTTTTAATTATAATATACTTTCAGGTTTAATGTGTGTGTGTTTGTGTGTGCGTGCGCGTATGTGTCTGTGTGTTTTGTTGCCGTCAAAATTCTCGTATGACCGCTGCACATTCATATATCAACCAGAGCCACATAGACAAGTATTTAAGTCACTGGAGATCACATTTCGACATTTTCTCTGATACCTCGTAGTCAGTGATAATCGATTTTATGTACAAGATGCTTGGGTGAACCATTATCAAGGTTGTGCGTTTGGTTTGTTATTTAGGAGTGTGTTTTCATATGCAGGACAGTATACCTTTATGTAAACGCAATGGATTTCCTGTCTGTTCCACAATTTATAGCACTATGATGCCTTTAACAAAAGATTGGTGTGTGTGTGTGGGGGGGGGGGGGGGGGGTCAACCTGAGGAGAGATAGCAAAATATTGGGGGCGCCCCTCCCCACCTTGTTCAGGTTGGAAAGGCCAGCATATAATTTGCCCCCCCCCCCCCCCCCCCCCCCCGATATTTCTCTCCTCAGATCCCCCCGCACTCCCTCAATAATTGAAACGCCCCTACGCCCATGGCAACTGACCAGTCATTGTGCCACTATCTCATTGCTATGTAACGACCCCTAGCAGGGAGATGTACAGTCTAGGCATCCGCTTGTATGTCTGTTAATCCAGTAAATTTTGTTTGCGAGGGCAATTATTCTCTAAACCATCTACGTTCATGTACTTATCTGGCTGGATGAAAATGTCGAACTACTTTAATGGAGTTTAACGCCATTTTCCACATGTTTCAGGATTATAGATCATAATTATCAAGCTATATTGGTGGATGAAGACCTCAGTATGAATCTGGGTATATAGAAACTATACAATGCAATATGACATGATATCGCGACATATTAAACCAAAATGAGACATTGGCAATGCATATAACCACTATATACCGTATATATACAACCGTTTCTAGAAATTTGCTTTACCCTGGCAAAATGTAAATTCATTGTCTTTGTAGTACCGATATAAAACCATATTCTGCAACATTCTAAATACATGTTTTGATCATAGAATAGTAAGTAAGTGGTCTAGTGGTAAAGCATCGGACCCAGGACCGGAGTTTCGTTGGTTTGATCCCCTTACACGGCTGTGTGTGTCTTTGAACAAGACGCTTTATCCGCATATGTTTTGAATTGTGGTTCTACCCAGGAAGACGTCGAGCGTGATTTGCATCAGTTATAAGAACATGTTTCTGAATCGGAGCAAAATAAATAAATTTAAATAGAAAATAAGGTAAGTAAATATTTTATTAAAGTTACACGTGCATTGGCAAATCAATAGAAAAAACATATAATCAATTAGTGAACATGAATCACCCGGCCAGACGGAACTGTAAGAAACTATACACACTTATGGTGATATTAAAATCGAATAAATAAGCAAAAAGGTTATATTATATATGCATTTGGCTACGTTATATATACATTTATATCAATTTGTTTTGCATAATTGATATTAATTATTGTCATTGGTATGCAATTTAATACTGAAAAAGGACTATAGATCGGGTTATGATCGGGTGCATATTGTCAGGTGTATGTCAAATATTTCACGTCATGTACATATTGACTGTTATTCATTTTTCAGCCCTTATATATTTCACGTCATGTACATATTGACTTTTATTCAATTCAACATTGGCATGTGTCTCTTTAATCCTATGAGTCCTTATACAATGCCCTTCATGTCCATATTCACTGTTCTTCAATTCACCATTGGCATGCGTCCTTTTAAGCCCATATACATGTTCGCTGCTATTCTGTTGCTACTATATCATATTCTATATTGAGCAAATAACTTGCCATTAACACTTGTCATAATGCCTACATGCTATTATGTATTGAACCCCAACCCCCTCACACACACAAATCTACCATGCCACAGACACATGGTATGTTACCCCAGCGGCCACAAAGTCACATTATACTGACACCGGGTCGACTCGACCGTGAATTATCCTTTAAATGCTAAACACCATGCGAGGAAGCTTCTAGTAACATTTTTAACAAGTCTTTGGTATAACCTGACCAGGGATCGAACCCACGGCCTTCCGCATGCGAAGCGAGCACTCTACCCCTAGGTCATCGCTGCGGGCGAATATTCAATTATTCTACAAGGCAGTCTGTCTACGCATTATTTTATGAATGTTCTTTTAAATAAGACGCAATTCAACAACTCTTTTCTTCTTATCAACATGATCTACTTTAAATTCAGACCCAACTACGTATACACATTCATCTTCGTGCTGACATTTCGAATATCTGACGATGTTTCTCGGTCGGAATCGAGACGAAGCAGAGTTGTTGATCTTAAACAAGGTTCCAGAAGATCCTCTAAAGTCCTCTGCAACGTTCTCCGTCTTACTGGATGAAGCAAATGTTGTAAACATTATCTCTTTTCCTTCTTCATACTTGCTAGTCACGTCAATTCCCACACCGCGGAAGGTTTTTTGGCTTACAGCTTCCGGGTCGCCCCAGAAGGTCAGAATGATATCAAGCAGCAATGCGTACAGACCAAGTGCAAAATCAGCCGCAGGAGAACGATGTTCTTTTTCTTTGAATGCTCTTGCTAAAGCCTTGTTGACCTCAGCATATACGTTATTTGCAGTGTAAAGTGCTATCAGCTCTTTATAGTATCCTGCTTCCGTTGTTGCCCATTCTAAATTTTCAGCAGTCGCGCGGCAAAATCCGTACACTGAATTGTGCACTTGTGTTTGAATTTTATCCCAATGGTTTTCTTCGTTGTAAAATATCTTCTTCATCAAAGCAGTCATATGAATCTTAATATCTGTATGGGGCTCAACAAGTGAATGTTTGTACATTGCAATTTCAAGTAAAAACAGTGGGAGCTTATCAAACTTCTTTTCTCCCGCTATTCTTGAAAGTACATACGGAACATCGTGACTAAATCGTTGATGTCTCCCATTAATTTCCTCTTTGGCTAGAATATTTTCGATTGTAGTATAACCTTTGTTTTGTGCAATATCTTTCGGCGTGCTACTAGGTGGCATATCGTTGAGTCGGCACGGCTTGGTTTTAATAAGAACGTCGCAAGCTGGTATTTTCAATAGTCGGTTTATAATGTCGTGCCTGTTCCAGTACACAGCTTGGTGTAGAACGCCCCATGACCTTTCCTGTGGAATACAACTGATCAGATTGGGCTTCCTGTCTAAAACTTCGAACACTTCATCCCAGCTTCCACATTTTGCAGCACGTACCATATTTCCAATATCAATATTGTCTGCTTCGATGTCGATACTCATGATTTTGCCGTGTTCTGAAAAAAAAAAACGACAACACACACACGTTTTCATATTATACTGGCATGATAATTTTTAATTTTATAAATTAAATTCTATGTGTCGAAAGTGCGTTATGATAAGTTATATCTCAAATTCATAACATTTTGCAAGTTCGTGAACCGGTCTGAGATATAATCAAACTATTGTGTATATTCAAGTAAGGTCCAATATGAAAACGACCTCAAAACTAAGCCAAATATTGCAGTTCTTGACAATATAAATTATTCGACTTTACAAGTTCAAGAATGTATTCCAGATATGCAAGTAGGCAAGGTTCTTTATGGTTCAGAATAGTTAATTTTTCAAAGTGTGACAGAATTGCTTAAATTTGATTCATGCTCCAAGGAAAACATATTATCTCTGAGAGAATATTGTCTATTACATGGGCGTAGATATGGATGCGTCATGGTATGGCATCGTCGCATCAATAATTAAAAAAAATCTTAATATTTTGGCTTACTTCATTTATTTTACATTTATTTTGTATGCCGCGTTATTAATTTCCTATTTCATCTTGTTTTATACTGGTCTTAAATTCTGACAATGATGACATTTGTGGAAAATCACCACTGATGCTGCTCGTTTAAAAGTCTCCAAAACTACACGTTTAGTAAATTATTTAGCTGTACCAATATCAAATTCGTGTCTACGCCCCTGCAGTTAATTCATAAAATTATTAAGTATATCATTACTTATTTGTAAGTATCTGCCCACAGGTGCGTATTACTAACGGCAACAGAAACAATTATTGGGTAACTATGTCGGCCCATTTCTAGATTGTATTCCTTGAATTCTCCACCCTCTCGTCCAAAATTATTCTGCCCTTTATTCACCCATTTCATTTTATTGTATAATTCATAGTATATGCACAATATATTATATATATATATATATATATATATATATATATATATATATATATATTATTTTAATATAACAATGTTATGCAATGAGTGTATCATTTTAAATAGTGTTTTCTAGAACTGTATTTATTTATATATTTTAGATTAATAGAAATACACTAACCAAATGAATCTTAGCCACCCCACTGTGTGCATAATTATATTAAACCATTAACGAAAGAGACCATATACTAACTACAATGTATTTTCTTTCTTATTTTGTATATTTTGTACACAATATACGAAATATGCCACCGTCTCGGCTATGCTAATGAAACTGGGTCATACTTGCTATACAAAAAGTACTGTCTCATACCTAATCGGATAACCACAATGCATCCGCTGGTAGGAAAGCTATATAAAAAATTAATAAAATCATGTAATATGTAACACATTACCTGTTATAATCTTCCAGAATCACAATAACGTCCGGTTTTCAAAGTCGTCTGCTTTGAGCACATTCAGCTGGCTATTTATACAGCGCAAAATCAGGTCAGGCTTCATTTTCTAAAAATGTAAAGATGCGTCAGCTGAATGTAAAACGATGGGGGGGAACTCCCCAAACAAAACAACAGATTGATTTGTATTACGATATATTGCGTCACCGAGTTTGCGGGTTATACGTTTTGCTATAGTCGTGCATACGTGGAGACACGCCAATACTTCAATACTATTTTATTTCAGTCAACCTTATATATATATATATAATATAGTGTAACAAGACTAGCTACTCTTATGGCAATATATGTGTTTTCAAAAGGTCACTCTTTGTTAAAAGCCAGTGTTAATTTTCATGTTAACTGGGGCACCGTAGATATCAGAGGAAGAATAGAAGGCAAGCCATGTGGATGATACTGTATTTCATTGAAACTGATCCAAACCTCATTTGGTGAAGTGAACTAAAACAATCGGATGTATTCATTACAAGGATGTTGATTATAATACACACTAATTATTTACTTTTAAATATACTATTATCGATAGTCTATTACATGTATAAATCAGTATTTGAACCCGGCATATTTTACATCAGAAAATAATTGTAGTTGGACAAGATTGTAACATATTTAGTCCGACTGTCGTCTTTAAAGGGAGTATATCAGAAAAAAACTCTATTAATGTCTTAACCCTTTACTCCATAGATATGCGTTTTCCCGCACCAATCACTGAAGGCCTTTGAAAACAGTGCAGGAAGAGTTCAGATTGCTCGTAACGAGCAATCTGACTACTTCCTGCACTGTTTTCCACTCTGTCAGTTAATATAAACATAATTCACCCAACAATTCAAAGCCTTCTATATGAGAGGTGTCCAAAGGCGATTATATTAGAGGTGTCCAAAGGCGTCTTTATTAGAGGTGTCCAAAGGCGTCTATATAAGAGGTGTCCAAAGGCGTCTATATTAGAGGTGTCCAAAGGCGTCTATATTAGGTGTCCAAAGGCGTCTATATTAAAGGTGTCCAAAGGCGTCTATACTAGAGGTGTCCAAAGGCGTCTATATTAGAGGTGTCCAAAGGCGTCTATATTAGCGGTGTCCAAAGGCGTCTATATTAGAGGTGTCCAAACACGTCTATATTAGAGGTGTCCAAAGGCGTCTATATTAGAGGTGTCCAAAGTCGTCTTTATTAGTGGTGTCCAAACACGTCTATATTAGAGGTGTCCAAAGGCGTCTATATTAGCGGTGTCCAAAGGCGTCTATATTAGAGGTGTCCAAAGGCGTCTATATTAGAGGTGTCCAAAGGCGTCTATATTAGGTGTCCAAAGGCGTCTATATTAGAGGTGTCCAAAGGCTTCTATATTAGAGGTGTCCAAAGGCGTCTATATTAGGTGTCCAAAGGCGTCTATATTAGAGGTGTCCAAAGGCGTCTATATGAAGTAAAGGGTTAAAAAATAAAATTACTTTTAAAATGGATACAGAGCATCGCATTACCATAAATAAATAAAATTCGAATAATTTGATATATCAAATCCACAAAAACGTATCAAAATCGATATTTTAAACAGAGTGGTAAACTTGAAACGAAATTCCCATTCTATAAATAAAGCGCACTTCAATAAATAGTGCTTGGAAATCTTCGCAGATGAAACAGTATACGTCGTGCAAACCAGTATGACAGATCAAATCGACATCACAATGTGGCTCATTTGATATAATAAAATATGATGCAATTGTAAGCAGGATAGCCATTTTAATCTAACCAAGGCGCATAGCCCAAGATAGAAAATCTCTTTATTTTGGTATTTTTAAATATATATTATTGCAATACGGGATCAGCTAGTATATATAGGTTTGATTTATTCTGAAAATAATGTTTTAGTCAATACTAAAATTTGCCCGTTGTATTCCCCTTGACAGCAGCAAATAATTAGTTGTGATGTTAATACATTTCTAAGCATAGGAGTTAAACAAGATTGCAACATATTTAGTCCGGTTTTCGCTTCTCCAACACACCAGACAAAACCGAGCCAAAGCTTTTATTTCGATATTGGGATCTAAAGGTTCAAAATATTAACCAACTACATTATCTCATTCATTGGCAAAGATGTGTCACCTTTGTCGTCTGATTGTCAGACATACAGGGCAGGGACGTGTCACCTTTATCGTCTGAGTGTCAGACATACAGGGCAGGAATGTGTCACCTTTGTCGTCTGAGTGCCAGACATACATGTCACCTTTGTCGTCTGAGTGCCAGACATACAGGGCAGGGATGTGTCACCTATATCGTCTGAGTGTCAGACATACAGGGCAGGGATGTGTCACCTTTGTCGTCTGAGTGTCAGACATACAGGGCAGGGATGTGTCACCTTTGTCGTCTGAGTGTCAGACATACAGGGCAGGGATTTGTCACCTTTGTCGTCTGAGTGCCAGACAAACAGGGCAAGGATGTGTCGACTTTGTCGTCTGAGTGTCAGACATACAGGGCAGGGATGTGTCACCTTTGTCGTCTGAGTGTCAGACATACAGGGCAGGGATGTGTCACCTTTGTCGTCTGAGTGTCAGACATACAGGGCAGGGATGTCATTAAACGTCGCCATTGTCAGTCACATTTTCGTTTCCCTTCATCAATAGTCGATTTGAATGGGGTTTAACGCCATTTCCAACAAATTTCAGGTTATATATTGCACGTCCACTTTATTGGTGTAGGAAGACCTCAAGATGGGTCTTAGTAGAAACACAAGAAAGAAATCTTACCCTCGACCCGACAATTTTTAAATGAGGTACAGTATGGATTATAGGGTTATAAATTTAGAAAATATGTATATAAAAATCTATATATCTAAATTTATAACCCTATAACCCAAACCGTCATATTTAATAAATACCAACAAAAATCATACATTCATGTATAATAATATAAAACAGATTATATATTAATTTATTTATTATATAAAAATATATGTGAAAAAATTGAAGAGAAGAGGGATCGTAAGGTGGGTGGTTTTGCTTTTGGCGGTTTTGTAAATTAGTTTGCCCAAACACAGATACTGTCACCTGTGGATGACACATGCACCATCTTCCTTACGCAGAAATGAAAATATACGACTGCAATATATGTTTACGTTAATATTTTTATAAATAGATTGTGGGAAATCCCAGCCGAACGCTTGAGTAACAGTTTTGGAAAACCACCAGCATCATCGCTCATCAGACATAATCAATACACGCAGAGCCTAACAAGCCATCTTGTTGCTGATTGGTCACTGGTTAAATATAGGTTAATGTTATTCCTGTGTAAGTGTTTTCGGAAAACACACATAGATCCACTAGCGGATGTAGGCAAGTGTACAACAACACCAAAACAAAAAACATAAAACCTCAACAGAAAAGGAAAAAAAAACGGCCACTTAAAATTATGATATAACACATGGAATTGAAAACTGTTTCGCCGAGTCAAAATAAAACCTTGATTCCGCCACTGTTGTTCTCAATATGCATACACACATCAACAGTTCAATTTAAAACGATTGTAAAACACAATAGTGAAACAATTGAATCGTACATGACTGCATACACGTATTTCCTTTCATGAAGTATTTCCTAGAAGCCAGCTCCATTCGCATAATTCAAGATCAAGACAAAACAGGCGTTGTTGAAAGAGTTCGTATTTTCAGAAAATGGAAAGGGGCTATTGGTGTAATGATTGTTTTACGGCACGTCGATACCTGTATAGGTTATTTCGGAAGCGTAAATGATAATGAATGAAACAATGACGATAATATGTCAAATATTGCTAAAACTTTAGATCAACCTATTTACAAATACTCAGGATTCAAACTCATGGCCTTTGCGGCGTCAGCACCCAGCACATTAATGACGACGTCTCTACCGACTGCGCTACCGTATCAACACCAAAATAACGCATTGATATACACAGGACATAGGCGGGTATTATACTATGTAAACTATATTTTTGTATTAGTCCTACTTTTTATTCCTCAATAAAAAAAAGTGACACGTTTTATTCACCTGACCATGGCCAATTTCGGAAATACTTCTGTCATTTCCGGGATTTGAACCCACGGTCCCGAAAATGACGAATATATTTCCGAAAGTGTCCATGGTCAGATGAATAAGACATGTGTCACTCCTCTCCACTGAGGCATAAAAGTAGAAATACAAAAAAATAGGATTTAAAACCAATATCGAGAGGCTACCAAGGGCGGTTTGTTTAGTAGTTATTAAAAAAGAAAAAAGAAAAGGGATTTTCTTAAAAACTATCAATCCGCAAGCGGTCACTTAATCTTTTAACCGCATCCTCTACAGTTCCACATACTATGTTTCTCTCTCAAGAGAATTATCATATATAACCGACCGACGCGTTTCCAAACAAGCTTCGTAACTCCCCGTTTTCTGCCGAAGGTGTTTATCGGAAAGAGACAAACATTAATTTGTCAACGAAATCCGTTCTTAATTATGTACTAATGATATGCTTTATATTTATTCTTTAGTTTGCAAAGTATCTCTGTGAGTAAATGAAAATGTATTCTATCATATGGAAGAGAAAACTGACTTAAATTAAAACTAAAAAAACGACCGTTTCGGAAGTTTAATGAGCCTTTAATATGTAATCGACATAAATTCGTGTCTCTTTCATTAGTTTTATTTTCCGACTCAATAATTGACCTTGATTGGAAAATGACGTTTCCATGTGTGAAATTTATTCTCTCATAAACTTCTAATGTCGATTTAATTTTGAAAAATTACTGCAAACAAATATCACATCGGCATGGCTAGTACATTGATTCTCGATGAATGTTTTTATTATTTATGAAAACGGCAAAATTATATCGTTTATACAGTTGCCTCTACTTCATGACTCTTTGCAAAGAAACTGTATTCCATTTGCGATGGCTGTTATGATCAACTGTATGAATCATTAAGCACAGAACAATATTTTTGCTTCAGATGAGAACGGAACATTCCATCGTTATTTTAGTACTAAAACATCGAATAACTTCGCCCAACTTCATTACAATGTGATTCGGTCAGGCATGCTAAAAGGACTGACTGACATCAGAAAATAAAATGATAACACCTATTCCGGCGACATAAACGATCCATGTTTCAAACAACCCTAGTGTAACATTTTCACCAGTTAGAAAAGTAGGCTAGCAAAACTGTAATGATGATGGCGAAGATGAGAAAAATTTTAGTTCATATTTCATGGACATATCTTGATATTATGAGAGTCAAAGTGTTTATGTCCGGACGGATGAATGCTATGTATATACTGAAACGCAAAAGATAGTGTGCACATTTGTATTTTTGATTTTCTGTAAATCCAATGATGGAATACTATCATGTGTGGTATCAATTTGTAGCTTATTCAATTACCTTTATAACCAATATGTTTATTCTATTGTTTTGAATTTGAATAAAACTGCATACGACGCGTCTACGTGGATTAAGGGTCAAAATAACAAAAATACACAAATAGCCAAAGGAATATTTTCTTGCGTAGATTCACTGTAATTTGTTGCAAAATGATGTAATTATTTCATTAATATCTTGTATGACCGCCATTGTAACTAATAACTTCTAAAATAAGTGCTAGTGAAACTGAAGCGACTGAGTCACCTCTGCCCAGCATTATTAAGGCGTCAATAAGCTGACGCTCTGATAGTCGTGGCATATTCGCTGTTATAATTTTCCAAAATCTACAGTGACATTCGCACTATACATGTGTGAAAGAATGTAGAGAAAACAAGTTTGGCCACTTGTAATTATGTATACATGCTCCACGTGGAAATCCTGCAAAATCGCAATTCGGGCTATTACGTAATAACTAGCCAAGGTTTTACTGTTTTTTCGTTGTGGCTATAAACCGTAACGACCGATATTCTTATGTTTCAAATTTGACAACTTTACACTTTGTAGAATTAAAATAATCAAAAAATAAAAAATGCACACTTTCTTTTGCGTTTGAGTATAAATATACGTAACGACAGATCGAGCGTTGTGCACACACGTGATCATTACGGCTAAAGTTGCAGAAAAAAAATTATTCTAAACAGGTGACAAACAAAATCTAGAGTTTGTTACGATTTTGTCTCTCTGATCTGCATCACAATAAGAGGCCCATATTAGTCGCTCATCTGGTTTCACATGTCACTGTGAAGAACTTGTAATAGTAACTGCTGTAGATGAGAAAAATAAGAATTATCTGTTTTCTCATAGCATTTCCATGTAAATTGAAAGTCGCCCTACTGGACTCCAATGGATGCCTCTAATGTCAAGCCTTGAATTGAATATTGGTCAAAACTTTAATACGTCCCGCAATAAAGTATTGCGCAATGTTTACTTTGATCACCGTAAACTTCCCGAACAAAGCCTCGAAAACGAGATCGGGAACGAGTCTTCACGATGTTATCCGATGATTGATCGGAAACCCGAAAGCGGTTAGTTGAAAATGGCGAATGTAAACAAAAACAAAAACGTGGTTTTAGGAACCGATGTTTGTAATAAAGAGGATATGTAATTAGACACTTTAGAAGCGTATATCTCTAAGTTAGAATTGTATCTTCATGCTGGGTGTGTGTATTTAGGACAAGGAATTGACGGTAATATGCCAATATAATCCCTTTAACTCTTTTAAATTGTGTCTAGTACTTTTATGTTAAATATTTACTTTAATACTATCATTGACTTTTTTCATTATATCTTTTTAAAAATACATAATTTATTATTAACTTATTGAAAAGAAGTAACAAACAAAAGCTATAAAGTGAGGTAATAAACTAATAAAACAAGAGTTATTCAGCATTTTATCCCATTTCGGGTCCTTGCTGGTCCTTTATGGCTATAAAATACCATTTAATGGTCTTTTTGACTCAGCTGCTATGATTTAAATGTTAGAAAGTGTGAAAACAATTGGATGAAGGTTTATATTTGTAAAAAAAGACTGGGTTCCACTGTTTTAAGGGGTCAGGCGGGACATCAAAAGGGTAATAATTGGGAATTACAAAAATCGTTTTCTTAAGATCTGATCAGCTAAATTTGTTCATATTTGGCATACATTATCCATATGTGCCGGGGTGTGAATAAAGATAAGAACAGGATTTCCTCTTGCACAGTTACCCGCGTGAAAACACTTGAAGAGGTGTTAATAAAGTAATAAAACGTGTTCAACTGCCATGGTGTTGAAATAATAACTACCACTAGTAACATAAATGATAGCTTAAATGAACTAATTCATTACCTACATTGATACAAATTGTAATTCTTAATTATCAATGCTGAACCATTGGTCCAATTGATAATTATATGGGTTTTTCCTCAACTAAGAAAGACTTTTCAGTTTGTTCATATGTATTCAGTAACTTTTCAATGATGATAATGCAGTCCTGCTATAGTTGAACATGTCTCCGACAGATGTGGGCAGTCTACTTATACAGTAATTGAAGGTGTCTTGTATTATGTAAATGTGTATAAAGGTTTGATGGACCATTAGGCCGGTTGGCTAACGATGAGAGGTATATACCTCATTGTAAGCCTAAACTTGGTCTTTGTTGCATTACGAGACATCAAGATAAATGAAGAAGTCGTTTACAACTATAAACTTGGTCCATACCTATGGCGTAAAAAGGTGTGTTGTGATTGTTTATATTCATAACGTACGTTTAATGAAACCACCGTAATTTAATTAACATAGTTACATAAGTATATGCATAGAAAATCAATATGGACAGGTAAATTACATTCATCTGACTGACCATCCGTCTTGGTTTGAAATCCTGACAAAAATGTTGTGTTGTAACGCAGAAGTAACTACCAGATGCCCGCGGCACTCAACCACCAGGATTCGGTCATCCAACTGCACGGGTCGCCACCGTCGGTCATCAGGTGGGTTCATTTTCGGGGAGGATCCAGCCCCTCTGCTCGGAACAAGCAGTCAGTAAATTTTAGAAGTGTAACGATCCATCAGTGAGTCGTGTACACGGTATTTACAAATTGTCAAATGATGCCAGGATGGTTGAAATATGTCATTGTTCGTGTTTACACCTTGGACATTGTACTTAGAATGGCATAAATTGCATGATCATACCTTGTAGGCATGTTTATACCATGAAAGATATTCAGATTGTCTGTCACATACAAGTGTTTACACCAATGCATGCAAATTATATAATTATATTGCTAATGCTAAAAATGCACCCCATCCACTTTGTTTTTATAGGGTCAAAATAATCTCGGATGAGGACAAATGTACGCTTCTCAGTTGCAAATAATGGTATGCAACTTGTTTGTTTGTCGAATCGTAACATTTTGTATTTTTGGTGGTAACTTGTTTAATTTTAATGCTCCCCAAAAGTGGGGAAGCATATAGTCGCCGCTTCGTCCGTCCGTGCGAGCGTGCGTCCGTCCGTGCGTCCCCAAATTCTTGTCCGGGCTATTTCTCTACAACCTTTGGTTGGAATTTTATGAAACTTGCTAGGATGCATCATTACCAAGTGCAGATGTGCATATTGTCTTTGATTTCCAGTTCGATGATTTATTTACGGAGTTATGGTCTTTTGATTCTGTCTGTGACCAAATTCTTGTCCACGCTATTTCTCTACAACCCAATGTTGGAATTTTATAAAACTTGCTAGGATGCATCACTATTAAGTGCAGATGCGCATATTGTCTTTGTGTTCCGGTTCGATGATTTCTTTAAGGAGTTATGGCCCTTTGATTCTGTCTGTGACCAAATTCTTGTCCACGCTATTTCTCTACAACCCAATGTTGGAATTTTATGAAACTTGCTAGGATGCATCACTATTAAGTGCAGATGCGCATACTATCTTTGTGTTCCGGTTCGATGATTTTTTACGGAGTTGTGGCCCTTTCATTAAGTCTGTGACCAAATTCTTGTCATCGCTATTTCTCTACAACCCAATGTTGGAATTTTATGAAACTTGCTAGGATGCATCATTACTAAGTGCAGATGTGCATATTGTCTATATTTTCCGGTTCGATGATTTTTCACGGAGTTATGGCCGTTTGGTTCTGCCTGTGACCAAATTCTCGCCGCGCGATTTCTCTACAACCCAATTTTGAAATTTTATGAAACTTGCTCGGATGCATCACTACCAATTGCAGATGCGCATATCTTTGTGTTCCGGTTCGATGATTTCCACGGAGTTGTGGCCCTTTCATTAAGTCTATGACCAAATTCTTGTCCGGGCTATTGCTTAACAACCCCATGTTGGAATTTTATAAAACTTGCTAGGATGCATCACTACCACGTTGCAATGCACATATTGTCTTTGTGTTTCGGTTTGATGATTTATCACGAAGTTATGGCCCTTTAATTGAGTCTGTGATCAAATTATTGTCCGCGCTATTTCTCTACAACCTCAGGTTGGAATTTTATTAAAACTTGCTAGGATGCATCATTACCAAGTGCAGATGCGCATATTGTCTTTATGTTTCGGTTCAATGTTTTTTTCACGGAGTTATGGCCCTTTGATTCTGTCTGTGGCCAAATTCTTCTCCGAGCTATTTCTCTCCAACCCCAGGTTAGTTTTATATGAAACTTGCAAGGATGCGCATATTGTCTATGTGTTCCGGTTCGATGATTTTCACGGAGTTATGGCTCTTTCATTGAGTCTGTGACCAAATAATTGTCCGCGCTATTTCTCTACAACCTCAGGTTGGAATTTTATGAAATTTGCTATGTTTGTGTTCCAGTTCGATGATTTTTCACGGAGTTGTTGCCCTTTCATTCTATATGTGACCAAACTCTTCTCCGCTCTATTTCTCTACAACCTCTGATTGAAATTTTATGAAACTTGCTAGGATTCATGATTACCAAGTGGAGATATTGTCTTCATGACGCTATTTCGCTACAACCTCTGGTTTTAATTTTGTAAAACTAGCTACGATATGCGCATTGTCATTTTGTTTCGGTTCAATGATTTGCGAATGAGTCCTGTCAAGTGCAGAGCCACGTATTGTTCCTGCTATGCAGTGTGGTATTTTTCAACCAAGTAGACATCAGCACTAAGAGAATATGGTACAGAGTCAAACACTCACTTGGGGAGCATCCATCGGTTCCACCGATATTTTCTTGTTTTTTTAAGTTATTTCTTTAGGTGACCGTGCCGTTTTAGCAAAATGCTTTAATCGATTTATCTCACACAGCTTTCATACAGTTATGACTAATTTCTGATTGTCTAGGTATACACTTTTGCATCGCATCTTATTTCTGAATATATATCAAAACTAGCAACATTTTTAATTTAAATGTTGAAATATATCTTTCCATATAAAGGCATGTTTAAAACACTATGTTCGTGTTAAACTGAAGCATATTACTCATGGTTCAGCAACAAATGTAGACAAAGAAGACGAGAAAGAAAACAATTCAGCAACTGAACAATTGATACACGTTGGCTTTGGAAAAATTATGGGACAATAAATCAGATTTTGGAGGGGAAACATGGTAAAATCAAATATGAAGTTTGTCTGAAGTCATAGATTAATATTTAAATTCATATTTTTTTGTGATCAGATAATTATCTAAACGAGAAGCGCTTGACATGTTGCAGACATCCACAGTCTCATTCCACAGTTGTGCCCCTTATTAGTAAAGATAACACGATTCTGGCGCACAAAAATGTAATTTGGTTCGAAATATGTTCAAGATGGTTAATACAAACTTTCAATTCTTGCTTCAGAAAAATATAGCAAATGCTGGCATCACATATACTGCAATAATATATCATTAGTGTTTAAAGTATCTATCATTGGTTTTAACAGATGGGTGTATTAAAGAGGTCTTGTATAGTACATACTGTACTACAGTACATAATGTGACCATCCGTAACACTTGATTAACAAACATACATATATATGTGTATTGTGGTGTTTGCCTCGGCGTAAATTACGTTACACACCCCAGCGTAATCTACGTTACACACACTTCTACAGTACATTATGTGACCATTCGTAACATTTGATTAACAAACATACACACATAAATGTGTATTGTGGTGTTTGCCTCAGCGTAATCTACGTTACACACTGTACTACAGTACATTATGTGACCATTAGTAACATTTGATTAACAAACATACACATAAGTGTGTATTGTGGTGTTTGCCTCAGCGTACTCTACGTTACATACTGTACTACAGTACATTATGTGACCATTCGTAACATTTAATTTACAAACATAAACATAAATGTGTATTGTGGTGTTTACCCCAGCGAAATCTACGTTACACACTGTACTACAGTACATTATGTGACCATTCGTAACATTTAATTAACAAACATACACATGTATGTGTATTGTGGTGTTTGCCTCAGCGTAATCTACGTTACACACTATACTATAGTACATAATGTGACCATTCTAACATTTGATTAACAAACATACACATATATGTGTATTGTGGTGTTTGCCCCAGCGTAATCTACGTTACACACACTACTACAGTACATTATGTGACCATTCGTAACATTTGAATAACAAACATACACACATAAATGTGTATTGTGGTGTTTGCCTCAGCGTAATCTACGTTACACACTGTACTACAGTACATAATGTGACCATTCGTAACATTTAATTAACAAACATAAACATAAATGTGTATTGTGGTGTTTACCCCAGCGAAATCTACGTTACACACTATACTATAGTACATAATGTGACCATTCTAACATTTGATTAACAAAAATACACATAAATGTGTATTGTGGTGTTTACCCCAGCGAAATCTACGTTACACACTGTACTACAGTACATTATGTGACCATTCGTAACATTTAATTAACAAACATACACATGTATGTGTATTGTGGTGTTTGCCTCAGCGTAATCTACGTTACACACTATACTATAGTACATAATGTGACCATTCTAACATTTGATTAACAAACATACACATATATGTGTATTGTGGTGTTTGCCCCAGCGTAATCTACGTTACACACACTACTACAGTACATTATGTGACCATTCGTAACATTTGAATAACAAACATACACACATAAATGTGTATTGTGGTGTTTGCCTCAGCGTAATCTACGTTACACACTGTACTACAGTACATAATGTGACCATTCGTAACATTTAATTAACAAACATAAACATAAATGTGTATTGTGGTGTTTACCCCAGCGAAATCTACGTTACACACTATACTATAGTACATAATGTGACCATTCTAACATTTGATTAATAAACATATACATAAATGTTAATTGTGGTGTTTACCCCAGCGTTATCTACGTTACACACACTACTACAGTACATTATGTGACCATTCGTAACATTTGATTAACAAACATTAAGACATAAATGTGTATTGTGGTGTTTGCCCCAGCGTAATCTACGTTACACACACTACTACAGTACATTATGTGACCATTCGTAACATTTGAATAACAAACATACACACATAAATGTGTATTGTGGTGTTTGCCTCAGCGTAATCTACGTTACACACACTACTACAGTACATTATGTGACCATTCGTAACATTTGAATAACAAACATACACACATAAATGTGTATTGTGGTGTTTGCCTCAGCGTAATCTACGTTACACACTGTACTACAGTACATAATGTGACCATTCGTAACATTTAATTAACAAACATAAACATAAATGTGTATTGTGGTGTTTACCCCAGCGAAATCTACGTTACACACTATACTATAGTACATAATGTGACCATTCTAACATTTGATTAACAAAAATACACATGTATGTGTATTGTGGTGTTTGCCTCAGCGTTATCTACGTTACGCACTGTACTATAGTACATAATGTGACCATTCTAACATTTGATTAATAAACATATACATAAATGTTAATTGTGGTGTTTACCCCAGCGTTATCTACGTTACACACACTACTACAGTACATTATGTGACCATTCGTAACATTTGATTAACAAACATTAAGACATAAATGTGTATTGTGGTGTTTGCCTCAGCGTAATCTACGTTACATACTGTACTACAGTACATTATGTGACCATTCGTAACATTTAATTAACAAACATATACATAAATATGTATTGTGGTGTTTGCCTCAGCGTAATCTACGTTACATACTGTACTACAGTACATAATGTGACCATTCATAACATTTAATTAACAAAAATAAACATAAATGTGTATTGTGGTGTTTACCCCCAGCGAAATCTACGTTACACACTGAACTACAGTACATTTTGTGACCATTCGTAACATTTAATTAACAAACATACACATATATGTGTATGGTGGTGTTTGCCTCTGCGGAATATACGTTACACACTGTACTACAGTACATTATTTGACCATTCGTAACATTTAATTAACAAACATACACATATATGTGTATTGTGGTGTTTGCCTCAGCGTAATCTACGTTACACACTGTACTACAGTACATTACATGATCGTTCTAACATTTGATTAACAAACATACACATATATGTGTATTGTGGTGTTTGCCTCAGCGAAATCTACATTACACACGCTACTACAGTGCAGTTCTAGCAAACACAAAGGGGCATTACACGTACATGTCAAGTAGACTATGTTCACACAGAATAGCTTCCCTTCACATTCCAGTGTGCAACCGTTGCACTTAACGTTTGATGTATATATATTTAAGAAAAGCTACAGAAACCATAGGCGTAGGAGCCATGTTCAGTTGGGGTGGGGGTGCATTTACTTTTTCATATATCTTATACTCGCTCTCTTTAGCTTGGCTCCCCAAATAATTGAAAAGCTGCTACGCCCATGGAAATGATGTATACATGTGTTGTTTGATCAGACTAAGACTAACCTTTAGAAAGAATAATACATGTTACATTTTATATCAATATGTTCCGTTATGCAATATGAATTATTGAGTGTGTGTCCGAATTTTGTTTTGTACACGGTTTTTGTTACCCCGTCTCCAGAAGGACAACCAAAACGGAGGATAGAGGGGTTTTAGTGCTAAGGCCCGGCTCATATAAAAGCAACGTCCCCACCGTGTCATGGAAGTGCGAGTGTTTTACTTTGCGCCCAAAATACCCGGATAATAGCGTTGCTTCCATTCTTGAACTTTGTTTATATTAGTTTATTTTAGCTCGATTACGATGAAAGCTAAGTGCTTATATGAACCGCTCTCGAGTCCGCTTCGTGGATAGAACCAGTACTGAGTGTTGTTTTGTGAGAGGCATCGTTTCGGCCGGGTGATAGTGACACAAGAGAGTGTGTTAGTGTATTGTCTGTGCATGTGTGCAGGCGCACTCCTGTGTGTATATACGAGGACATTAAAGGGAGTATATCAGGAAAAAACGCTATAAATGTCTTAAAAGATAATTTTAAAATGGATGAAAAGCATCTCATTAGCATTGATAAATAAGATCCTAATAGTTTGGTATGTCAAATCCACCAAAACGTAACAAAATCGATATTCAAATTAGTAGATGAAACAATTTGTATTACGTATAAACATGTAAAGCGAATCAAATTTAAATCAAAATGAAATCACGTGACCCATTTAATACGTCACAACTATGTTACAATTTTAAGCGGGAAATCTATTTTAGCCTAACCTAGGCGCGTAGCCGAAATGAGGGAATCCCTTTTCAATATATTATATTGGCATGTTTAAATAGATAACTTGTGGTAATACGGAGTCAGTGATTTTATATACGCATGCTATAACGGAAAAACATGTTTATGGCCAAAACAACAAAAAACTCTGATTAAACGATTAAATAGGGGTTGCATTAGAAACTCATCTGAGAATGTTAGAAAAAGTTTCCCCTATGAGTTTGAAGACATTAAACATGGCATTGTGAAATTTTACTTTTATAAAGATAATAAGATAAGCAATAGTATCCGCCATGGGGAAATGATCGAACACACCTTCATTTAACAGTTCGGTCCAAATTATTTAAAATGGAAAGTTCCAGGACGGTGCTTCTATTCAGATTCACCACTCTATGTATCACCCATCATTAAACTGGATATGTCATATATAACATGCAATGTGTTGGAAATGACGTTAAACCCCATTTAACAAAATCAATAAAAAAGAAACATTTGTCGGATATTTCTGAATTACCACGTCAATTAATTGCGTTAATATATGATATATGTGTCTTTATTGTGTTGTATTTGTGGGTCGGAATGCTTGATGCATGTTTTGTTAACCAGTTAAAAGCTCCGTATCTATTATAAAGGAAAATCTTACACTGAAGACATGTTCTAAATGTCGGTAAATATATATATATATATATTGCCAACTGGTACAGTTACATATTGGTAATGTCAATTTTGTGAAAGCAATATTATGCATTGTTGAATCATATTTAGTATAAATAAATATGTAAAAAACGGCCTTTATGTGAATAACACAAATATTCACAGTTTTCATCTAATTGTAGTTATTGAGGAATAAACAAATGTTTTACATGTAATCAACACTAAGTTTGCATATTATGTCAAAGTCAAATGATAATATTTGGTTTTTGATATTTATCATGTAAAACAATGCAAATTAAACAGCGATTAATACAAATCTGCCTCTGTATTGGTGTTATTTACAAGCGCCGTAGTCGAGGTAATATTTATTTTAAATCATGTTTGCTAAACATATATTAAACAAGAGGCCCAAGAGGGCCCAAAGACGCTCTACTGACTCATAATGGCCGTAGCACTTTTTGAAATTCTCCTTTGCAATAGAAACATCGGGGCGGTGTCATTTTTTACTCTAGGGACACCATTTGAACAAATCTAGCAAAACTATAGTTGGTAATCATTACTACATAAAGATTTTGAAAATCTGTTGGGCCGTTCATGAGAAGAAGATTTTTTAAGTTTTGGACTATTTTTAGTAACGGCGGCTATCTATAATTTCAGATTAAAAATAAAATCTTCTGTATAGTCTCCTACGCAATAGAAACATACATGTGAAGTTTCAGTTTAATTGACCTAGTGGTTTCAGAATAGATGAAAGAAAAAGAGAATTTTCTGTTTTCCCATAGTATCCCTATGTAAAATTTTAAGTCCCCTTATAGGGCCCCTATAAATTTTAGCCCCTAAATTCTTATCTGCAATCAAACCCCTACACATAGGGATAATTTATGCCAAACATGAACAAATCTGACATACCGGTTCTTAAGAAAACAATTTTAACAGTTCCCAATTTTTACCTTTTTTCGGGCCCCTCCTGACCCCTAAAGACAGTGGAACCCAGTCATCTTTACAAATCTGAACATCCTTCACCAAACAACGCTGCTGTGGAGATACAGTCAAAATCATTTCCATTTAAAGAAATATATATATTATAATGACATGTGTCCCCTAATTGTACCCTCGGGGCGGGGTCATTTTTAATCGTAGGGACACCATTTGAACAAATCTAATAAAACTATAGTTGATCATCATTACTACATAAACATTTTGAAAATTTGTTGTGCTGTTCATGTGAAGAAGATTTTTTAAGTTTTAGACAATTTTTAGTAACGGCGGCTATCTTGAATTTCAGGTCGAAAATAAAAATCTTCTGTACAGTCTACTATGCAATAGAAACATCCATGTTTCAGTTTAATTGGCCTAGTGGTTTCAGAGAAAGTGCTGCTAACAGACGACAGACGACGGACGACGGACGACGCACAACTCGCCATCGCATAAGCACTTCTGGCCATCGGCCAGTAGAGCTAAACACGTTATCAGAATAAGGTAATTTCCTTGTATCCTATAGTGTGCTGCAAAATACTGCAGATATGATGCTGACCCTGAGTATGCAGTGGATAATCAAATATACATGTATATAATTGATGTGTGTGTTATGAAGTATACTGACATATTGTTCTTTTTTTAAACATAATTTCGTTTTAAAGTGGATATTCCATGTACAGGCAAATTATTCACGTTAGTATAAATTTAGATAGAGGGGAGAATTAGTATTTTATATCAAGTCTATGTTTGGCACAATAAATAACTAAGATGAAGTTACACTTTAGATGGATTTAAGATAAATGTTGATGTTTGTTCTGTATGTTTGTACTGTACTTATTGTTGATTGTTCTTTGTTTCGATTGTTTTTGATATTTATCATGTAAAACAATGCAAATTAAACAGCGATTAATACACATCTGCCTCTGTGACTGTATTGACGTTATTTACAAGCGCCGTAGTGTGGGTCATATTCATTTTAAATCATGTTTGCTAAACATAATTATAAAAAAACGTTCTCAGAAGATTGTAATTTCCTTGTTTCCTATAGTGTGCTGCAAAACACTGCAGATATGATGCTGACCCTGGGTATGCAGTGGATAATCAAATATTCATGTATATAATTAATGTATATGTTAATCGTACATTATGAAGGATTACCGACATATTGTACAATATTTTCTATTAGTTTTAAACACATTTCATTTAAGAATGTATTTTTTTTCATGAACAGGAGAATTAATCCTGTTAGTTTAAATCTTATATAAATTAAAGGGATTAAAATATTTTATAGGCGGTTTATTAAGTCTATGTTTGGCACAATTTAGAACTAAGATGCAGTTACAATTTAAATGGATTTAAAAGATATAGGACGTATTTAAGATAGAATGAAATAATACACATTTATTTAAATGTACAATACATGCAAATTATATATATTGCTAATACCAAAAATTGCACTCCATCTACTTTATTTTTATAGGGTCAGCATAATCTCGGTTAAGACAAATGTACGCTTCTCAGTTGCCAATAATGATTTGCAACTTGTAAATTTGTCGAATATATTGAAGAATCGTACCATTTTGTATTTTTAATGGTAACTTATTTTATTGTTTTGTAAGTTAGTGCGTTAAATTTCTTAAGGTGACCGTGCTGTTTCAGCAAATAAATGTATGCGATGTCACTAAATGTGTCAGTATTTTTATTTGAATAACTGTCACATTCACACAGTCGTTACTTATTTCTGACTGTCTAGATATACACTTTTGAGCCGCGTCTTATTTCTGAATATATATTTAAACTGGCAAAAGTTTTAATTTTAATGTTGAAATATTACTTTCCATATAAGGGCATGTTTAAAACAATGAATTCCTTATAAACTGAAGCATATTACACTAAAATACACAAGATTCAAATAATGTAAACACAGAAGACAAGAAAGAAAACAATTCAGCAACTTGACGATTGTAACAGTTTGGCTGTGGAAATATTATAGACCAAGAAATCATCATTTAGAGGTGAAACATTCCATTATCAAATATTAAATTTGTCTTCAGGCATAATTAACTTTAAATGACGTTTTTGCGTCATATAATTATCTAAACGCGTAATGCTTATAATGTTTTAGACAAATTGATCTTTGTGCTTTCCTTTATCGTCCCACTCCCAGTTGCGCACCTTTTTGACGGTTTCCCAATTCCTGCTCATAAAAAATGTTATTTGGTTCAGTTAAAATATTTTTTGGTTTTAATATCTATATGTTAGAATACAATAACGTGTTATATTGTATAAACTTTAAAATGATACACAGACAGAAAATAGATCGGATTGAAAGCATTGGTTCGAAATGGTTAATAAAAACTTTCAATTCTTTCTTCAGATCAGTATAGCAAATATTGGCATAGCATATACTGTAATAATATATCACTGGTGTTTAAAAGTTGCTATTATTTGTTTTAACAGATGGGTGTATTAAAGAGCGTTTCGGGACTATAAAAAACAACACTTACCGGTGTCATTGCATTCTTAAATAGCCAACAAACCGTAACCCCCTGTTACTGTGCATTTTATGAGCAGATATGCTTTTGAAAAGGACACCTGTGATATTATTTTTGCCATGGAAATCCTAGACCTCATTTCTATCAAACAAACAGAAAAAAATCAACTGTGAAGTGAAACGTTTATAATGTGACCATTCGTAACATTTGATTAACAACACAATACATATATGTGTATTGTGTTGTCTGGCTCAGCGTAATCTACGTTACACACTGTTCTACAGTACAATACTAGCAAATTCGAAGGGTCGTTACACGTACAGGTCAAATAGACTATTTTCACACAGAATAGCTTCCCTTGAATCCTGTGATTCCAGTGTGCAATCATTGCAATTCACTTTTGATATATAATATATATATATTGTAAAGCTACAGAAACCATAGGCGTAGGAGCCATGGGTGGGCGGGGGCTTATTCTTTCTCATATATCCTCATTCTCGCTCTCCTTAGGTTGGTCCCAAAATAATTGAAAAGCTGCTACGCCCATGGAAACGATGTATAAATGTATTATTTGATCAGTATACTTAGACTAAACTCTTACAAGGAATAACACATGTTACATCAATATGTTTATTTAAGCGTTATGAATTATTAAGTGTGTGTCCGAATTTTGTTTTGCACAAGGTATTTGTTATCCCGTCTCCAGAACGACCAAGACAAAACGGAGGATAGAGGGGTTTAAGTGCCGGGGCTGGGCTCTTGCCAAGTCAACGTCCGCGCCGTGTCATGGAAGTGCGAGTGTTTTACTTTGCCCTTAAAATAACCGGATTATAGCGTTGCTTCCATTCTTGAACTTTATTTATATTAGTTTAATTAAGCTCGATTGCAATGAAAGCCAAGTTCTTATATGAACACCTCTCAAGTCCGCTTTTTAGGTCGAACCAGCCCTGAGTTTTGTTTTTTGATAGGCATTGGGTCGATTGGGTGATAGTGACACAAGAGAGTGTGTTAGTATGTGTCTGTGCGTGTGCGCAGGCGCACTCCTGTGTATATATACGAGGACATTAAAGGGAGTATATCAGGAAAAACGCTATAAATGTCTTAAAAAATAAAATATTTTAGAATGGATGAAAAGCATCTCATTATCATTGATAAATAAGATCCGAATAGTTTGGTATGTCAAATTTATTAAAACGTAACAAAACGATATTTACATAATAAGTAGGAACAATTTGTATTACGTGTAAACATGTAAAGCGAATCGAATTAAAATCAAAATGAAATCACGCGACCCATTTAATACGTGACAAAATATGTTGCAATTTTAAGCGGGAAATCTATTTAAACCTAGGCGCGTAGCCGAAATCAGGGAATCCCTTTTCAATATATTATTTTGGCATGTTTAATAGAAAACATTTGGCAATGCGGAGTCCGTGAGTATATATAGGCATGAAATAACGGAAAAACATGTTTATAGCCAACTTTAAAATTAAACAAAAAGCCCTTATCAATTCTCTTAAAGCAGTTAAATAGGGTTTGCATGTAAAACTCATCTGAAAATGTTAGAACAATATTACCCGATATGTATGAAGACATTAAACAGGGCATTATCAAATTTTATTTTTATAAAGATATTAAGACATTATACAATAGTGTCCGCCATGGGGAAATGGTCTTAAGCACTGTCACTTAACAGTTCGGTCAAAATTATTTGAAATAGAAAGTTCCAGGACGGTGTTTCTATTCAGATTCACCCTTCATTAAACTGGATATGCCATATATAACTTGCAATGTGTTGAAAATGACGTTAAACCCCATTTAAAAAAATCAACCAAAAAAGAAACATTTGTCGGATATTTCTGAATTACCACGTCAATTAATTGCGTTAATATTTGTGTCTTTATTTTGTTGTATTTGTTAGCCGGAATGCTTTATATATGTTTGGTTACCAGTTCAAGGTTCCGTATCTATTATATAGGACAATCTAACACTGTAGACATGTTCTAAATGTCTGTAAATAGGGTTATATATATATTGCGAACTTGTACAGTTACATATTGGTAATGTCAATTTTGTGAAATCAATATTATGCATTGTTGTATCATTTTTAGTATAAATAAATATGTAAAAGACGGCCTTTGTGTGTTTAACACCAACGTTTCTCAGTTTACTTCTAATTGTAGAAATTGGGGAATAAAAAAATGTTTTACATGTTATCAACACTAAGTGTGCATATTATGTCAAAGTCAAATGTAAATATTTGTTTTTGATAGTTATCATGTAAAACAATGCAAATTAAACAGCGATTAATACACATCTGCCTCTGTATTGACGTTATTTACAAGCGCCGTAGTTTGGGTCTTATTCATTTTAAATCATGTTTGCTAAACATATCAAAAACGTTATCAGAAGAATGTAATTTCCCTGTATCCTATAGTGTGCTGCAAAATACTGCAAATATGGTGCTGACCCTGGGTATGCGGAAGTTAATCAAATATACATGTATATAATTGATGTATATGGTATGAAGGATATCTGACATATTGTTTATTTTTTGTTTTTAACACAATTTCGTTTTAAAGTGGATATTTTATGTACAAGGCAATTATTCACGTTAGTATAAATCTAAATAGAGGGGAATATTAGTATTTTATTTCAAGACTATGTATGGCACAATAAATAACTAAGATGTAGTTACACCTTAAATGGATTTAGATAAGAGTGTACGTATTAAAGATAGATGTTGTTGTTTGTTCTGTATGTTTGTACTGTACTTATTGTTGATTGGTCTTTGTTTCGATTATATTTGTACTCTTGTGGTGGCCGTGCGTTTCGAACATTACCGCTCCTGTTTGATTTATCTACTCAAATGCAAAAGAAAGTGTGCACGTTTATATTTTTGGATTTTGTAAAAATCGAATGATGGAATAATATCATGTGTGGTATCAATTTTTTGCTTATTCAATAACCTTTCTAACAAATATGTTTATTTTATTGTTTTGAATCTGGATAAAACGTACGACGCGTCTACGTGGATTAGAGGTCAAAATAAATCATACACAAAGAGCCAAAGTGATGTTTTCTGGCGTAGATTCACTGTAATTTGTTGCAAAATTATCTGGTATAACCCTACCACGTAACTTGAGTATAGTGTTCTATGGCAATTAAGTGCCAGTGAAACAGCAGCGACTGAGTCACCTCTGCCCGGCATCATTTAGGCGACAATACGCTGACGTGACATATTCGTTGTTATAAATGTTCATGTCTACAGTAATATTCGCACTATACAAATGTGAAAGAATGTAGAGAGAACAAATTTGACCACTTGAATTCATGTATATATGTTCCACGTGGAAATCCTGCAAACTCGCAATTCGGGCTATTACGTAATAACTAGCCATATTTGTGGCTATTAACCGTAATGACCGATATTCTTATGTTGCAAATTTGACAACTTTATACTTTGTAGAATTAAAATAATCAAAAAATAAAAAGTGCACACTTTCTTTTGCGTTTGAGTATATATATATATATATTGTATTATATAATTGACCAAACAATAGTACCAGTTATTGCCTATAATAATTTTATAATTGTATGCCTGTTACATATAGTACAGAGATTATTATGACGGCGTATATACAACTAAATAGTGTATAGCGTAAATAGTGTAGTGTACAGACTGTTTGTAATAACAACAATACTAACATGTAGAAGAGGTAAAAACATGGTGTATCGTGCTGGAAATGCCAGTACTGTATTATTAACCTGGTTTACGGATACACACACTGCATCGAGATAATTCTTAGACAACGCACTATAAAGCAGGCCGGTGTGCAAAAAATAAGCTTAGACAAACTACATCTTACAAATGCTGCAGCAAGTGTAGACAGGTGGTGCAAAACAAAAATACACAGGTAAAGATATATAAAATGAAACAGATAACAGATACAGCAGAAATACGTGATGCCTTTACAGAAGTATAATTTGCAAGGAAATAAATAAGGAAGTACAAGACTGAGATGTGTTTCTTGCCGTTGTTTAAGATTAAACATAATGTCAATTTACAGGGTTACTTTATTTTCTGTTCTCGACGCGGAAAAATTTCATTAATACTCAAAATACTGAATTAGTTTTTGAACATTGGATATATTTTATCCCATGTCTACTATCATTGACGTGATAAAGTTTTACCTTGGTTTCTCATTTATGTGATATCATGATTTGAAACAATACACAGTAAAGGCATTGCCATGATAAAGTTTGTTTCTTGGTTTAACTTTTATGTGATATCATGATTTGATACAATGCACATTAAAGCATTGACATGATAAACTTTTGTCTTGGTTTATTATTTATGTGATATCATGATTTGATACATTACACATTAAAGGCATTGATATGATAAAGTTTTGTCTTGGTTTATCATTTATGTGATATCTTGATTTGATACAATACACATTAAAGCATTGACATGATAAAGTTTTGTCTTGGTTTATGTGATATCTTGATTTGATACAATACACATTAAAGGCATTGACATGATAAATGTTTGTCTTAGTTTATGTGATATCTTGATTTGATACAATACACATTAAAGGCATTGACATGATAAATGTTTGTCTTAGTTTATGTGATATCTTGATTTGATACAATACACATTAAAGGCATTGACATGATAAAGTTTTGTCTTGGTTTATGTGATATCTTGATTTGATACAATACACATTAAAGGCATTGACATGATAAATGTTTGTCTTAGTTTATGTGATATCTTTATTTGATACAATACACATTAAAGGCATTGACATGATAAAATTTTGTCTTGGTTTATCATTTACGTGATATCTTGATTTGATACAATACACATTAAAGGCATTGACATGATAAAGTTTTGTCTTGGTTTATGTGATATCTTGATTTGATACAATAAACATTAAAGGCATTGACATGATAAAGTTTTGTCTTGGTTTATCATTTATGTGATATCTTGATTTGATACAATACACATTAAAGGCATTGACATGCTAAAGTTTTGTCTTGGTTTATGTGTATCTTGATTTGAAACAATATACATTAAAGGCATTGACATGATAAAGTTTTGTCTTGGTTCATGTGATATCTTGATTTGATACAATACACATTTAAGTCATTGACATGATAAACTTTTGTCTTGGTTTATGTGATATCTTGATTTGATACAATACACATTAAAGGCATTGACATGATAAAGTTTTGTCTTGGTTTATCATTCATGTGATATCTTGATTTGATACAATACACATACTTGCGTTTTAAAAGGCGATAAGTATATGGCCACCACATAACAACAGTATGTTGACTGAAACACAATCCACTATTAAAGATGAGGAAATCTTTTTTTAAAGGGACATACGTTAATGTTGATACTTAGTCAATTGCTATGTAAGTTATGTATGAAAATATGCCAATAGGAAAGTGTATGTGTACTGACAATTTGTTTGTTTTATATTATAACACTTTTATGAAGAGAAAGCAATCTTTTAAAGGGACACATCTTTATGTTGTTAAACGTTCACTGTATACATGGTGGAAATATGAATTTGTAATATAAGTATGTGTACTGACCATTACTTTCTCTTTTTGAAAGGGACATAACTCTTGTAAGTGGTCGAATGGTCTTATATTTGTACAATTAATACATAAACTATATCAAATACTTTATTTTTTACCAGTTTTTTATTGGTATAATAGAAAGAATTCCAGGGAACTATAACTTTTTATTTGATCTATCTTTTAAAATTTAGCATGAAGCCACATGTTTGTAGAAACAGAAATGTTAATAATTTCAAATATATGAAGCTTCATATACAAATGTAATACGACGCGTTTTGGTCATTTACAATAGGTATGCCTCTTGACAAAGAAGGGCCGGATCACATTCTCGGGTATTCTCATTTCATTTTTTCATCGTGTATACATATAATTTTCAGAAATAGAGTTGGGTAAAAGTTGATCGAAATTGCCGTGTGTCCCTTTAAAACAGATTAAGCAAATCTTTAGATAACGGATCAACTTTTTATGAACGGATTATATATATTAAATATAAAATGTAACACCCTAGTGAGACATGAACATGTTTAAATCGAAGTTGATATTCATGTATAAAACTAGTGGTACAACGTCTAGGTTTGAAAATAAGAGTAAAATGTATAATGCTTTTCGATTATTTACAAAAATTAGGTGCAAAATTATTAAGAGTACCGGGTGCCACTTTTATATCATGTTTGTAATTGAATAGTGGGCATTATATAGCACTTTACGTTTTTGGTGAACAGATTTTATATTTCAAATCCAAAACTTGACAAATGTCCGTTATGAAAATGATCGGCACTATATTCGCATTAGCTTAAACATTTTGCAACGTCTCTCTCGGCAATATCGGTTGTTTACAATATCTGCTAATTCTGAGTGATGCTGGATCCGGTTATCTCTCTAACCTTATAGGGATGAGGAATTCGTTTACCATGAGTCATAACATCCAGAACGTTCTGCTGACAAACCATGTTGTTTTGTAGTTTATCCGTGGTTACACAAGTATTCAGTTCAAGGCTATGGAACACAGAAACAACAAAACAATAGAACGAAAGTCAGGTACTTTCACGATAGCATGGCGTGATTGATATGAAGAATGGTGTTGATAGCATCGTCAGTGTGTTATGTTAACATCATATTCTATATCACCTCTGATACGAATACTTACTGTAGAAACCAAATTTATATTCCGTTACAATTAAGGATTAGACAATATGAAACCCTACAAATAAAGACGTAGCTGCCCGTGTGCATTTCATACGTACAACTTTATTTGTATCAGCTTCGTTTATTAGGCGGGGTCCAGTAGGAATGCTTATAGACTTTGAGCATGGGGCTGCGTAACCGTATTGGGGAGGCATTTGTACGAATTATTAACTAAGATATACAAAATGCAGTATTATAAATATGGTGGAAATTTCCAAGTACTTTAACTGTATATTTTGTATTTTCAGTTGTATGTAGGAAACTTTGAATTTTTAATTGTTTATTTTGAAGGTAAAATACTTTTTTTGTAAACACTAGTCACTAAGACAAATGAAGGGATCGAAAATTGAAAAATCAATAGATCATAAGTTAAAATTAGGCCGTGACAAACTAATTTATTCATCATTATTACAGGTTAGAACATGATACGTTAAATCTTATTAGATATTGTAGTCGTATTTAAAACAAAAAGAACAATGCAAGTTTTATATTTGTTCTCCAAATAACTGAAAAGTCATTACACTAGCTAGTCTCAAAAAATTTTGCAAGAAATTTGAAGCAACCAATCAAAGGTGCTGACCTCGTCACGTGATTTATGCATACGGGTTCCACAACTCATAGTGATATTTCAATCAGCCAATCAAATGTGCTAATCTTAACGTTTACATGTTTTGCATATGGGTTCTTGAACACATGCTGGCAGAAAGACGTGCGGAAAATAAAGCAAAGATGGTTTGAGGCAATTTCAACCGAGGGTGTGAAATAGTTTCACCTTTTAATGGATTGCAATGTGCAGCTATATCGTTAGTTGCGTTACTTACCTTTTTCAGCTTGGTAATGTGGATGTAGCAGACATTTCGCCATTCAATGTAGGCAGCATTCTTTATGATGGGAACATTTATGTTCTGAAAATTGGAAGCGTACGTTATTTGGTCCATGCCGATTTGCCCAGAACTGCCACGTTTCGTGGAAATGATGACAACATCAATCAAATGTTAGATTTGTATTATGGGAATGTTAACGGACCAGTTATTGTCGATTTGGGTCAAGTTTGTTTTTATGAAGCAATCTCGAGTTTTCGTGTTGTGTTTTCGCCCCACCAACACGCGCAGGTGAAAACACGACTACACGAAAACTCGACAAAGTACATGATTGTCGACTTTCGTGTTGTGTTTTTGCCCCGCCAACATATAAATCAGCCACCATAACATAGAGGTATTTGTTGTTTGATTCACATGAATGTAATTTAGATGGTGTTTACTGTGAACATGGAGCATCTGTTATTTTGTCTTTTTCTTTATTTGATGAACTTGTGAATTTTATATTCACACAATTATCACGATATGCATTGTTACAACGCACTGAGTCATATGCGGCAGTATGGCTACCTGCAGCAGCAGGCTTAGAGCTCAGAAAGGGGTAACACAGTGCTACATATGTGTATTTTGTATGGCTTAGTGCAGCAGTTGTTTTGATATTTTCATAGATGTGTTAACAAAATGATACTGTCAAATAACAAATTAACGGTCATTTGACAGTAATTATATTAAAACAAGGTAGGCAGTTGATTTTCTTTGCAAAGGACGAAAAATAATTCTAGTAATTGGGAATTTTATTTAAAGATTACTTTTCAAGAACTTTTCCAACTTTTATTATACAGTAGTATTTTTAACTAAAATAATAATGAAGTATATTTCGTTGACAATTTTTTCTTTTATATCGTTTTGCGGCATAGTTTTGTATGTCATAGTTTGTGTGTTTACTTACCGACGCAATAAGCCATACGAAAATTTTCTGTTGGAATTTTTCATAGAGCGCAAAAATCAGGTCGATAGGTTAAAGGTCAAGGTCACCAAATTGGATTCAAATTCCAAATCTGTCATACTTCGAACATAAAACAGAACATAAAAACCGTTAGAGGTATTGACTTGAAACATTGGATATAGGTACATGATGATTAGACGATGTGCAGAGCGCAAGAATCCGGTTGGTAGGTCAAAGGTCAAGGTCACAAATTGAGAAACTGTATGTAATTTTTTGTGTCCACAGCATAACTTAAAAACTGTTGAAGGTATTTATTTGAAACTTGGAATATAGGTACGAGACGATGTAAAGAATCCCCCCTCTAGTCTCCACCCCCCCCCCCCCCACGAAAAATTCCCCTCCTGTTTTGAAACCGAAATTTCTTTATTTCTCCACACCCCCCATCTCAATTTTTTCCCTTATTCAATCTAAACCTTCTGGCGTATAATGCCCCGCTTGGCGGAGCTCTTGTTAAAAAGGTTTTACACAGGGTAAAATTTAGTATACAATTTGTAAAACAATCACATTTATGTAAACATGAAGCTACTTGTGCCCACTGGAGTTACGCATTAATTTCGTATGTACAGGTCGGTCAGAGCAATATATAATATAGTTATGGTTTGGACACTTTACAGGCCAGGGTTCACCGAGACCGTCAGTGAAGTAAACATATATACGTATGTATGTAATGGTACGTTCTCACCGCCGATGTGATTACCTCGATCAAACTGGATCATGCGGTCGTGAAATAATCTCTCTCAGTCTGCAGTGGGTGGGTGGTGGGGGGGGGGGGGGGGGGGGTCCAGCCCGGTCTGCAGCGCCGTCGGGGTTTCAACACTGATTTTTTCCGTGTAGCGCTCGAGAAGCCAGACGGTCTGGAAGCGGTCTGATATACATCTTGTAGCGCTATGGTAAACTCATGTATATTCGTGTACAAGGTCTAGTTTATCCGTAAGACATCTAGTCACATATTTTTATCAATCTGTCTAATAATGCCTGCTGCTCAACTTCCATGATGTTGCTTCTTCTATAGTGTTTGATCAACTAAATACCGAACAAAATACTACAGATTTATACCTAGTCTGCTGCTATCGTGCCCGATAGAACATGATCGGGTATAGGTCGGGTAGATGTCGGGTAGAGGTCGAGAAAAGGTCGGGCTGGTCGTGTTAATCGGGTAAACATCGGGAAGGGGTCTGGAGACGAAGGTCGGATATAATCGCACAACTTACTTGGTGTCCTGTTTTATATCCCCTATTCATATAATCATTGTTAAATGAAAACATACTCTATTCGTCATGCGCGTAGCCATGCGTCAGAAAATATGACGTAAAGTTTTAAGGGGTATTCTAAGAATTTAGATAGGAAGGAACAAAATGTTTTGGCTTTTTGGGCTATACCGAGACAAACTATGACATATTAGGGACAAATTAGAAAGGAATACAATGTAGATTTAAAGAGATTATCAACGTGATTTTTTGTTGAAAATGTTTCTTTCAAAAGCACGAGCAAAATATTACTAGCCCATGTTCATGAATGGTTTTGATATCTTTTATATATAAATGCATCTTACTGTCAAACATGTAAACAAAAACCATTGGCCGGATGAAGCTTACTGCGGTTATTGTTTACAGGTTATCTTTATTCACAGGTGTTTCTATTATAAATGAACAGTGCACTGTTTTCTCCCTGTGTGTTATTGTCAGTCACTTCAATTATTAATTATTGTATTCTAATTTTTTTTATAATGTAAAACTTAAACCCAAAATAATACTGGTGTATGTGGCATGCTATAAGTACAAGCATTTAGTTATTGAAGATTTGGAGATACTAATTAGTTTGAAATTTTGATGTATGAAACTGTCAAAGGTTCGCGTACAGCAGGCTAAAAAAAATTAGTACCATATTTTATGGTCATTTAGCGAAGAGAGTAGACATCTGATGAGGAAGTATAACTGATAATTAATGATGGGTGTATAAATTAAGGAGTAATTTCATGACCATTGAGCGGAAGTAATTTGGGTTTAGTGCTGGAGCTACACGCTTTAAAAGGCAGATAAGTTTTTACTTCAAGGGGGAACAGTTTACTTTGGGGAGAGTTTACTGGGGAGAGGCCAGGTGTAAAGTCATGTAGTAATTTAAGGCAGTTAACTTTTAGGAGACCAGCTGTTAAGATGGGTTTTAGATGGTTGGGTTGTTGTAGAAATGCAGGTTAAGTTGCATGGTTTGATTGAGATATGGGTTGATGTTTAAATAGGAACTGATACAAAAATGGGGAAATGTTTTGAACTATATTTTAGAAACTGCACATGTTTTAAAGGAATTCATTTAAGTTTAAATGACTGTTGTAACAATGTAATAAATAAATATATATAGAGAGAACCTGCTTTATGTGTTGATGATATGCGATGTTGAAACACCTGGTCTTTATTCACAGGGTGGTCTTTATTTGGAGGTGTTCTTTAACACACGTTTGACTGTAGTACTTGCAAATCGATATGACAGAGCATACAATATGGCAATATAGTCCAATCCCTATATATAACCAAAGCAGAACCGGATCTATTATCATAATAGTTTTCCTGATTTTGTAACATACTGTTAATACATACCTATTCAAGTTGCACATTTTCGCCAGCGAAATATACCAAGTCCCCCCCCCCCCCACGCTAGGGTCATAGCAGCCTGCGATAAATGTCAGAATATTTTTGTTAAGCATTTGTTACATGCAGCATACCTAGTTGTAAAAAGAAAATAATAACATACTGCCGTATGTCCTCGATAGTTTCTGACAACTGCAGCATTAAGCTATATTAAAAAATCATATGACGTACTGCAGCAGTCATATTTCAAATATCTATATAAGTATGGCTTACTGTCGCATATGGCTCAGTGCGTTGTAACAATGCATTGACACCAATTTGTATATATATATATATATATATATATATATATATGGTCAAACTTTGCATGGAACATCTAATTGATTGAAACGTAATTTTTGCGGTAATAAATGAAGTTAGTGGTCAAGGTGGCCAAAACCATGTACACAATTATGAAAATAGTATACGGAAGAAACCAAACAGCTTGGGTCATTCATACAACCGGTTTTTATATCCAGATCAGTTCTCCGTTCCACAAATATTGCTGTAATAAATTTGGCTTTGGAAATGCCTTGTGATGTGTGTTCAACCTGTATTCATGTTTTAGAAAAGGTATTAGACATCACACAATACTTGAAGAGGTCACCTTTTTTCTCTGGTGAATCGACATAATTTGTTTATCATTCAATTAAATAGTTTCTTGATTACCTACATCTCAGTTATTTTACCTTGATCAAGCTAGCCTTACATGTTCAAAATGATTGTTTTCTCTTAATAACATTTTACACTAAACGGCCATTCTCTGTTGGTACATATTCATAAAATAAACATACAAAGCAAACTCATTGTTGTTTCTTTAAAACAATATTGCGGCATCATTGATGCCTTGCATCAATATTTGTCTTATATTCACATATACGCGTGTTTATTGTATATCCATGCTAGCAGCTGTTCCAAAATCCTTATATTAAGACAGAACGTATGGCAAATCGCTTTGTGCATTTTTATTATAAATACTTTGTTTTGACTACAATGCAAGTGAAAATCCTTCAGCATGTGTAGTTGTTTTTATTCCCTGAATTTGTTTATAATAGAAAATAAATTATTTAGTTCCTTAGAACAAAGTGAATTAAAAATAACACAGGTAAATTCGTCAGTTTGTGTACAGATTTATAACACATTGAAATACAACATCAGTTTATATACAGCAATATAAATCATGTCAGTATCAAGACATTTAAAACATCCGCACATGTACTGATTATCAAACGTATTGAGTTACATGTAAAACATCCGCATATCTACTGGTTATAAAACGTATTGAGATACATGTAAAACATCCGCACATGTACTGATTATAAAACGTATTGAGATACATGTAAAACAGCTGCACTTGTACTGGATATAAAATGTATTGTGATACATGTAAAACATCTGCACTTGTACTGGATATAAAATGTATTGTGATACATGTAAAACATCCGCATATGTACTGGTTATAAAAAGTATTGAGATACATGTAAAACATCCGCACATGTACTGATTTTAAAACGTATTGAAATACATATAAAACATCTGCACATGTAATGATTATAAAACGTATTAAGATCTATGTAAAGCATCTGTTTATGAGATAAATGTAAAACATCCGCACATGTACTGATTATCAAACGTATTGAGATACTTGTAAAACCTCCGCACATGTTCTGATTATAAAACGTATTGGGATACATGCAAAACATCAGCACTTGTACTGGTTATCAAACCTATTGAGATACATGTAAAACATCCGCACATGTAGTGATTTTAAAACGTATTGAGATACATATAAGACATCTGCACATGCACTGATTACAAAACGTATTGAGATATATGTAAAACATCGGTTTATGTACTGGTTATAAAACGTTATGAGATACATGTAAAACATCCGCACATCAACTGATTATAAAACGAATTGTGATACATGTAATACATCCGCTCATGTACTGGTTATAAAATGTATTGAGATATATGTAAAACAGCTGCACTTGTACTGGATATAAGACGTTTTGAGATACTTGTAAAACATCCGCACATGTACTGATTATCAAACGTATTGAGATACATGTAAAACATCCGCACATGTACTGATTTTAAAACGTATTGAGATACATATAAATCATCCGCACATGTACTGGTTATAAAACGTATTGTGATATATGTAAAACATCTGCGCTTGTACTGGATATAAAACGTATTGTGATATATGTTAAACATCTGTACTTGTACTGGATATAAAACGTATTGTGATACATGTAAAACATCTGCATATGTACTGGTTATAAAAAGTATTGAGACATATGTAAAACATCCGCACATGTACTGATTATAAAACGTATTCAGATACATATAAAACATCTGCACATGTACTGATTATAAAACGTATTGAGATATATGTAACACATCTGCACTTGTACTGGTTATAAAACGTATTGTGATACATGTAAAACATCCGCAAATGTACTGGTTAGAAAACGTATTGAGATATATGTAAAACATCCGCACATGTACTTATTTTAAAACGTATTGAGATACATATAAAACATCTTCATTTGTACTGATTATAAAACGTATTGAGATATATGTTAAACATCTGTTGATGTACTGGTTACAAAATGTTATGAGATACATGTAAAACATCCGCACATGTACTGATTATCAAACGTATTGAGATACTTGTAAAACATCCGCACATGTTCTGATTATAAAACGTATTGAGATACATGCAAAACATCCGCACTTGTACTGGTTATAAAACGTATTGAGATACATGTAAAACATCTGCACATGTACTGATTACAAAACGTATTGAGATATATGTAAAACATCTGTTTATGTACTGGTTATAAAACTTTATGAGATATATGTAAAACATCCGCACAAGTACTGATTATAAAACGTTTTGTGATACATGTAATACATCCGCACATGTACTGGTTATAAAACGTATTGAGATATATGTAAAACAGCTGCACTTGTACTGGGTATAAAACGTATTGAGATACTTGTAAAACATCCGCACATGTCAGATTCTAAAACGTATTGAGATACATGTGAAACATCCACACATGTACTGATTATAAATTGTATTGAGATATATGTAAAACATCTGCACATGTACTGGTTATAAAACGTATTGAGACTCATGTAAATCATCCACATATGTACTGATTATAAACATACTGAAGTACATGTAAAACATCCGCGCATGTACAAATAATAAAACGTATTGAGATACTTGTAAAACATCCGCACATGTACTGATTATCAAACGTATTGAGATACATGTAAAACATCCACACACGTACTGGTAATAAAACGTATTGAGAAACATGTAAAACATCCGCACATGTACTGGTTATCAAACGTTTTGGGATACTTGTAAAACACCAGCACATGTACTGGTTATAAAACGTATTGAGATATATTTAAAACATCCGCACATGTACTAATTATAAAACGTATTGAGATATATGTAAAACATCTGCACAAGTACGGATTATAAAACGTTTTGAGATACATGTAAAACATCCGCACATGTACTGATTACAAAACGTATTCAGATACATTTAAAACATCCGCACATGAACTGATTATGGAACGTATTCAGATACATGTAAAACATCCGCATATGTACTGGTTATAAAATGTATTGAGATACATGTAAAACATCCGCTAATGTATTGGTTATAAAACGTATTGAGATACATGTAAAACATCTGTACATCTACTGATTATAAATGGTATTGAGATATATGTAAAACATCAGCACATGTACTGATTATCAATCGTATTGAGATACATGTAAAATATCTGTACATCTACTGATTATAAATCGTATTGAGATATATGTAAAACATCAGCATTTGTACTTGTTATAAAACGTGTTGAGATATATGTTAATCATCCGCACATTTAATGATTATAAAACGTATTGAAATAAATGTAAAACATCCGCACTTGTACTGATTATAAAAAGTATTGAGATATATGTAAAACCACCGCAGATGTACTGGTTATAAAACGTATCGAGATACATGTAAAACATCTTCACATTTACTGATTATAAATCGTATTGAGATACATGTAAAACATCTTCACATGTACTGACTATAAATCGTATTGAGATATATGTAAAACATCGTCACATGTACTGGTTATAAAACGAATTGAGATACATGTAAAACTTCCGCACATGTACTGGATATAAAACGTATTAAGAAACATGTAAAACATCTTCATATGTACTGGTTATAAATCGTATCGAGATACATGTAAAACATCTTCACATGTACTGATTATAAATCGTATTGAGATATATGTAAAACATCCGCACATGTACTGGTTATAAAACGAATTGAGATACATGTAGAACATCCGCACATGTACTGGTTATAAAACGAATTGAGATACATGTAAAACATCCGCACATGTACTGGATATAAAACGTATTAAGATACATGTAAAACATCCGAACATGTACTGGTTATAAAACGTATTGAGATACATATAAAACATCCGCACATGTACTGGTTATCAAACGAATTGAGATACATGTAAAGCATCCTAACATGTATTGGTTATAAAAGGTAGTGTGATACATGTAAATCATCCGCACATGTACGGATTATAAAACATATGGAGATATATGTTAAACATCCATCGTTATACATTTACTGATTACAAAATGTATTGAGATACATGTAAAACATTCGCATATGTACTGATTATAAAACGTATTGAGATACATGTAAAACATCTGCACATGTACTGGTTATAATACGTATTGAGATACATGTAAAGCATCCAGAACAACTTAAAATGCCACTGCATGTACAATAATATTTTAATGGAATTTTGAAACCTGTTATTTTAGAATACTGGTATTGTTATATATACTGCATGTGATGTCAAGAATTCTGTTTTGTTCTTCTGATCAGTGACTTGCTTTAATTAGTAACCTTACAAAAACGTCATCACGAATAAATGAAAAACATTTATCTTTATTGGTGTATTATCAGTTGTTAATAATTATGAAGGACTTAGCATATTTCGATCGTTTATAATGAATGTGTATGATTGAAGTAACCTGGCCAATTAGAAGTCGTCCTATAACAGGAAAAAATATATATACGAAAGCCACACTTATAAATCATAAACAGTGTGATACATAAATATACTTCAACGTTATAAATTCTCAGACATCGTGAACAGTTTTGTTCCAACAACAAGACATGACCTAGTTTTACCTGGTGATCAGCTGGCACAAACACGTATACCTTGTTATGTTGCTCACAAACAAGTTGTTTATCGTCAATTATACATGTACATTTGTTGTGAAGGTTTCAGTGATCGTTCCAAGAACTAGAGATTCTACGTAGAACGTATATACACCCTTCGAAATAAGTAAGGAACCACATTTTCTGTTATCATACAAATATTTAAAGTTTAAACTTAGTGTACTAACTTTTTATTTTAATTCAAAGGATCTGTCCCTCTTGCAGTTTTGACCAATTGAAATAAACTTGCTATACATCAAGTATATTGTCTGAACAAGTACCTGTGGTATTGGTGTTCTAATTGAGTTAATTTTAATTGAGTTATGGTTATTTATTTTTTTAACTTTAACTTCATCTCACACTTTGGACCGACAACCTGCCGGACGCAACTCCTCCCACAGTTTTAATCCGATTTAAATGAGACTTACTGCATATCGAATACAATGTTTGAACATGTTCCAGTGATATTGACGTTTGGAATAAAATCAATATATGTTTATAGAGTTATATTTTTTTATGGTCACTAAATCTCTAATTGTTCCAATAATCTTACGGACGCAACTCATCCCCAAGTTTTAACCGGTTAAAATGAAACTTAATGCACATCTAAACTCCCAATAACCGCTTACAAAATTGTAAGTGCATTGTTAAAATTGTGTTTCATTCTTAAAAAACACACACACTTCGCATAATTAAAAAATTGACGCTAAAAGTTTTCGAATATATCTAATTAATATTTAACTGATATAGCAGTGAACTTATATAAGTATTCATTCATTGTAAAACTAGTTTTTAATGCCTGACCACTAAGTGTACTCTGGGCCTCCGTGAATGACCCGTCAACTATACAAACAATGTTCAAATAAACAAACTTATTTGCTATTTATATTTCTTTAGTATTATGATCAAATAAATGATTTCCAAGTAATCGACCACCTTTTCAAACAATAATTACTTTAATTTTCAGTGTATTAACACTTAATATTAATATTTTACAATATTTAAACTTCTATGCAATTCATCACTATTGTTAGCAAATATAATTAAATCATCTGCACACAACAGTAAAAACAATTCAAACATGTGAACATGTATACCTACAAGTCCATTTAAATAAAGAAAATATCTTCAGCATCGTTCAAAACATTGAACACAGAAATGGATATAAGCATACCATCTGCCTAACTACCACCATGCATTCAAACGTTGATTCCAATATGTGACTCTTGATTTAACTGATGAATACATTGATCGATTTATATCTGACATTTTCCCTCTTACACGTTTTTATTAACATTAATAGTTTTATTAACTTTGCTTACTACACTTGCTACATAATCAAACGCTTTACTAAAGTCAATGAAAGGTCACTATAGTTGTTGATTGCTATTAACATATGTGTGATGTAATAGAGCAATGATATTTGTTGTCCACATATTGCATCTAAAATCTGCTTTGCCTCCATCTATATTAAGAATTTCAGCAATCTTGTAATCTATTATTTAGGATAGTTGTTAAGAGCTTTCCCAAAGTACTTTATAATGTAATAAAGATCCCGTTTTTTGTAGAGGGACGACAAATCGGTCAGACCAACTACCTGAAAAATATCCAGTTTTATTAAAAAGCGACATTAATATGGTATTGGCATATGTTTCCCGTTAATATAAAGACTCGTTTTAATGCATATCATTCTGGTCCGCCACTTTAATTTTCAAGTTGGCTAATTGCTTTCAAAAAAAACTTCTTGACTAATTAGTTGGCTGGATTCTTCAAACATAATAGTGAACTCATGACGCTCATACAACAAAGGACACTATATCTTTGTCAGGTGTACAACAAATGATTGCTTGGGTTATTAATAAATTTAAAATACTGCTTAAATAAATAAATTAGATTATTTGACTGTTTTATTCCGGCACATTTTTAAATATATTCGGTATAATTTAGCATATTTATGTAAGACAGGCCTTCAGAAAGTGATGACCTTTATATTTTTGGGCCACCTCAATCAAATGCCAAGTGACACTTGGCGCCTGTCCATTTCTCCTCCTCTCCAAAAATGTTTTTGTACTTTTAATTATTTTTTTTCTGATTTGTTTTCCTATTGCATGTCATATGTCCCCCCATACCATTCCCAACTTTGGAGCATCGAAACCAAGATCGGAGGGTCGTGGGTTCCGTCTTCCGTCACGGCTATGTATAGTGTCGTTGAGCAAGACACTTTTTCCGCATGTGCTTAGTACTTGCGTCCGGGAAGACTTCGAGCGTGATTTGCCTAAGTTGTAAGAACTTGTTTCACAATCTACCATCCCCCCTTACCCCCCACCTTCCCCTCCCCCCGGCACCCTGCCAAATTTCCATTCTGCTTATATGTTTATTCCCTTATTCAACCTTCGCTTTGATTTAATTTCAAGCCACACATGTCACCACATACAAACAATTGCCTTTTGAATTGCAACATATACATTTCACATCTCAGACATTATAATGTACATTACAATGCACTGTTCAAGTACCCAACCCATTTTGCTCAGTCTAGGGCCCTTTTAAACGTATATAAGTATTCACTGCATTTCTTGTTATACTTCATTTAACCACATGGTGCACTTGTCAATATTTTATATTGTCTTAGCTTTATTACGAGGGCGGTGGATGGTCAGCCCGATGTAACTTCGGACGTCAGTCCCACCGTCATTGGGCGGATATGGCAACGATGCTTGGACAACAGATAATCGTCGTCGTCCGAGGAAAACAGGCCGATAAAACGGAGGTTCATGCAAATATGTAACGTTAATCGAGCGGTAATTGCACGGTTTTAATACGTTAAATAAAACTAGTATGATGAATAATATATATAATTTATAAGATATATGTTTATAACAATATTATAATCCTCTGCATGGTTTTCATATCTTCATAATCAGTAAGTAAATAGCGGCAATATTGTATATGGTGACAGCCAAAAGTAAAAAGTTAATGGCAATATTATATATTGGGATACATACAGTAAATGATAAGCGGCAATATTAGATATGGTGATATATACAGTAAATGAATGGCGTCAATATTGTATATTATGATATTAACAATAAATGAATATCTGCAATATTGTATATAGTTACACATACGGTAAATGAATAGGGGCAATATAGTTTAGTTTAAACTTATTTATTTTACTTCGATTGTGAAACAAGTTCTTACAACTTATACAAATCACGCTCGAAGTTTTCCTGAGTAGAACCAGTACAAAGCATATGCGGAAAAAGTGTCTTGCTCAAGGACACCACAAATAGCCGTGGCGGAAGATCGAACCCACGACCCTCCGATTATGGGTTCGGTGCTCTACCACTGGACCACGCGCTCCATAGGATATTGTGATAACTACAGTAAATGGATATCTGTAATATTTTCTATAGATATATAAAAAGTAAATGAAAAGCGGCAATATTATATCTGATGACACATAAAGTAAATGAATAGTTGCAATATGTTATGTGATGATACATTCAGTAGATGAATAGCGGCAATATTTTATGTGATGTTGCATTCAGAAAATGAATAGCGGCAATTCTTTATGTGGTGATCAATGCTGTAAATGAATTGCGGCAATATTGTTAATGATGATACACTCAATAAATGAATAGCGGCAATATTTTATGTGATGTTGCATTCAGAAGATGAATAGCAGCAATGTGTTATATGGTGAGAAATGCTGTAAATGAATGGCGGCAATATTGTTAAGCTGATACACTCAATAAATGAATAGCGGCAATATTTTATGTGATGATACATTCTGTAAATGAATAGCAGCAATATTGTATGTGATGATATATGCTGTAAATGAATTTCGTCAACATCGTTAATGATGATACATTCAGTAAATGAATAGCGACAATAATGTATTCTAAGATACTGAACATGTATGGATAAATATTAGTTGGGATGAGTTTTGTTGGCTGAGGAATATGAGCTTGTGTGTATTCTGCCGCTAAAACAATATCATAAAATACTGCAATCTCTTCCTCTATAGAACATTAAAGCGACACTATGAATGTATACAATAAATGGTGGTACACACAGTAAATGAATACTGGCAATACTACACATTGGTAAGTATGGTACGATAACAAAAATACGAAACGTAAATGACCCTTTGGAATGGAAAATGTGTAGACGGAAATCAACATAACCCCATAACGTAGCACATTGAACTTATTTTAGAGATTTATATATAATATATTTCTAAATACAAAGTATATGAACTTGTCATTGTAAAATTACTAGGAGTATTAATATTTTGTGCATAGAGAACGAAAATTACAATTATAATACAAACTTACATAAAGGCCATCAACTGATGTTTCATGTGATATTTCAGAGTTCAAAGTTTGGTTTATTATATAATATTGTTTTTTAATGGGTTTTTATATTGATTGTCATGTTGGCCTGAGGACTCGGACACCATTACGGCTGGGGTTGGATGACTAAGGCATCGTGTTATCCATACAGAGAATAGGCTGACTTTGGACCTTTCCAACGATCGTACCACTCTCTATAAACTTTACATGGATAACTAAGGCATCGTGTATACATACAGAGAAATGTCTTACTTTGGACCGTTCAAGCGATCGTTTCCCTCTCTATAATCTTTTCATGGATAACTAAAGCATCGTGCTATACGTACAGAGAATTATCTGACGTTGAAGCCTTCCAACGATCATACCCTTCTCTCTAAAATGTTTACATGGATAACTAAGGCATTGTGTTATACATACAGAGAATTGTCTGACACTGGAACCTTCCAACGATCGTACTTTTCTCTATAAACTTTACATGGATAACTAAGGCATCGTGTTATACACACAGAGAATTGTCTGATGTTGGGTTAGACCCTTCCAACGCTCGTACCCATCTGTATAAACTTTACATGGATAACTAAGACATCGTGTTATACAAACAGAGAATTGTCTGACTTTGGACCCTTACAGCGATCGTACCCATCTCTATAAACTTTACATGGATAACTAAGGCATCGTGCTATACATACAGAGAATTATATGACGTTGGACCCTTCCAACGATCGCACTCCTCTCTATAATCTTTACATGAATAACGAAGGCTTCGTGTTATACATACAGCTTATTGTCTGACTTTGGGCCCTCCCAACGATCGTACCCCTCTCTACAATCGTTACATTAACTACTAAGGAATCGTGTTTTACATACAGAGAATTGTCTGACGTTGGACCCTTCCAACGATCGTACACGTCTCTATCAACTATACATGGATGACTAAGACATCGTGTTATACATACAGAGAATTGTTTGACATTGGACCCTTCCACTGATCGTACTTCTCTCATTAATCTCATCATGAATAACTAAGGCATCGTGTTATACATACAGAGAAGTGTGTGACGTTGGACCCTTCCAACGATCGTACTTCTCTCTATAATCTTTACATGAATAACTAAGGCATTGTGTTATACATACAGACAATTATCTTTGACGTTGGATCCTTCCAACGATCGCCTTCTTTTTAATCTTTTCTCAATCGATACTTTCATCAAATAATTATCATATATATTATCACTTCACATATGTTAAATGTATCTATATATAGATATTTTGTTTAAAGTGGCATGATCTATAAGTCCATTATTTTTAGGATAAAATATTTAACACTGATTATTTAAATACTATGAAGTTATTTTATTAACTTTTTGTTCAGAATCATGTGTTCTTTTCCGCTTCTGTAATGCGTGTTTTACAGTCAGAATGTTCTCGTTGAATAAATCGTGTCACGCGATAAATTCAGTAAAACAACTATCCTAAAACAATAGGCCGAAATGAATTGGCAGACCATATATCAATGACAAGGCTAATCGGAACGACTGTCGTGTCGATTTTTTTCCTTATCGGCACGATGGAATCATTTTAATGTACATAGCACATGAGTGAGGAGAAATAACGAATTGAGGGAATTATAAATAGACAAGTCATGAAAGAAGTAACGAAAAGGAAAATAGACAATACATGACAAAACATGCAATCAAAAGACAAGATAGTATAATACAACATGCAGCAGACAAGACATCGCAAGACAACCCCTCTGACAATACCAGGAAGGATGCCATATGAAGATGTCAGAATAACAAGTATTGTCCAAGGCATAACAAGGATTTTCATCATACGTCGCTGACATACGCTTAATTAAGAGCAATAACTATCTGGTAAATTGTACAGTTGCAGTTAGGTTATTATTGGAAACAAATTATGAAAATACAACATGGCCTCTAAAACATATGAAAGCTTTTATTCAGATCATACATTTTTAATACAGGAAAATAACTAAATCACAAGCATGTGAACAGTAAACGTTCTGAAATATGTAGTTTTATTTCCATGGAAACAATTAGGTTGTGTGGGCAGCTACTTTAAGCACCTGCATTCCGGAATATGTAATTAAAATTCTAATTGGTGCATTATATAACAATGTAGAGAAAGCCTCAAATTTCGAAAGTTATGTAGATGCCCGTGAAAAATCCATTTTACGCCCCCTCAAACATGTCCAAATTACTTGAGGACCAATTTGTTAACATCCGGATAGACGCTCGAGCCAGCCTTGAGAGAAGAAGACAGTAGAGATAGGAAACACTGTATAAAGATAAAGGAAACAGGACAAAAGAAGCAACAACAATCTCTCTCTTTCTTTCTCTCTTCCTCTCTATATCTCTCTAATCTCTCTCTTTTATTCATGTTTATCACATATCAAGCCTTGTTTACTATGTAATGCAACCATTATGTATGTTTTATAACACTTACGTGTAATATATACAACCTTGAACATCTTTGACTGGGTGCCGATTTACTGGACCTTTGTATTAATACGCGTACTTATACAACTTCAGAATTTTATTAAACTTATCCAAGAAAAGTTTATATAAGTGTGCTTGGCGTGTATTATGAATTTTGTTGCTTAATAAATGTATAGTCGAATCGAAAAATGTGTTTTTGTAGTTAGAATTATCTTAAAGCCAGACTTACACATCTCGTTAAGCTTATTCGGCCTATATATGTCATTTTGTAAGTTACTAACTTGAAATTTTATCTGTACGTGGGAATTGTGATGAATAGAATCTGAAACTTGCTGTCAACTCATACTGAATTGCATTAAACCTGTCCAAGAAAAGTGCTTTTTGCTGAACTTGTTTAATAAAATTCTGTATGAAATAACGAGTGTCAGATCCTGTCAATCTCAACATAACTTTGAAAATGCTGGAAAATGCCAGGATATATATATCTCTTGTCGAGCACGTCCTTTCCTGTCCTGCCAATAAGAAATAATATCGGCATTACCGTCGTGCGGATAAAGGCAATAATGGGCACGACTGTTGTGTGGATCAGAAATATAATGGGCACGATCGCCGTGCCGATAGACACTTCATTTTCCATGTCACATGACAATAACAAATTCGGATTTCTAACATAAGTCCCAAATACAATTGTTTATAGAAGATACTTATTTCTAGAAAGTAACGCGTGTTGTAGAAAATCGCATCGATTTCTTCAAGTTGCATAGGCTTCTTTCAGAATATGTACAGTTGGATCATTTCGTGAACATAAAAAATATAGGCGAGGCCTCTTTAAGACGCAGTTTCCTAACTGTTATCTTTATTATTGTTATATATCATCCCGTTATGCACGTGCATATGCACTGGTTATTAGTTGCACTCCATTATTCCATTATTTAAGAAGTTAACATGTTATAGGGTCTGTTTGTCTGTTCTGTATTACACATATTTATTCTGAATTTTGTAATACAAATGTTACCGAGTTTTTGTTCAATTTGTATTCAGACAAGATGTTTCATAAATGCGATTGTCAATATGACCATAAAACATTCATGAAATACATTTATATACATATTCTAAAATTGTAAATATAGTTTGATACTGTGGCTCTGATATTCACCCGGTGTGTCGTTATCCGCTCCTTATTGACAAAACCATTCATGAAATACATTTATATACATATTCTTAAATTGTAAATATAGCTTAATACTGTGGCTCTTATATTCACCAGTAGTGTCGTTATCCGCTCCTTATTGACAAAACCATTCATGAAATACATTTATATACATATTCTAAAATTGTAAATATAGTTTGATAATGTGGTTTGATATTCACCCGGTGTGCCGTTATCTTTTTCTTATTGAATAAATCATACATGAAATACATTTATATACATATTCTAAAATTGTAAATATAGTTTGATACTGTGGCTCTGATATTCACCCGCTGTGTCGTTATCCTTTCCTTATTGACAAAACCATGCATGAAATACATTTATATACATATTGTAAAATTGTAAATATTGTTTGATAATGTGGCTCTTATATTCACCTGGCCAGTCGTTATCCTTTCCTTGTAATATAATATACATTTTTTCATGACCATAATTTAGATATTGTAAACCATAAGTATAAAACCATATTCGTGTCATAGACTCTAATAGTTATATGCCACGTTTACATACCAACACATTGTAAGAACGGTGATTTACCTTCATGTGCCATTTATGTAACTGTTCATGGCACAATCTTGGACACTTTTTGGGTTAATATTCGTTGATATAGGTTGCTGTCCTATGCGTAACTGTCCATGGCACAATATTTGGCACTTTATAGATAGATATTCGTTGCTACAGGTTGTTGTTCTATATGTAACTGTTCTAGCACAATCTTGGAGACGTTATGGGTGGATATTCGTTGACATGGGTTGTTGTTCTATATGTAACTGTCCATGGCACAATCTTGCACATTTCATGTATGGATATTCGTTGACATGGGTTGCTGTTCTATATGTAACTGTCCATGGCACAATCTGGGACACTTTATGGATGGATATTTGTTGATATAGGCTGCTGTTTTATATGTAACTATCCATGGTACAATATCGGACTCTTTATGGATGGATATTCGTTGATATAGGTTGCTGTTTTATATGTAACTGTCCATGGCACAATCTCGGACACTTTATGGATTGATATTCGTTGATATAGTTTACTGTTCTATATGTAAATGTTCATGGCACAATCTTGGAGACGTTATGGGTGGATATTCGTTTACATGGGTTGTTGTTCTATATGTAACTGTCCATGGCACAATCTTGCACATTTTATGTGTGGATATTCGTTGACATGTGTTGATGGTCTGTACGTAACTGTCCACTGCAAAATCTTCGGCACTTTATAGATGGATATTTGTTGATATAGGTGGTTGTTCTATATGTAACTCTCCATGGCACTTTCTGGAACACCTTATGGGTGGATATTCGTTGATATATGTTGCTGTTTTATAGGTAACTGTCAATGACACAATCTGGGACATTTTATGGGTGGATATTTGTTGATATAGGTTGCTGTTCTATACGTAACTGTCAATGGCACAATCTGGGGCACTTTGTGGATGGATATTCGTTGATAAAGGTGGCTGTCCTATACGCAACTGTCAATGGCACAATCTTGGAAACTTTATGGGTGGATATTCGTTGTTATAGGCTGCTGTCTTATACGTAACTGTCAATGGCACAATCTTGGACGCATTATGGGTGGATATTAGTTGATATAGGTTGCTGTCTTATACGTTACTGTCAATGGCACAATCTTTGACACTTTATGAATGGATATTCGTTCATAAATGTGACTATTACATACGTAACTGCCAATGGCACAATCTGGGACACTTTATGGATGGATATTCGTTTATATAGCTGGTTGTCCTATACGTAACTGTCAATGACAAAATCTGGGACACTTTATGGATGGATATTCGTTGATAAAGGTGGCTGTTCTATACGTAACTGTCAATGGCACAGTCGTGGACACTTTATGAATGGATATTCGTTCATAAATGTGACTATTACATACGTAACTGCCAATGGCACAATCTGGGACACTTTATGGATGGATATTCGTTGATATAGCTGGCTGTCCTATACGTAACTGTCAATGACAAAATCTGGGACACTTTATGGATGGATATTCGTTGATAAAGGTGGCTGTTCTATACGTAACTGTCAATGGCACAGTCGTGGACACTTTATGGATGGATATTTGTTGATAAAGGTTGCTGTTCTATACGTAACTGTCAATGGCAAAATTTGGGACAATTTATGGCTGGATATTCGTTGATATAGCTGGCTGTCCTATACGTAACTGTCAATGGCACAATCTTGGACACTTTATGGATGGATATTCCTTGATAAAGGTTGTTGTTCTATACGTAACTGTCAATGACACAATCTGGGACACTTTATGGATGGATATTCGTTGATAAAGGTTGTTGTTCTATATGTAACTGTCAATGACACAATCTGGGACACTTTATGGATGGCTGTTCGTTGATATAGGTTGCTGTTCTATATGTAACTGTCATTGTCACAATCTGGGACACTTTATGGAAGGCTATTCGTTGATATTGGTTGCTGTCCTATAAGTAACTGTCCATGGCACAATCTTGGACGCATTATGGATGGATATTCGTTGATAAAGGTGGCTGTTCTATACGTAACTGTCAATGTCACAATCGGGAACACTTTATGGATGACTATTCGTTGATAAAGTAGGCTGTTCTATACGTAACTGTCAATGAGACAATATAAGACAATTTATGGATGGATATTCGTTGATATAGCTGGCTGTTCTATACGTAACTGTGAATGGCACAATCTGGGACACTTTATGGATGGATATTCGTTTATAGCTGGCTGTTCTATACGTAACTGTGAATGGCACAATCTGGGACACTTTATGGATGGATATTCGTTTATAGCTGGCTGTTCTATAAGTAACTGTCAATGACACAATCTAGGACACTTTATGGATGGATATTCGTTGATATAGCTGGCTGTTCTATACATAACTTTCAATGACATAATCTGGGACACTTTATTGATGGCTGTTCGTTGATATAGGAGGCTGTTCTATACGTAACTGTCAACGACACAATCTGGGTCACTTCATGGATGGATATTCGTTCATATAGCTGGCTGTTCTATATGTAACTGTCAATGACACAATCTGGGACACTTTTATGGATGGCTATTTGTTGATATAGCTGTCTGTTCTATACGTAACTGTCAATGGCACAATCTTGGACACTTTATGGATGGATATTCGTTGATAAAGGTTGCTGTTCTATACGTAACTGTCAATGACACAATCTGGGACACTTTATGGATGTATATTCGTTGATATAGGTGGCTGTTCTATACGTAAATGTCAATGTCACAATCTGGGACACTTTAGGGATGGATATTCGTTGATAAAGGTTGCTGTTCTATACGTAACTGTCTATGACACAATCTAGGACACTTTATGGAGTGATATTCGTTGATATAGCTGGCTGTTATATACGTAACTGTCATTGGCACAATCTTGGACACTTATTCGTTGACATAGGTTGTTTTTCTATATGGAACTGTCCATGGTACAATTTTGGACACTTTATGGATAAGTTTCGTTGATATAGGTTGCTGTTATATATGTAACTGTCCATGGCACAATCTTGGACTCTTTATGGATGGATATTCGTTGACATAGGTTGTTGTTCTATATGTAACTGTCCATGTACAATGTTGGACACTTTATGGTTGGATATTCGTTGACATGGGTTGTTGTTCTATATGTAACTGTCCATGGCTCAATCTTGGACACTTTATGGATGGATATTCGTTGATATATGTTGCTGTTATATACGTAACTGTCCATCGCACAATCTTGGTCACTTTATTGATGGATATTTGTTGACATAGGTTGTTGTTCTATATGTAACTGTCCATGGCACAATCTTGGACTCTTTATGGATGGATATTCGTTGACATGTGTTCTTGTTCTATATGCAACTGTCCTTATCACAATCTTGGAAACTTTATGGTTGGATATTCGTTGATAAAGGTCGCTGTTCTCTACGTAACTGTCAATGGCACAATCTTGGACACTTTATGGGTGGATATTCGTCGATATAGGTTGTTGTTCTATACTTAACTGTCAATGACACAATCTTGAACACTTTATGGACGGATATTCGTTGATAAAGGTGGCTGTTCTATACGTAACTGTCAATGGCACAATCTGGGACACTTTATGGATGGATATTCGTTGATATAGCTGGCTGTTCTATACGTAACTGTCAATGACACAATCTGGGACACTTTATGGATGGCTATTGGTTGATATAGGTGGTTGTTCTATACGTAACTGTCAATGGCACAATCTTGGACGCATTGTGGATGGATATTCGTTGATGAAGTTGGCTGTTCTATATGTTACTGACATGGCACAATCTTGGACATTTTATGGTAGGATATTCGTTGACATGGGTTGTTGTTCTATATGTAACTGTCCATGGCTCAATCTTGGACACTTTATGGATGGATATCCGTTGATACATGTTGCTGTTATATATGTAACTGTCCATGGCACAATCTTGGACACTTTATGGATGGATATTCGTTGACATAGGTTGTTGTTCTACATGTAACTGTCCATGGCACAATCTTGGACTCTTTATGGATGGATATTCGTTGACATGGGTTGTTGTTCTATATGCAACTGTCCTTCTCACAATCTTGGACACTTTATGGTTGGATATTCGTTGACATGGGTTGTTGTTCTATATGCAACTGTCCTTGTCACAATCGTAGACAATTTATGGTTGGATATTCGATGACATGGTTTGTTGTTATATATGTAACTGTCCATGGCACAATCTTGGACTCTTTATGAATGGATATTCGTTGACAGACATTGATGTTCTATATATACCTGTCCACAACATAATCTTGGACACTTTATGGATGGATATTCGTTGACATGGGTTGTTGTTCTATATGCAACTGTCCATGTCACAATCTTGGACACTTTATGATTGATATTCGTTGACATGGGTTGTTGTTCTATATGAAACTGTCCATGGCACAATCTTGGACATTTTATGGGTGATATTTCTTGATATAGGTTGTTTTTCTATATTTTACTGTCCATGGCAAAATCTTGGAACTTTACGGATGGATATTCGTTGTTATAGGTTGTTGTTCTATATATTACTGTACATGCCACAATCATGGACACCTTATGGGTCGATATTAGTTGACATAGGTTGTTTTTCTATAAGTAACTCTTAATGGTATAATCTTGGACACTTTATGGATGGATTCGTTGACATACCTTGTTGTTCTATTTGTAACTGTCCATGGCACAATCTTGGACTCGTCATGGGTGGATATTCGTTGATATGGGTTGTTGTTCTTTATGTGACTGTCCATGGCACAATCTTGGTCACTTTATGGGTGGATATTCGTTGATATAGTTTGTTGTTCTTTATGTAACTGTTCATGGCACAATCTTGGACACGTGATGGATGGCTATTCGTTGACATACCTAGTTGTTCTATATGTAACTGTCCATGGCACAATCTTGGACACTTTATGGGTAGATATTCGTTGACATGGGTTGTTGTTCTATATGCAACTGTCCTTATCACAATCGTGGACAATTTATGGTTGAATATTCGTTGACATGGTTTGTTGTTCTATATGTAACTGTCCATGGCACAATCTTGGACTCTTTATGAATGGATATTCGTTGACATACATTGATGTTCTATATATACCTGTCCACGGCAAAATCTTGGACACTTTATGGATGGATATTCGTTGACATTGGTTGTTGTTCTATATGCAACTGTCCATGTCACACTCTTGGACACTTTATGATTGGATATTCGTTGACATGGGTTGTCGTTCTATATGAAACTGTCCATGGCACAATCTTGGACATTTTATGGTTGGATATTTGTTGATATAGCTTGTTTTTCTATATGTTACTGTCCATGGCAAAATCTTGGAACTTTACGGATGGATATGCGTTGTTATAGGTTGTTGTTCTATATAGTACTGTACATGCCACAATCATCGACACTTTATGGGTGGATATTAGTTGACATAGGTTGTTGTTCTATAAGTAACTCTTAATGGCATAATCTTGGACACTTTATGGATGGATATTCGTTGACATACCTTGTTGTTCTATTTGTAACTGTCCATGGCACAATCTTGGACTCTTCATGGGTGGATATTCCTTGATATAGGTTGTTGTTCTTTATATAACTGTTCATGGCACAATCTTGGACACGTGATGGATGGCTATTCGTTGACATACCTAGTTGTTCTATATGTAACTGTCCATGGCACAATCTTTGACACTTTATGGGTAGATATTCGTTGATATAGGTTGTTGTTCTATATGTAACTGTTCATGACACAATCTTGGACACTTTATGGTTGGATATTCGTTGATATAGGTTGATGTTCTATATGTTATTTTTCATGGCACAATCTTGGACGCTTTATGGGTAGATATTCGTTGTTATAGGTTGTTGTTCTATATATTACTGTACATGCCACAATCATGGACACCTTATGGGTCGATATTAGTTGACATAGGTTGTTTTTCTATAAGTAACTCTTAATGGTATAATCTTGAACACTTTATGGATGGATTCGTTGACATACCTTGTTGTTCTATTTGTAACTGTCCATGGCACAATCTTGGACTCGTCATGGGTGGATATTCGTTGATATGGGTTGTTGTTCTATATGTGACTGTCCATGGCACAATCTTGGTCACTTTATGGGTGGATATTCGTTGATATAGTTTGTTGTTCTTTATGTAACTGTTCATGGCACAATCTTGGACACGTGATGGATGGCTATTCGTTGACATACCTAGTTGTTCTATATGTAACTGTCCATGGCACAATCTTGGACACTTTATGGGTAGATATTCGTTGACATGGGTTGTTGTTCTATATGGAACTGTCCTTATCACAATCGTGGACAATTTATGGTTGAATATTCGTTGACATGGTTTGTTGTTCTATATGTAACTGTCCATGGCACAATCTTGGACTCTTTATGAATGGATATTCGTTGACATACATTGATGTTCTATATATACCTGTCCACGGCAAAATCTTGGACACTTTATGGATGGATATTCGTTGACATTGGTTGTTGTTCTATATGCAACTGTCCATGTCACACTCTTGGACACTTTATGATTGGATATTCGTTGACATGGGTTGTTGTTCTATATGAAACTGTCCATGGCACAATCTTGGACATTTTATGGTTGGATATTTGTTGATATAGCTTGTTTTTCTATATGTTACTGTCCATGGCAAAATCTTGGAACTTTACGGATGGATATGCGTTGTTATAGGTTGTTGTTCTATATAGTACTGTACATGCCACAATCATCGACACTTTATGGGTGGATATTAGTTGACATAGGTTGTTGTTCTATAAGTAACTCTTAATGGCATAATCTTGGACACTTTATGGATGGATATTCGTTGACATACCTTGTTGTTCTATTTGTAACTGTCCATGGCACAATCTTGGACTCTTCATGGGTGGATATTCCTTGATATAGGTTGTTGTTCTTTATATAACTGTTCATTGCACAATCTTGGACACGTGATGGATGGCTATTCGTTGACATACCTAGTTGTTCTATATGTAACTGTCCATGGCACAATCTTTGACACTTTATGGGTAGATATTCGTTGATATAGGTTGTTGTTCTATATGTAACTGTTCATGGCACAATCTTGGACACTTTATGGTTGGATATTCGTTGATATAGGTTGATGTTCTATATGTTATTTTTCATGGCACAATCTTGGACGCTTTATGGGTAGATATTCGTTGATATAGGTTGTTGTTCTATATGTAACTGTTCATGGCACAATCTTGGACACTTTATGGGTGGATATTCGTTGATATAGGTTGTTGTTCTATATGTAACTCTCCATGGCACAATCTTGGACACTTTATGGGTGGATATTCGTTGATATAGGTTGTTGTTCATTATGTAACTGTCCATAGCACAATCTTGGACACTTTATGGGTGGATATTCGTTGGTACAGGTTGATTTTCTATATGTTACTGTCCATTGCACAATCATGGACACTTTATGGGTTGAAAGTCGTTGATATAGATTGTTGTTTTATATGCATCTGACTAAGTCACAATCTTGGACACTTTACGGATTGCTATTCGTTGATATAGCTGCCTGTTCTATATGTAACTGTCCATGGCACAATCTTTGACACTTTATGGATGGATATTTGTTGATATAGGTTGTTGTTGTTCTATATGTAACTGTCTATGGCACAATCTTGGACACTTTATGGATGGATATTCGTTGATATAGGTTGCTGTTTTATATGTAACTGCCCATGGCACAATTTTGGACACTTTATGGATGGATATTCGTCGATAAGGTTTTTGTTCTTTATGTTACTGTCCATGGCACATAAAGAATACCGCCAGTTTACAACTGCAAAATGTAATGCCAAATCGTTTAGTTTAAGTACGTATATCAAAAGGATACCTTCATAGGTGTATTTGATGCTAGAAGATGACTCCTTTAAAAAACCTCAGTCCGTAGAGAATAATATCTGCCAGCGAAATGTCCCGGGTTCGAGACTTTTCACCATCGTAGTTTCGATTTCACCATCGTAGTTTCGATTTCACCATCGTAGTTTCAACTTTTCACTATCGTTGTTTCGACTTTCACCATCGTAGTTTCGACTTTTCATCATCGTAGTTTCGACTTTTCTCCATCGTTGTCTCATTGTTTTGTCTTTTCACCATCGTAGTTTCGTTGTTTAAACTTGACTTAATTTTAATAAATATGCTTCGATGGCACCAACGGGACACCGTCAATAACCGCCGTTGTCTATTCTCTATATCCTCATAGTGATATAAGTGTGACTATAATGATGCTTGTTTGTGTAGGTGCTGGTTGTACTGATTGTTTCTTAGGTAAGTGTATTTCTGTTGTTGAGAGTATGTATATATCTTCTTTATTTCGTCTATGTTGGTTAAAGTAACTTTGTTAAGAAATAATGAAAATAATGTCTAAATAGTTTGAATTATCATATATTGTACATATAAATATGTTATGCTGGTATTAACATGTCATATTAGCTGAAGTCTGTGGGTAAAACGAATAATGATAGGATAGTAGTTACTGTATTATACTTTTGGTTCGATATGTGATACAAGGTCACATGTGATAAAAAGGACTGCGATTCTTGGTGAATAAGACTACAATGTACATTGATATATGATACATAGGTCTCTGTGTCTTGACGTATATGACAGCAAGCTACATTTATATATGATACATAGGTCGCTGTTTCTTGACGTATATGGCAGCAACTTGCATTTATACGAGATACAAAGGTCGCTGTTTCTTGACGTATATGGCAGCAACCTGCATTTATATGAGATACAAAGGTCGCTGTTTCTTGACGTATATGGCAGCAACCTACATTTATATGAGATACAAAGGACGGTGATTTATGACGTATACGACAGCAAGCTACATCCATATGAGATACATAGGACTATGTTTCATGATGTATACGACAGTTAGCTTCATTCATATGTTAAACATAGGACTGTGTTTCATGACGTATATGTCCGCAACCTTCATTCATATGAGATACATAGGACTGTGATTCAGGACGTATACGACAGCAATCTATATCTATATATGTTATACATAGGACTGGTTCATGACGTATACGACAACAACCAACATTCATATGAGATACATTGGACTGATTCATGACATATACAACAACAACCTACATTCATATGGGATACATAGGACTGTTTCATGACGTATACGACAACAAACTACATTCATATGAGATACATAGGACTGTGTTTCATGACGTAGACGACAGCAATATATATGTATATATATATGTAATACATATGACTGCGTTTCATGACGTATACAACAACAAGTTACATTCATATTAGATAAATAGGTCTGTGTTTCATGACGTAGATGACAGCAACCTACATTCATATCAGATACATTGGACTGAGTTTTATTACGTATATGACAGTAACCTATGTATGTTATACATAGCACATGATGCAAACGATAGCAACATACATTCATATGTTATACATAGGACTGTGTTTCATGACGTATATGACAGCAACCTACATTCATATAAGATACATAGGACTGTGTTTCATGACGCAGATGACAGCAACCTACATTCATATAAGATACATAGGACTGTGTTTTATTACGTATATGACAGTAATCTATATATGTTATACATAGCACATGATGCATACGATAGCAACATACATTCATATCAGATACATAGGACTGTGTTTTATTACGTATATGACAGTAATCTATATATGTTATACATAGTACATGATGCATACGATAGCAACATACATTAATATGTTATACATAGGACTGTGTTTCATGACGTAGATGACAGCAACTTACATTGATATAAGATACATAGGACTGTGTTTTATTACGTATATGACAATAATCTATATATGTTATACATAGTACATGATGCATACGATAGCAACATACATTCATATGTTATACCTAGGACTGTGTTTCATGACGTAGATGACAGCAACCTACATTCATATAAGGTACATAGGACTGTGTTTCATGACGCAGATGACAGCAACCTACATTCATATAAGATACATAGGACTGTGTTTTATTACGTATATGACAGTAATCTATATATGTCATACATAGCACATGATCCATACAATAGCAACATACATTCATATGTTATACATAGGACTGTGTTTCATGACGTAGATGACAGCAACCTACATTCATATAAGATACATAGGACTGTGTTTTATTACGTATATGACAGTAATCTATATATGTTATACATAGCACATGATGCATACGATAGCAACATACATTCATATCAGATACGTATGATTTTGTTTTATGACGTATACAACAGTAAGTTACATTCATATGAGATACATAGGACTGTGTTTCATGATGTAAACGACAGTACGCTACATTCATATGGGATACATAGGACTGTGTTTCATAACGAAGACGACAGTAAGCTACATTCATATGTTATACAAAGGACTGTGTTTCTTGACGGAGACGACAGTAAGCTACATTCATATGGGATACAAATGATTTTGTTTCATGACGTATAATACAGTAAGCTACATTCATATGAGATACATAGGACTGTGTTTCATGACGTAAACTACAGTAAGCTACATTCATATGAGATACATAGGATTGTGTGCCATGACGTAGATGACAGTAAGTAACTTTCATATTAGATAAATAGGTCTGTGTTTCATGACGTATACGACTGTACACTACATTTACATGTTATACATAGGACTGTGTTTCATGACGTATACGACAGTAAGCAACATTCATATGTTATACATAGAACTGTGCTCAATGACGTATACGACAGTAGGCTACATTCATATATTATACATAGGACTGTGTTTCATGACGTAGACGACAGTAAGCTACATACTTTCATTTGTTGTACGTAGGACTGTGTTTCATGACGTAGACGACTGTAAGTTATATTCATATGTGATACATAGGACTGTGTTTCATGACGTATACGACAGTAAGCTACATTCATATGTTATACATAGGACTGTGCTCAATGACGTAGACGACAGTAAGCTACATACATTCATTTGTTATACGTAAGACTGTGTTTCATGACGTAGACGACATTAAGTTATATTCATATGTGATAAATAGGAGTGTGTTTCATGACGTATACGACAGTAAGCTACATTCATATGTTATACATAGGACTGTGCTCAATGACGTAGACGACAGTAAGCTACATACATTTATTTGTTATACGTAGGACTGTGTTTCATGACGTAGACGACAGTAAGTTATATTCATATGTGATACTTAGGACTGTGTTTCATGACGTGTACGACAGTAAGCTACATTCATATGTTATACATAGGACTGTGGTCAATGACGTATACGACAGTAGGCTACATTCATATGTTATACATAGGACTGTGTTTCATGACGTAGACGACAGTAACCTACATTAATATGAGATACATAGGACTGTGTTTCATAACGTAGACGACAGTAAGCTACATTCATATGGGATACATAGAACAGTGTTTCATGACGCATACAACAGCAATCATCAGAAATACATAGGACTGTGTTTCAGGACGTAGACGACAGTAAACTGCATTCATATGAGATACATTGGAATGTGTTTCATGACGTAGACGACAGTAAGATATATTCATATAATATACATAGGACTGTATTTCATGACGTATACGACAGTAAGCTACATCCATATATTATACATTGGACTGGGTTTCATGACGTAGACGACAGCAAGATATATTCATATATTATGCATAGGACTGTATTTCATGACGTATACGACAGTTAGCTACATTCATATGTTATACATAGGACTATGTTTCATAACGTATACGACAGTTAGCTGCATTCATATCAAATACATTTGACTGCGTTTCATGACGTATACGACAGTAAGATATATTCATATGTTGTACATAGGACTGTGTTTCATGACGTATACGACAGTAAGCTACATTCATTTGTTATACATAGGACTGTTTTTCATGACGAAGATGACAGTTAGCTACATTCATTTGTTATACATAGGACTTTTTTCATGACGTATACGACTGTAAGCTACACTCATATGTTATACATAGGACTGTGTTTCATGACGAAGATGACAGTTAGCTACATTCATTTGTTATACATAGGACTTTTTTTCATGACGTATACGACTGTAAGCTACACTCATATGTTATACATAGGACTGTGTTTCATGACGTATACGACAGTAAACTACATTCATATGTGATACCTAGGTCTGTGTTGCTTGACGTATAAGATAACAACTTACATTCATATAAGATATATATGACTGTGTTTCATGATGTATACGACAACAAGCTACATTCATATGTTATATATGTGATACCTAGGTCTATGTTTCTTGACGTAAAATATTGCAACTTACATTCATATAAGATACATAGGACTGTGTTTCATGAAGTATACGAATACAAACTACATTCATATGAGGTATATAAGACGGCGTTTGCTGACGTATACTACAGCAATATATACATATATATGTTACACATAGGACTATATTTGATGACGTATATGACAGCAACCTACATTCACACGTTATACATAGGACTCTGTTTCATGACTTAAAAGACAACAAACTACATTCATATGTTATTCATAGGACTTTTCTCCATGACGTTTACGACAGCAACCCGCATTCATATGTTATACATAGGACTGTGTTTCATGACGTATACGACAACAAGTTACATTCCTATTTTATACATTGGACTGTGATTCGAGACGTATATGACAGTAAGCTTCATTTATATGAGATACATATAACTGTGTTTCATGACGTAGATGAACGTAAGCTACATACATATGAGATACATACGACTGTAATTCGAGACGTATACGTCAGTAAGCTGCATTAATATGAGATACATAGGACTGTGTTCCATGACGTATACGGCAGTAAGCTACATTCATATGTTATACATAGGACTATGTTTCATGACGTAGACGACAGTAAGCTACATTCATACGTTATACATAGGACTAATTTTCATGACGTAGATGGCAGTAAGCTACATTCATACGTTATACATAGGACTGTGATTCGAGACGTTTACGACAGTAAGCTACATTTATATGATATACATAGGTCTATGTTTCATGACGTAGATGACAGTAAGCTACATTGATATGAGATACATAGGGCTGTGATTCGAGACGTATACAACAGTAAGCTACATTCATATGTGATACATAGGACTGTGATTGGAGACGTATACAACAGTAAGCTACATTCATATGAGATACATAGGACTGTTTTTCATGACGTAGACGACATTACGCTACATTCATATGTGATACATAGGACTGTTTTTCATGACGTAGACGACATTACGCTACATTCATATGTGATACCTAGGTCTGTGATTCGTGACATAGTGAATAGTAACCTATATTCTTATGGTATACATAGGACTGTATTTCATGACGTAGACGACAGAAATCTACATTCATATGAGATACATTGGACTGTGATTCAAGACGTTTACGGCAGTAAGCTACATTCATATGTGATACCTTGGTCTATGATTCGTGACGTAGACGGCAGAAAGCTACATACATATATTATACACAGGACTGTGTTTATTGACGTATACGACAGTAAGCTACATCCATATGAGATACATACGACTGTGTTTCATGACTTATACGACAATAAGTTACATCCATATGAGATACATAATAATGTGTTTCATGAATGAGACGACAGAAAGCTACATTCATATGTTTTAATAGGACTGTGTTCCATGACGTAGACGACAGTAGGCTACATTCATACGTTATACATAGGACTGTGATTCGAAACGTATACAACAGTAGGCTACATTTATACAAGATACATAGGACTGTGATTCGAGATGTATACAACTGTAATTTACATTCATATGAGATACATAGGACTGTGTTTCCTGACGTAGACGACATTAAGCTTCATTCATATGAGATACATAGGACTGTGATTCGAGACGTATACGACAGTAAGCTACATTCATATGTGATACGTAGGTCTGTGATTCGTGACGTTATGAATAGTAACCTATATTCTTATGTTATACATAGGACTGTGTTTCATGACGTAGACGACAGAATGCTTTATTCATATGCGATACATAAGACTGTGATTCGAAACGTATACGACAGTAAGCTACATTCGTATGTGATAAATAGGACTGTGATTCGAGATGTATACGACAGTAAGCTATATTCATATGTGATACCTAGGTCTGTGATTCGTGACGTTATGAATAGTAATCTATATTCTTATGTTATACATAGGACTGTGTTGTTTCATGACGTAGACGACAGAAAGCTACATTCATATGAAATACAAAATACTGTGATTCGAAACGTATACGACAGTAAGCTACATTCATATGTGATACCTAGTTCTGTGATTCGTGACGTAGACGACAGAAAACTACATCCGCATATTATACACAAGACTGTGTTTCATGACGTATACGACAGTAAGCTACATCCATATGAGATACATAGGACTTTGTTTCATGACGCATACTACAGTAAGCTACATCCATATGAGATACATAGGACTGTGTTTCATGACGTAACCGACAGAAAGCTGCATTCATATGAGATACATAGGACTGTGTTGAAAGACATTGACGACAGTAAGCTACATTTATCTGAGATATATTGGACTGTCTTTCATGACATTGACGACAGTAAGCTACTTTCATATGAAATACATAGGACTGTGTTAAAAGACATTGACGACAGTAAGCTACATTTTAATGAGATACATAGGACTGTGTTTCATGACGTAGACGACTGTAAGCTACTTTCATATGAGATACATAGGACTGTGTTTCATGACGCATACAACAGCAAGCTACATTCATATGTTATACATAGGATTGTTTTTCATGACGCATACGACAGCAAGCTACATTCATATGTTATACATAGGACTGTGTTCATTACTTATACGACAACAAGCTTCATCAATATACCATACACAGGACTGTGTTTCCTAACATATATGACCGCGATAAACATTAATATGTGATACACATGTTTTTGATTCTTGACGTTAATGACAACAAATTACATTCATATGTTCTACATAGGACTGTGTTGCTTGACGTATACGATAGAAACCGACATCCATAAGTGATACATAGGTATTATTTCTTTTAATGACATATACGACAGCTAGAGATACATAGAAATGTGTTTAATGACGTATTCGACAGCAAGCTGCATTAATATGTGATACACAGGTCTGTGATTCTTGACGAAAGTGACAAAACGCTACATTCATATGTTATTCATATGACTTTTTTTACGTATACGACAGTAAAGCAACATTCATACGTGGTAATTGGGTATTAGTTTCTTGGCGTATAAGACAGCAATACATTCATATGTTATACATAGGTCTGTTTTCCTTGACGTAGATGACAGCAAGCTTCATCCATATGCGATATACAGGGCTGTGCTTTGTGACATAGACGACTGCAAGCTACGTTACTATGTGATACACGGGACAGTGCTTCGTTCACGTATATGGCAGCAAGCAGTGTTCATATGTAGCACATGGGTCTGTGTTTTGTGACGTATATGACAGCAAGCTTCATTCATATGTGATATTAAGTTACTGTGTGTATTGACGTATAAGTCAGCAGTCTACAATCATAGGCTGATACATAGGTATTTGTTTCTTGACGTATTGATAGCAAGCTACATTCATATGTGCTACATACGTCTGTTTCTTGGTGTAAAAGACAGCAAGCTACATTCATATGTGCTACATACGTCTGTGTTTCTTGGAGTAAACAGACAGCAAGATACATCCATATTTGAAACAGAGGTTTGTGTTTCTTTACATATATGACAGCAACTTACATTCATTATGCTATATGAGTTTTTATTTCCGGACGTATACATGACAGGAAGCTGCATTCTTGTGTGCTACATATGTATGTGTTTAACTACGTTGACGATAGCAAGATACATTAATATTTGATAAATATACCATTGTTTCTTGACATATATGAATGCAAGATTCATTCATATGTGCTACAGAGGTCTGTGTTTCTTTACATATATGACAGCAACCTACATTCATTATGCAATATGTGTCTTTATTTCCGGACGTATATGACTGCAAGCTGCATTTATGTTGGCTACATATGTATGTGTTTTACATTCATAAGAGATGCTTAGGTCTTTATTTCTTGACGTAAAAGGCATCAAGCCAAATTCACATGTGATACATAGTTGTGTGTTTCATGGCTTATATAATTTATATGTCGTACATAGGTCAGTGTTTCTTCATGTATGTGATAGCAGTCTACATTCATATCTGCTACAAAGATCAATTTTTCTTGACATATATGACAGCAATATACATTCATATATGATACATCGGACTGTGTTTCATGACGTATATGACAACTAGCTGCATTCATATGTGATACATAGGTCTGTGTTTCCTTGCGTATATGACTGCAACCTACATTCGTTATGCTATATGCGCATATTTTGGACGTATACGACAGCAAGCTACAATCATAAGTGATGCTTATATCTTTATTTCTTGACGTGTAAGACATCAAGCCAAATTCACATGTGATCCATAGTTGTGTGTTTCTTGGCTTATAATACAGCAAGCTTTATTTATATGACATACATTAGTCTGTATTTCTTCACGTATGATGTAGCAGTCTACATTCAAATGTGCTACAAAGATCAGTGTTTCTTGGCGTTTATCGCAGCAAGATACATTTATATGTGATAAAGAGGTCTGTGTTTCATGACGTAAATGACACAATGCCACATTCGAATGTATTACATATTTCTATATTTCTTGTATATGTCTTCAAGCTACATTCATATGTGATACATAGGTCGGTGTTTCTTGACAGCAAGCTACATTCAGAAGTGTTAGATAGGTCTGTGTTCATGACGTACGAGCTGCATTACTGTGTTTACTATATCTGTGTTTCTTGTATATGTCTGCAAGCTACATTAATAATATGTGATACATAGGTCTGTGTTTCATGACGTATATGACAACAAGCTGCATTCATATGTCTTCAAATTTCTGTGTTTCTTGAATATGTCTTCAAGCTTCATTAATAATATGTGATACATAAGTCTGTGTTTCATGACGTATATGACAACAAGCTGCATTCATATGTTTTACATATGTCTGTGTTTCTTGTATATGTCTGCAAGCTACATTAATAATATGTGATACATAGGTCTGTGTTTCATGACGTATATGACAACAAGCTGCATTCATGTGTTCTTCAAATTTCTGTGTTTCTTGTATATGTTTGCAAGCTACATTAATAAAATGTGATACATAGGTCTGTGTTTCATGACATATATGACAACAAGCTACATTCATATGTTCTACAGAAATTGGTTTGTCATGACGTATATGACAGCAAGCTGCATTCATGTGTTCTTCAAATTTCTGTGTTTCTTATATATGTTTGCAAGCTACATTAATAAAATGTGATACATAGGTCTGTGTTTCATGACATATATGACAACAAGCTACATTCATATGTTCTACAGAAATTGGTTTGTCATGACGTATATGACAGCAAGCTACATTCATATGTTTTACATATGTCTGTGTTTTTTGTATATGTCTGCAAGCTACATTAGTAATATGTGATACATAGGTCAGTGTTTCTTGACCTATAAGACGGCAAGCAATATTAATTTTATGATACATATGTTTGTGTTTCTTGAATACGACATCAAGCTACAATCATATGCGATACATATACCTGCGTTTTCAACATCCAAGTTACATTCAGAAGTGATACATAGGACTGCAAGCTACATTGATAATATGTGATATATAAGTCGGTGTTTCATGACGTATATGACAACAAGCTACATCCATGTGTTCTACATAATTCGGTTTGTCTTGACGTATACGACAGCAAGCTACTGTTTAGAAAACAGTTTACTCCCAAAGCTATATATCTTAAATGTCACTTGACAGCTTTCTCACATGACCTGACGAAAATCTTGGACATAATCAAGTTTTGTAATCTATTTCCTTATCCACTAATCGTAATCATATATATTATATTTTCATTTTCAAACCTACATGTACGAAAATGTTTTAAAACTTGATTGTCTTGTAGAAAAACCGTAAAAAAGTGATAGACGTTAGATTTACGTCAGAATATTGACGTGAACTTTTATATATATATATTAATGACGTCTTACTTACCTACAAGAACAATGTCAGGATAATATTATATTTGAAGTGAATTAGATGTAATTTCTCCCACTTACTTTTAATATGTACTTTGAAATGTCCATTTCTTCATGTATGTGTGAACTTTTTGGTATTAAACATTCATTTGATGAAAGCAATTATCGAGAATCTACCAGAAACAATACATGAGGAAACTCAGAGCGTCGTCCTTGCATGTAATTTTGACCCCTCGGGTTACCTATTTCTATCCCACATGAATACTCATGATGGATTCTTAAAATCCAAAGGGACGGAACCAAAATATCCACGACAGATTATTTTTCTTGCATACCAAACACACTAAATATTTATTTTAATTTAAATTATTATTGTATGTTATCACGATGGCTTTTAAAACGTCAAATTACATATATTACGTCATATGTTTTTAAACATAACATCATAGATTGTTCCAACGTCACAGCAGAGTAGGATAAGCGCGTGGAGGGAGTGTACGATATACAACTCAACACAATGATGAGATAACCCAACACAATGAACATTATGACAACACAACGTAATGCTATTTCATCCAAATAAAATTATTATAATACCCAACACGATGGCATAGCAACAAAATACAATGATTATACTACCCAATATAATGATGAGACAACCCAACACAATGTTGTAACAACTTAACACAACGATAGGACAACCAAGCACAATGTTATGACAACCCAACACAATGCTATTGCAACCAAACACAATGTTATGACAACCGAATACAGTGTAATGACAATTCAACACAATGTTAGGACGACCCAACATAATGATGAGTCAACCGAATACAATGATTATATATCCAACACAGTGATGAAACAACCCAACACAATGTAATGACAACCCAACATATTGCTATTGCAACACAACACACTGATTATATAACCCAACATATTGATGAGACAAACGAACATAATGATGAGACAACCGAACACAATGTTATGACAACCAAACATAATGCTTTTTTATCAAAGCAAAATGATTATTCAACCCAACACAATGGCATGGCAACCAAACACGATAATTATACAACCAACACAATGATGAGATAACCCAACACAGTGTAATGAGAACCATGCATAATGCTATGTCAACCCAACACAATAATTATACAACCCAACATAATGATAATACAACCCTACATTATGCTATTACAACATTACAAAAAGATTATACAACTCAACACAATGCCATGATAATCCAACGCAATGATTATATAACTCAGTACAATGATGTAACAACCAAACACAATGTTATGACAACCCAACATAATAATAAGACAACCATACAGAATGTTATGACAACCTGACACAACAAAATGTTATTGCAACCGAATACAATGTAATGACAACCGAATACAATGTAATGACAACCCAACACATTGTAATGACTACCCAACACAACGCCATGACAATCTAACACAATGATTATATAACTCAGTACAATAATGTAATAACAAACACAATGTTATGACAACCCAACACAACACAATATTATTGCAACCGAATACAATGTAATGACAACCCAACACAATGTCATGACAACTCAATACAGTGTTATGACGACCCTTCATAATGATGAGACACCCAATATAATGTTTTGACAACCCAACACAATGCTATGTCAACCCAACATAATGATTATACAACCAAACATAATGATGAAACAACCCAACATCATGCTATTGCAACCGAACACAATTATTATACAACCCAACACAATTATTATACAACCCAACCAAATTATTATACAACCCAACACAATTATTATACATTCCAACCAAATAACTATACAGCACAATACATTTATAATACAACCCAACCAAATTATTATACAACCCAACACAATAATCATACAGCCCAAAATATTGCGTACACAACCCAACGTAATGAGTGTATAACTCAACATAATGATATGACAATCCAATACAATGATCATACAACCCAATTCAATGAGCATACAACCCAACACAATGATTAAACAACAATACATAATGATATGACAACAAGAAACACAATGATTATACACAGCGCCATAATCATACAACCCAACACAATGTTATGACAACCCAACACAATTTTATAACAACCCAACATAATGATATGAATGTTAACCACCATGCTTATATGATCAAACATAATTCTATGACAACCAAACACACTGTTTATACGACCCAACATAATGCTATGAGGACAAAACAAACTGTTTATACAACCCAATATAATGCTATAACTGCTAACCACACTGTTTATACGACTCAACATAATGCTATGACAACCAAACACACTGTTTATACGACCCAAAATAATGCTATGACAAACGAACACTCTGTTTATAAGACCCAACATAATGCTATGACAACAAACACACTGTTTATACGACCCAACATAATGCTATGACAACAAAATACACTGTTTTTTATACGACCAAACATAATGCTATGCCAATTTAACACACTGTTTATACGACCCAACATAATGCTTTAACTGCTAAACACAATGCTTCATGCGACCAAACATAATACTATGACAACCAAACACACTGTTTATATGACCCAACATAATTCTATGACAACAAAACACACTGTTTATAAGACCCAACATAATTCTATGACAACAAAACACACTGTTTATACGAAACAACATAATGCTATGACAACCAAACACACTGTTTTTATACGACCCAACATAATGCTATGACAACCAAACACACTGTTTATACGACCCAAAATAATGCTTTAACTGCTAAACACAATGCTTAATACGACCTGACATAATGCTATGACAACCAAACACACTGTTTACACGACCCAACATAATGCTATGACAACAAAACAAACTGTTTATACGACCCAACATAATGCTTTAACTGCTTAACACTCTGTTTATACGACTCAACATAATGCTATGACAACCAAACACACTGTTTATACGACCAAACATAATGCTATGACAAACAAACACTCTGTTTATACGACCCATCATAATGCTATGACAACGAAACACACTGTTTATACGATCCAACATAATGCTATGACAACACAACACACTGTTTTTATACGACCCAACATAATGCTATGACAACCAAACACACTGTTTATACGACCCAACATAATGCTATGACAATCAAACACACTGTTTATACGACCCAGAATTAATGCTATAACTGCTAAACACAATGCTTTATACGACCTGACATAATGCTAAAACAACCAAACACACTGTTTATATGACCCAACATAATGCTAAGACAACCAAACACACTGTTTATACGACTCAACATAATGCTATATCTGCCAAACACACTGTTTATACGACTCAACATAATGCTATGACAACCAAACACACTGTTTATACGAAACAACATAACGCTATGACAACCAAGCACTCTGTTTATACGACCCAATATAATGCTATGACAACGAAACACACTGTTTATGCGACACAACATCATGCTATGACAACAAAACACACTGCTTTTATATGACCCAACATAATGATATGATAACCAAACACACTGTTTATACGACCCAACATAATGCTATAACTGCTAAACACAATGCTTATTACGACCTGACATAATGCTATGACAACCAAACACACTGTTTATACGACCTCACATAATTCTATGACAACCAAACACACTGTTTATACAACCCAACATAATGCTATGACAACCAAACACACTGTTTATACGACCTCACATAATTCTATGACAACCAAACACACTGTTTATACGACCCAACATAAAGCTAAGACAACCAAACACACTGTTTATACCACCCAACATAATGCTATGACAACCAAACACTCTATTTATACGACCACAAATAATGCTATGACAACCAATCACACTGTTTATACGACCCAACATTATGCTATAACTGCTAAACACGATGCTTAATACGACCCAACATAATGCTATGACAACCAAACACACTGTTTATACGACCAAAGATAATGCTATAACTGCTAAACACAATGCTTAATACGACTTGACATAATGCTATGACAATCAAACACACTGTTTATACTACCCAACATAATTCTATGACAACCAAACACACTGTTTATACGACCCAACAAAATGCTAAGACAACCATACACACTGTTATACGACCCAACATAATGCTATGACAACCAAACACTCTATTTATACGACCACAAATAATGCTATGACAACCAAATATACTGTTTATACGACCCAACATAATGCTAAAACTGCTAACCACAATGCTTAATACGACCCAACATAATGCTATGACAATCAAGGTCACTGTTTATACGATACGACCAAAGATAATGCTATAACTGCTAAACACAATGCTTAATACGACTTGACATAATGCTATGACAATCAAACACACTGTTTATACTACCCAACATAATTCTATGACAACCAAACACACTGTTTATACGACCCAACAAAATGCTAAGACAACCATACACACTGTTATACGACCCAACATAATGCTATGACAACCAAACACTCTATTTATACGACCACAAATAATGCTATGACAACCAAATATACTGTTTATACGACCCAACATAATGCTAAAACTGCTAACCACAATGCTTAATACGACCCAACATAATGCTATGACAATCAAGGTCACTGTTTATACGACCCAACATAATGCTATGACAAACAAACACTGTTTATACGACCCAACATAATGCTATAACTGCTAAACACAATGCTTAATACGACCCAACATAAGGCTATGACAACCAAGCACACTGTTTTTATACGACCCAACAAAATGATAGGACAAGCCAACACAATAACCCCCTTACCAAAGAAAATGACATGACTACCTGCCATAATAATACAATGACCCATTAAGTTGTTAATGCTGAATATAAGACAGCTCTGGCGTTCCCTACTGCTTCTATCAGTTATGTGGTACCTCAGATGAAGTGATTAATGATAACATAAGTGAGTCATATTGTTTATTGTATAAATCGTTTTTGTGAAACGCTAAGAAGACGTTGTTATGCTGTTGCTATGCTACACAGCGCAGACGACAAACCCAGATAAGATAAATATAAATGATGGCCGACATCTGGAATAATAAAAAGGAATTGTGCAACTTGGCAGTTTGATTGCAATAATCATTAATTTTGGCACCATCGTAAGATCTGTTTATGCGCCATTTATTACTTAAGACGCATGTTCTTATAGAACAACGCACCATGTGTTTCATATGAATACTTTCAAAACTATTGCAAAAATGACTTTGTTACATGTGAATGGTTAACAGTCATGGACAAGTGTGTTTATTGGTTCGGTTTAAGTTCAACAAACAGCCACTCCTTCCTTCAGTGTTAGAAATATATTAGTAAAACACTGTATATGTTTGACGAATATGCAACCTAAAGGGTAGAATATAAGTTTAGCTTGAACAGTTGTCTTGCAATGCTGTAAATGCTGCCTACGTACTGGCATTATAATGGAAGTATTTGTTATAAAATGGACTAACCTAAAGATGCATTACATGGACATAAATGATATACAATTAAGTAAAAAGAATAAACTTCTTAGCTTAAATTGATTGATATTGATTTATTTGAGCTTGCTTACGTATTGTATTATTGGAAACAAAGTATACATGAAGATCAATTGTTATTACTTGTCCATTGCAATGTTTGATTTAGTAGTTATTTATTATTCGTATTCCTCTCATGTCCATAACATTAAGTGTAACTTTTATACAAATACAAATACATGGCATTTATATAGCGCAAAAATTATAAAATATTCTATTGCGCTTCACAATTACATAACACACATTTAAAACATATACATTCAATATATTAACAGGATTCTAGAACTTAGATTTAGACATATATATATATATATATATATATCAATACTGTTTTATATTGCTTCTAGGTATTTTGTATTTAACCAGAGTACACTCATTGTTCATGAAACTGACAATACAAATGTGTTTTCAGTTTTGATCTAAAACTGGCATCAGACTGAATGTCTTTCAGATAACTTGGTCGTTGGGACCAACAACGGCCAAAGATCTGTCTGCTAGTTTTGTTCGCCGTCTAGGTATGTTAAAGTTAATGTCACCTTGTGATTGTAGTCTGTACCGTAATAGAGTAGGTACAAACATTTCCCTCAGGTATACTGGAGCTGTACCTTTGATGACACGGAAAACCATTACTAAGACTTTGAACATGACTCTAGCTTTAACTGGAATCCAGTGTAATTCTTTTAGTAGTTCCGCACTTGGTTGATCATAGGAAGCATTCATGACAACTCTAGCGGCATGATTTTGGACTCGCTGTAGTTTGTTGATTTAATATGCTGGAATTTCAGTAAATAAACCATTGTAGAAGTCAATGTGGGAATGAACCAATCCATGCACTAATGATTCAGTTGACTTTTGTGTGAGCTGTTTACGTATAGCTCGAAGATTTCGTAACTGCACATGAGCTATCTGACACTTTTCTTTGGATGTGATGGTCAAAGTTGAGTGCATTGGTCATGATTAAACCCAGGTCTCTGACATGATCGATACATTTTACGTCACACCCACCAACGTTTACACTTGTGATGTTTAATTTTGCTAACTGTTGTCTGGATCCATATATAATTATTTCATTTTTAGATTGATTCATTTTAAATCGTTATGTGTTTAATAAGTGGTAGTACATGTAGTAGTAGAGAAGTAGTAGGAGTAGTAATAGTAGTAGTAGTAGTAGTAGTAGGAGTAGGAGCAGTAGTAGTAGTAGTAGTAGTAATAGTAGTAGTTTCATTTAGTAGTTGGTATTTATTATTCGTATTTCTCTCATGTCCATAACATTTATTGTAACTTTTAAATCGTTATGTAGTAGTTGTAGTAGTAAAAGTAGCATAAGTTATAGTAGCAGTAGTAGTAGTAGTAGTAGTAGTAGAAGTAGTAGTAGTAGTAGTAGTAGTAGTAGTAGTAGTAGTAGTAGTAGTAGTAGTAAAAGTAGTAGGAGTAGTAGTAGAAGTAGAAGTAGTAGTAGTAGTAGAAATAGAAGTAGTGGTTTGATTTAGTAGTTGGTACTTATTGTCCGTATTCCTCTCATGTCCATAACATATAGTGTAATTTATAAATAGTTAGGCGTTTAAAGTACTGCCCAAGGATGATAATACTTACATGGTAAAATGTAATACCAGTTGTAGGAATCAGTAGTATTATTTATCGTCTTTGAAATAAATATACCATACGGATCGAAACTGATGAAAACAATTGATTTGTTAACGCATATATGACCATGAATGTATGTAATACAATGCTTTTCGATCATATAAAATGGATATGCCTCCTTATAACGAAAGTATTCTTATGCCATATTTACATCGTCTAGAAATATAATTTTCAGAATAAGAGTTACATGAAAGTTGATCAAAATTGTTGTGTGTCCCTCTAAAACACATTAATCCTATATCTTTAAATAACAGGCTTTGTTATCTAATAAGCGAGTCTACGCGCAATATATTACACTTCATGTTTTGATGACCGATTTGGCAAATGTTTAAACATTCGATAGAAAACATCGCAACATGCTATCCGTTGTTTACAATGTCTAAGGATACTTGGAGATGGCGAATGCTGGTTTCCCGCTAACCATGTATAGACGAGGAATGCGTTTGGAATGAATCACAACATCACCAAGGTTTTGTGGATCATATGTTTGTTTTGTTGTTCACCAGATTTTGCGTCGTTACAAATTTAGTTCAAGGCAATGGAGAAGAAACCAAATAGTAAAAAACGGGAGTCAGTTGCTACCATGATTCCATGGCGTAAAATAATGGTGTTGATGTTTCTGTATTTCACCTGCACATCGTGGTAACTGACATCATCGATAGGAATATATACTATACTTATCAACTTTATATATCAATCATATATTGAAAAAGGTGTTTATGGTTTGTTAGAAAAGTGAGTACATACAGGATAGAGTATTTATCAATTAATCTGAGGCCCTGCTACAGATGCGAGATACCAATATGAGAAGTTGCTTGTAACACATGACTAACTGTGGTCCTGGTACAGATACCAAGATGAGAAGTTGCTTTTAATATATAGAAAACTGAAGCACTGGTACAGATGCCGATACCAAGATGAGAAGTTGTTTTTAACACATGTCAAACTGAGGCCCTTGTCCAGATGCTAAATGCCAAGTTGCTTATAAACATGGCAAACTAAGGCCTTGGTACAGATGCCAGATACCAAGATGAAAAGTTGCTTTTAACACATGGCAAACTGGGACCCTGGTACAAATGCCAGATACCAAGAAGAGAAGTCGCTTATAACACTTGGCAAACTGAGGTCCTGGATATGATACCAGATACCAAGATGAGTATTTAATTTAAGCTACCACGATGATCAGTTGCTTTTAACACATGGCTAACTGAGGCCCTGGTACAGATGCCAGATACCACGATGAGAAGTTGCTTTTAACACATGGCAAACTGAGGCCATGGTACAGATACCAGATACAAAGATGAGAAGTCGCTTTTATCACTTGGAAAACTGAGGTCCTGGATATGATAGTAGATACCAAGATGAGTATTTAATTTAAACACATGGCAAAATGAGGCCTCGGTACAGATGCCAGCTACCACGATGATCAGTTGCTTTTAACACATGGCTAACTGAGGCCCTGGTACAGATGCCAGATACCACGATGAGAAGTTGCTTTTAACACATGGCAAACTGAGGCCATGGTACAGATACCAGATACAAAGATGAGAAGTTGCTTTTAACACATGGCAAACTAAGACCCTGGTACAGATGTCAGATACCAAGTTGAAAAGTTGCTTTTAACACATTTCAAACTGAGCCCCTAGTACTGATGCTAGATGCCAAGATGAGAAGTTGCTTGTAGCACATGGCAAGCTGAGACCCTTGTATAGATGCCAGATACCAAGATAAGAAGTTACTTTTAACACATGGCAAACTGAGGTCCTGGTACAGATGCCAGATTCCAAGATGAGAAGTTGATTTTTAACACATGGCAACCTGAGACCCTGGTACAGATGCCAGATACCATGATGAGAAGTTGCTTTTAATACATGGCAAACTGAGACCATGGTACAAATGCCAGATACCAAGATGAAAAGTTGTTTTTAACACATGGCAAGCTGATACCCTGGTACAGATGCCAGATACCAAGATAAGTATTTGATTTTACCACATAGCGAACTGACGCCCTGGTACAGATGCCGGAGATCAAGATGAGAAGTTGCTTTTAACACATGGCAAATTGAAACCCTGGTACAATTGCCATATTCCAAGATAATCAGTTGCTTTTAACACATGGCAAACTGAGACTCTGGTACAGATGCCAGATACCACGATGTTAAGATGCTTTAAACACATGGCAAACTGAGGCCCTGGTACAGATGCCTGATGAGAAGCTGCTTTTAACACATGGCAAACTAAGAAACCCGGTACAGACGCCAGATACCAAGCTGAGAATTTTCTTTCAACACCTATCAAACTGAGGCCCTGCTACAGATGCTAGATGCCAAAATAAGAAGTTGCTTGTAGCTCATGGCAAACTGAGACTATTATACACATGCCAGATAAAAAATGAGAAGTTGCTTTCAACTTATGGAAAACTAAGGCCCTGGTACAGATACCAGATACCAAGATAAGAAGTTGCTTTTAACACCTGGAAATCTGAGACCAAGAAATGCCAGATACCAAGATGAGATGTTGCTTGTAACACATGTCTCAAACTGAGCCCCTGGTACAGATGCCAGATGCCAAGATGAGAAGTTGCTTGTAACACATGGCAAACTGAGGCCCTGGTACAGATGCCATATACCAAGATGAGAAGTTGCTTTTAACACATGGCAAACTGAGGCCCTGGTACAGATACCTGATACCAAGATGAGAATTTGCTTGTAACACATGGCAGACTGAAGCTCTGGTACAGATGCCTTATACCAAGATAAGAAGTTGCTTGTAACACATGGCAGACTGAGGCTCTTGTACAGATGCCATATACCATGATGAGAAGTTGCTTGTAACACATGGCAGACTGCGGCCTTGGTACAGATTCCAGATGACAAGATGAGAAGTTGGTTGTAACACATGGCAGACTGAGGTCCTGGTTCAGATGCCATAATGACACGATGAGAAGTTGCTTGTAACACATGGCAGACTTATGCCCTGGTACAGATGCCAGATGACGAGATGAGACATTGCTTGAAACACATGGCAAACTAAGGCCCATGTTCAGATGTTTTAACACATGACAAACGTAATACTGTCACCTTCCGTTCGTTCTGCCATGTTTAAATGTTTAAATTGGCTAGCATGTTTGTCCTAGATAGTGTTCTACATTGGTTGTAAACAATATATTGTTTACTGATATGCACTATATACACATGACAATGTAGTCATTTTACTCCGCTTATTTCTGAAAATTATTTATCAAGACCTTTAGATATACTCTTGAAAGGGTCATTAATCCGCATAAATGTCTACTAATGTTTCAGTAGTAATAATGGGGCATCAATATTAATATGGAAACACATTCATAGAGGTTTCGATCAATGTGATGAGTGAATAAAATGCGTTTAAAATTAGCAGTTTTATTTAATACAATAAAATGGAAGGTATCATTGTTCTCACAGTTGTAGGCACTGTAGTGTTTTCACTGATATTGGGAAATATAATATATTCACGAGACTTGGTTTGTGTTTAATCCATTTTATTCATCCAAGCGCTAACTTCTACTCTTATACTACCTCTAACAGTTCATTCATACACAAACCATCTTATTAGTAGTGGGTGGGTTTATACTTATACTGATGAATATGTAGTGTATGGTTACAATCCTACAGGCACATGCGACAAAAAATATAAAACATTTCATTTTCATCAAAATGTGACACCTAAAGTATAAATAAATGAATAAAATTTCTTAAATATGTAGTCTCAGATAGTTATACTTGGATATCAACATTTTGATATCATAAATATATTCTAATGATCCGATAGCATGTCTCCGTTTAAAATTTCAAATATGTCCCTTTAATGTATTGAAGTATAACAAAGTAAACGATGAACGATATCTCGACCAAAAATAAGTATACCACTTGGCAGCTCGGTAACTTAAACTAGTTTAGTTTGGCATCGTCGTACTGAAAGTGTGCCAAGGAAAGTAATACAAACTACTGTTACCTGAAGTAAATGCTATTTATATAACTGTTGTCTTATCAAAGCGTCATGCACGTGCAAGGTATTCTTTTTTTTATATCAGTTCGTTGCCGATTTTAGATTCATTAATAAAGAATATTCTACGCAGTATCAATTTGTCAATCTTTAATGCTATAATAAATATTATAATCTTCTCCGTGTTCAAAGCTGAAATGGGCAAAAGCCTTTGTTATTAACAATGTTCTAGTATTAAATGATAATAACGGCGTACTTAAAAGTTATTTTCACAAAACATTTATGATATAAACTAATATTGCAGCTCATCATAATACAAGTGAGAGCGCACAATGTGATATATTGATACCGTGTAACAACACATACTCCTGGTTACATTGCAAATACGTAGCTAGCGTAACGATTAAATTAAGTAACTTTAAGTTTAGAGGAAATACTACAATAGTACATGACGGGACTATAACCATCGCATCAACGAAATAGTACGTCACTGGTTATATTTACACATCCTCTTCTGTTTCCTACAAATATGCCATATTCCACTATTTCCCAAAGCGATGATACCTGTTCAGTGTACTTTCTCTACAAATATCTTTGTGCGTTTTTATAGTGTCCTTCAACTGATATGTACCTAAACGCGAACAAGGTGGTAAACAACAAAAAACTCTGATAAAAAGTTGAAGCAACAGTTGCGAAATATTCACTGGCAAACAAGACAAACATCTAAATAATGTTGTAATAAAACAATACAGACAGGATAAAAACATGATTAGGGACAAGTTTTGGTTATTTGCAAAAGAGGGTTGTTACTCATGTTCAAAGCAGTATAATTCATATAATTTAGATGCTCAAATTAAATATAGAAATACAAATAAAGATGTATATATAAACAACAGAGTATACATTATATGGCATTCTTCTATTATAGGAGAACTTACCAAACATAATATACAATTCAATTCAACTCAATTCAATTCATCTCTTTATTAGGCATAAACATTTACAATGCCCATCGCCCTTTACATTCAGGCGCTTTATACGGATATTTAACATGAAACATTCCAATATTCGAAAAGAATATACCGTAAATACACAATATGAGTACATATATTAACTTATAACCTTTTTATTGTATAACTTTATAATAAGGTACAGCTCCACAATCGAGATTATATATACTAGTCATTTTCGTAATTTATACATAGATCAAATTGCAAAATCGTAAACCAATCTAATTTTTGAATGAATGAATGATATCTTTACAAACAAAATGTTTGTGTTTCAACTATTTAGTTTAACCATCAATGTACATGTAGTTACATATAAACATAAATTAAAAACGGGTATAGTCAGAATCATTTAGTTCTTATTCTAACATTAAAACGTGACGACATCTATACATATTTCTCGCAGTATGTTGATAAACTGCAGGTAAGTTTCAAGATCTTGTGTCTTTAGATATCTAAAACAGCAGCTTAATGTTCGATGGTAAATTTCTTGAAAGATAATAGGCCAGACATATGTCTTATTATAATGTTAAAGAATATCTCGCACACATGAAATCTGCGTATTTTCTAGGTTAAATAGTCTCATCCTACGTCCGAGATCAAATTCTCACGCTGTCACGTTGAAACCATCTATGACAATTATATAATTTGACCACAGGAGTTTAAAAGCCTATCCATAAATAACTAAAAAACATTTTTTCTAAGACAAGACTCAATACACATCTATATGAATATTGACCAAGAATGCAACGCATCTGGTACCCCACCCACACACAAAACAACACAAAATAATGATAAAACATGACGTCACAGCAATTTGCTAGGCCAGCTCAATAACAAACACTAAAATGCAGATATTGTTCTCGATACTCTTTCAATTAGCAGTACTTCATAGACCTACCTCCATCGTCCGGAGCCATTCCGTGACGCCACTGATGCAGCGGCGGTGTAAATATTAAGGGAAATTACTCATGAAAGCCAGTTCGTTTGACGTCTTAAAAGCGATCGTGGTATAAAATATGTTAAATATTTAGATAAAAATATGTTTTCAATGTGTTCGGTACGCAAATAAACGAATCATTCATGGCGCGTTTGGTTCGGATAGAATATTCCATAGCTTCGTGGCAATTCTGCAATAACACATTCCCGACAAAACAGTTATGCATCTGAACGGAATTTTCTATCCGAACCTAAAACACATGTAAGATTATTATACTCTGTGTAAAGATTTTGTACTTATTGAACGACCCTCGGTAAGGAAAATACAATATATAGTAGGTATTATTCGCGCACTCCATTCTTAATGAAATCATTAGACAGTCAACAGCTTAAGAGAAATTAACGTTATGATGGAATCTTGTTTCGTACTTTGTATATTTATTTGGCTAGTTTGTGTGCCTTCTTGTTCCTTCAAATCGATACATGAAGAGCCCGTCTGTCGATCATCTCGCTTCGATTTCGAAGATAAGTTATTGGAACGGGGCATTGTTCTCGCCCATGATATGAAAATTCTCAAGGAAAAAGTAGATACAAAACTTGAGGAATTACAAATTGAAAAGGAAAAAATGTTGAAAGAATTATCAACCTTGTCTGAACAGTTAACAACTGAACAACGCTCAAAGAACGAACAATTGACATCGCTTGCAGAAACTGTAAGTAATGGATTTAAAGACAAATTAGGAGAAGTTGACAAAGAGTTGACGGAAAAAAACGTGGCGATTGACAACCAAATGACGTTACATCAAGAACAAATGAAAAGAATGTCAAGTGATCTTCAAACATTTACAAACGAGACGTTGGCTAAACTAAAAGGTAAGGCTCCTTCAAATGTTTCACTTTGTTTAGTGGAATGGTTTTCATATTTGAACGCTGTTTACATAGCTAAAACTTTAACAATAATGTTAATCTTCCACATCTTTCATAAATCACACTTATTGTTTGTTATTAAAAAGAAACGAATTCATACTACTTTGCCTTACAAGTATTTTTAAAACAATACCAAGAACCCACATTAATTTAAAACAAATGCTCATAAAATGCCTTAATAATAACAGTCTCTGATGTGAACATCAAACATAGCATATACTTAACAAATGTTGTCGACATATTCTTTACAGAAAATGCCAGATATTACGAAATGTTAGTGACCATTAAATGTCCTGAAATGATAATGAGCATAATCATATTAATTTATAAAACATTGATGAACAACCGGTGCTATGACGCGTGTTTTGAAACTATAAACAAAAACAAAACGTTTATAATATTCTCTGAAATTTTCATTAGTGTTTTCATCATAAATAATATAACTATTGATAAAAAATAAACAATTGTACTCCTTTTTAAACAGCTAACAATAAAATTGTGACATGTGTGACACATAGAAATAACCAGATTTTATGCCGATTTCCAATATATCAGTCTGTAGAAACAGTGCACTATTTGTATTAATTTTAGCACCGCCTCACGGAAGGCAATTGTGTCACATTTCTGTCATAAATGGCCCTAAAATGAAAGGAGGTATTTGTATGATAATACAAGGGTATAAAAGCAGTAGTAGTAGCAGCAGCAGAAGTAATAGTAACAATAATGATAGTAAAAGTAGTTGTAGTAGTAGCAGCAGCAGTAGTAATAGTAACAACAATGATAGTAAAAGTAGTTGTAGTAGTAGCAGCAGACGTATAAGTAACACTAATAATAGTAGAAGTAGTAGCAGTAGCAGTAGTGTAATAGAATTATTATAGTTGTTATAATTAAAAGTAATTTAGTAGTAGCAGAAGTATTAGAAGTAATAGAAATAGAAGTTGAAATTGTTGTAGTAAAATTAGAAGAAGTAATGGTAGTAATTTAGTAGAAAAAGAAGTAGAAATAGTTAATATTTATAGTAGTAGACTGAGTAGAAGTAGAGCAACAGTAGTAATAATAGTGTTAAAAACGTAGTAGTTGTAGTAGTAGTAGAATTAGTAGTAAAATAGTAGTAGTAGTTGTAGTAGTAATATAAGTAATAGCAGCAGTATTAGTAATATTAGTTAAGTAGTTGCATTAGTAGTGAAAGTAATAGTTGTAGTAGCAGTAGTAGTAGTAGTAATTGTAGTAGTAGCAGTTGTAGTAGTATAGCAGTAGTGGTAGAAGCAATAGTTTAGTAGCAGTATAAGAAGTAGTAGTAGTTGTTGTTGTTGTGAGCGTAGTAGTAGTAGATGATATTATTGTAGTAAAAGGAGTAAAAGTTGTTGTTTTGCAGCAGTATTTTAAGTAGTAGTAGTAGGTGTAGTGTAAATAGTAAAAGTAATTGTTGTTCTTTAGCAGTACTAATAGTAGTCGTTGTAACACCTTGTTGTTACAGTAGTAATAATAGTTATTGTTTTGCTGCAGTACAAGAAGTACACGTAGTAATTTTAGCGATAGCAGTAAATGCAGTAACACGAGTTGCTGTTGTTGTAGCAGCCACAGTAGTAGTTATTGTAGTAGTAGTAGTATTAATAGTTTTTGTTTTGAAGCAGTATTAGAAGTAGTAGTGGTGCTTGTAGCGTTTATAGTAAAAATATAGTGTTGTAGTGGTAGTAGAAATAGCAATGGTTGTTGGTTAGCTGCAGTATTTGAAATAGTAGTAGTTGTAGCGTTAATAGTAGCAGTTGTTGTTGGTGATGTAGCAGTAGAAGTTGTTGTTGTTATTGTTGTAGCAGTAGTAGTAATAATCGTTGTTTTGCGCCGTATTGGAAGTAGTTGTAGTAGTAGTTGTTGTAACGTTAATAGTAAAAGTAGTAGCAGTTGCTGTTACAGTTGTTGTTTTAGAAGTAAATATTGTTGTTTTGCAGCAGTGGTAAGTAGCAATAGTAAATATAGCGTTAATAGTAAAATAACTAATTTAAACATGAGTTGTTGGTGTTTTAGCAGTCGTAGTAGTAGTAGTAGTAGTAGTAGTAGTAATAATAGTTGTTGTTGTTGTTGTTGTTGTTGTTGTTGTTGTTTTGCGGAAGAAGTAGTAGTAATTGTTGCAGCGTTAATAGTAAATATTGTAAAAAGAATTCTACTTTATGTAGCAGTATCAGTACTTGTTATTATAGTTGTATAACTATTTATACTATAACTACAATATCAACTACTACTTCTACATTAACAACAACAACAGCAACAGCTATTACTCCTACAACAACAACAACTACTACTCCTGCAACAACAACTACTACTATTCCTAAAAAAACGCATTATTATTGCAACAACAATAACAACAACAACAACAACAACTACTACTACAACTACAACAACAACAACTACAACAACAACAACTACTACTACTACAACTACAACAACAACAACTATTACACATTAAACAACAACAACTACATAACCTGCAACAACAACAACTATACTTCTTCTACAACAACAATACTTACAACAACTAATGCTTAACAAAACACATTATTATTGCTATACCAACAACAACTACTATTCCTATAACAACAACTACTGCTTTTCCTACAAAAAAAACTGCATTAGTATTGCTACAACAACAACAACAACTACTACTACTACACCTACATCAACAAATAATACTTATTCTCCAACAGATAAACTTACAATTACTTATAATACAAAAACAATAACAAGTACATGTACAACTACTCCTACAAAAAACACACATTATTATTGCTACAACAACAACTACTACTACTACTACTACTACGACTACTACTACTACTAATACATCTACAACAGTAACAACAACAACTACTACTACTACTAATACATCTACATCTACAACAACAACAACAACAACAACAACAACAACAACAACCACTACTACCACTTCTACTACTACTACTACTACTACTACTAATAATAATAATAATACATCCACAACACCAACAACTACTACTGCTACTACTACTACTCCTTCCTTTACAACAACAAAATCTACTACTACTACTCCTATAACAACAGCAATAACCATTACTACTGCTTCAACAACAACTACTATTACTACTGTAACAACTACTACTACTACTACTACTACTCCTATAACAACAGCAATTACCACTACTACTGCTTCAACAGCAACGACTACTACTACTATAACAAAAACTACTACTACTTCTACGACTACTACTACTACTACTTCACAACAACAGCATAAACTACTACTACTGCTTCAACAACAACAACAACTACTACTCCTACAACAACAACAACAAATACTGCTTTTACAACAACGACAAAAACAACGACAATATATAATACTCCTTCTACAACAATAACAAAAAAATCCGCCTCGCATGCGGAAGGTCGTGGGTTCGATCCCCGGCAGGGTCATACCAAAGACTTTAAAAATGGTACTAGAAGCTTCCTCGCTTGGCGCTCAGCATTTAGAGGACTGTTCTAGGTCTGGTCGGCCTGGTGTCAGTATAATGTGACTGGGTGGGCGACGCTAAACACCATACAACAACAACAAACAATACAAAAACAATAACAAATACTACTACTACTACTACTACCACCACTACTACCACTAATACTACTACTACTACAACTACTACACCTGTAACAACAACAACTACTACTACTTCTGCTACTACTACAACTACAACTATTCCTAAAACATCAACCACGACTAATGCTACAACAAATTTTGTTGTTGCTGCAAAACAACAACAAAAACAATTACTACTACTACCACACCTACAACAACAATAACTTCTACTGCTGTTATATTTGTAAAATTAAGTGTTGTTTTGTAGCAGTAGTAGGAGTTGTTTTTGTTATACATGTAGCAGTAGTACTTGTTGTTGTAAGATAATTAGTTGTAGTAATAGTAGTAGTTGTTGTCGTTTCTGTTGTTGTAATAGTAGTAGTTGTTGTTGTTGTTGTAGCTATGGCAGTAGTAGTTGTTGTTGTAAGAGAAGTAGTTGAAGCAATAGTAGAAGTTGTTGTCGTTTCTGTTGTTGAAATAGTAATAGTTGTTGTTGTTGTAGCAACAGTAGTAGCAGCAGTTGTTGTTGTTGTTGTTGTTTGTGTAGGAGTAGAAGTAATTTTTGTTTGTGTTGTTACTGTAGGAGTAGTAAATTTGTTGTTCATGTAGGAGTAGTAGTTGTTATTGTTATTGTAGAAGTAGTATTTGTTGTTGTTGTCGCAATAGTAACAGTTGTTGTTGTTTCTGTTGTTGAAATAGCATTAGTTGTTGTTGTTGTTTGTGTAGGTGTAGTAGTAGTTTTTGTTTGTGTTGTTCTTGTAGGAGTAGTAAATTTGTTGTTCATGTAGGAGTAGTAGTAGTTGCTGTTTATGTTATTACTGTAGGAGTTGTGAATTTGTTGTTCGTGTAGGAGTAGTAGTAGTTGCTATAGCAGTAGTGGTTGTTATTGTAAGAGTAGTAGTTGTTGTGTTTTAGTAACTGGGAGTAGTTTTAAGTGTTGTTGTTGTTACCATTGTAGGACTAGTAGTACTACGCGAAAAATAACAACTAATACTATTACTACAACATTGCTCCAACAACAAATATTAGTATTACCAGTTACTAAAACATCAACTATTGCTACTACTCCTACAACAACAACAACAACAACATCTACTGGTACACCTACAAAAACAACAACAACTTCTACTACTACTATTACAACAACAACAACAACAACAACTACTACTACTACTACTACATCACCTACAGCAACAACAACAATAACTACTACTACTGCTTTATCAACAACAACTACTTCTACAACAACAAAAGCAACTACTACTACTCCAACAACAACAACAACAACAAAAAAACAATAATAATTAATACGTCTTCTACAACAACAACATTTACAACAACTAATACTACTACTATTATTACTACTACTCAAACACCTACAACAACAACAACATCTACTACAAATTCTACTATTACTACTACTACTACTATTACTACTTCTACTACTACTACATCTTATCCTACATGTACAACAACAGCTACTACTGCTACAACTATCGTTTTTACAATTACTATTACTACCACTACCACTACTACTATTACTACTACTAAAATTACTACTAATACATTTACAACAACAACAACAACAACAACAACAACAACCACTACTTCTACAACTACTACTACTACAACAACAATAACTACTACAACTACACCAACAGCAACAACAACAACACCTTCTACTACTCCTACAACAACAGCAACAACAACAACTGCTACTACTCCTATAACAACAACAACTACAACAAATACAACAACTTATACTACTATTACTACTACGACTACTACTACTCCTACAACAAAAACATCTACTACAAATTATACGATTACTACTACTACTACTATTACTACTTCTACTACTACTACCACTTATCCTACGTACAACATACAACAACAACTAATTCTACTACAACTACCATTATTACTATGTCTACTACTACATGTACCAGTACGACGACTACTACTACTACTACTACTACTACTACTACATCTACAACAACAACAACAACTACTACTTTTACTACAACTACTACTACTACTACTACAACAACAAAACAACTACTACTACTCCTACAACACCAACTACTACTCCAACAACAACAACAACAACAACTGTTACTACTCCTACAACAACAACTACTACTTCTACAACAACAACAACAAAAACAACAACACCAACTACTACTCCTACAACAACAACTACTACTCCTACAACAACAACAACTACTACTACTACTCCTACAACAACAACAACAACAACTACTACTACTACTACTACTACAACTAGTACTAATCCTGAAACAACAATTTCAACTACTCCTAGAACAACAACAACAAAAACAACAACACCAACTACTACTCCTACAACAACAACTTCTACTCCTACAACAACAACAACTACTACTACTACTCCTACAACAACAACAACAACAACTACTACTACTACTACTACAACTAGTACTAATCCTGAAACAACAATTTCAACTACTCCTACAACAACAACATCAACAACTAGTACTACTCCTACAACAACAACAGCTTCAACTACTATTACTAATACTACAACAACCACAACAACTACTACCACTCCTACAACAGCAACAACAAGAACAACAACTGCTACTACTCATACAACAATAACAACAACAACTACAACTACTCCTAAAACAACAACTTCTACTACTCCTAAAACAACAACAACAACAACAACTGCTACTTCTCTTACAACAACAACAACAACAACAACACCAATTACAACAACTAATACCACTATTACTACTACTACTACTACTACTACTACTACTCCTACACCTACAACAACAACATCTACTACAAAGTCTTCTGTTACTACTACTACTACTACTACTATTACTACTTCTACTACTACTATCACTTATCCTACACGTACAACAACAACTACTTCTATTACAAATACCATTATTACTATTACAACTACTACCACTACCACTACTTCTACTACTACTACTACTACTTCTACTACTACTACTACTACTACTACTACTACTACATCTAACAACGACAACTACTACTACTTCTACTACTACTACTACTACTACTTCTACCAATACTACTACTGCTACTACAACAACAACAAATGCTGATACTCCTACAACAACAACAACTGCTATTACTCCTACAACAACAACAGCAACTACTATTACACCTACAACAACAGCAACAACAACTACTTCTCCTACAAAAACAACAATAACAACTACTATTACTACTACTACAAAAACAACTACTACCACTCCTACAGCAGCAACAACAACAACAACTGCTACTACTTATACAACCATAACAACAACAACTACTACTACCTCTAAAACAACAACTTCAACTACTCCTACAACAACAACAACAACAACTGCTACTACTCCTACAACAACAACAACTACTAATACTACTCCTAAAACAACAACTTCTACTACTCCTACATCAACAACAACAACAACAACTCCTCTACTACACATACACTCAAAAACTACTACTACATCTACTACTTTTACAACAACAACAACTACTACTACTACTACAACTAAAATAACTACTACTTCTCCTCATACTACTTCTACAAGAACATCAACAACAACAGCTACAACAACTACTACTATTACTCATGCAACAACAACATCAACAACAAAAACAACAACAACTACTACTACTACTACTACAACAACAACACCTACTACTACTACTGTTACTGCTACTACTACTACTAATACTCCTACAACAACAACAACAACTACTACTTCTACTCATACAACAACAAAAACAAACTAGTTCATTCAACTAAGGCAAGTTACGCTCGAAGACTTCTTGATTATAACCAGTACTAAACATATGCGGAAAAGTGTCTTCCTCAAGGACACTACACATAGCCTTGGCGGAGGATCGAACCCACGACCATCCGATCATGGGTTCGGTGCTCTACCACTGGACCATGCGCTCCACACTAATCATACAACAACAGCAACAACTACTATTACTACAACAACTACTACTACTTCTACTCCTACAACAACAACAACTACTACTACTACTACTACTGCTCCTACAACAAGAACAACAACAACTACAACTACTCCTACAATATCAAAAACTACTACTACAACTACTTCTACAAGAACATCAACAACAACTGTTACTACTCCTAAAACAATAATAACAACAACTACTACTATTCCTACAAAAACAACAACTACAGCTACTCCTACAACAACAACAACTACAACTTTTCCTACATCAACAGCAACAACTACTATTGCTACAACACCAACAACAAAACAGCTACTAATATTACAACAACAACAATTATTACTTCTACTACTTCTTAAACAACAACAACATCAACGACTACTATTGCTACAGCAACCACTATTACTATTACCAGTTACTAATACAACATCAGCAACAACAACTACTATTACTTCTACAACTACATTTACTACTCCAACTACTACAACAACAACCTCAACAACAACTACTACTACTCCTACAACAATAACAACTACAGCTACTCCTACAACAACAACAATTACAACTACTCCTACATCAACAGCAACAACTACTATTGCTACAACACAAACAACAAATATCATTTTTTCTACTACTACTACTATTACTACTACAACTACAACAACAACAACAACTACTACTACTACTACACTTACATCATCAGCAACAACAACTATTACTATAACAATAACTATTACTACTCATACACTTATAACAACAACTTCTACTTCTACAACAACAACAACAACTACTACTTCTACTACTGCTTAAACAACAACGACTACTATTGCTACAGCAACAACTATTATTACTACCAATTACTTAAACAACAACTACTACTATTACTACTACAACTACTACTACAGGTACTCCTACAACTACAACAACAACAACTACTCCTACAACAACAACTACTACTACTCATACAACAACAACCATAGCTACTACTAGTACAACAACAACAATTATTACTTCTACTACTGCTTAAACAACAACAACATCAACGACTACTATTGCTACAGCAACCACTATTACTACTACCAGTTACTAATACAACATCAGCAACAACAACTACTATTACTTCTACAACTACATTAACTATTCCAACTACTACAACAACAACCTCAGCAACTACTACTACTCCTACAAAACAACGACTACTGCTTCAACAACAACAACAACAACTTGTACTACTACTACTACTACTGCTACTACTTCTTCAACAACAACAACGTCAACAAGTGCTACATGTTCTACTCGTACAACAACAGCACCAACAACAAGAAAATCTACTACTACTGCTACAAAAACAACAACTACTACTTCTTCATCAATAACAACAATTAATTCTTCTACTACTGCTTATACAACAACAACAACTACTACTACTATTGCTACAGCAACAACTATTACTACTACCAGTTACTAAAACAACAACAGCTACTACTACTACTACTACTACTACTACAACGACTACTACTACTACTACTACTACTACTCATACAAAAACTACTACTACTGCTTCAACAGCAACAACAGCGATAACAACAACTACTACTACCTTTATTGTTACAACAACAACCTTTAATACTACCAGTTACTAAAACAACTATTCCTGCTTCTACAACAACAACAACAACATCTACTACTACTCCTTCTTCTACTACTCCTAAAACAACCACACCAACAACAACTGCTACTACTCCTACTACAACAACAACAATACTACTTATGCTTCTACTTCTCCTACAACAAAACAACAACATCAAGTAATACGTCTTCTGCAACAACAACAATAACAACTATTATTGCTACAACAACAACAGCAACAACAAATACTACTACTACTACATCTAAAACAACAAAAACAACAACTACTACTTCGTCTACTCCTTTACATACAACAACAATTACTACTTCTACTACTACTACTACTACTGCTACTACCATTACTTCTATAAATGAACAATCACGAGTATTGCTATAACAACAACTACTGCTACTACTACTATTACTGATACTACTACTACTACTACTTCTAACACTACGATTACATCTACTACAACTCGGATTACAACAACAACTGCTACTACTTCTCCCACAACAACAACAATTACGACTACTGTTGATACAACAACAATAACAATATTTGCTACACCTACAAAAAGACAACAACCATAATTATTACTACAACACCAACAACAGATACCACTACTACTACAAGTACTACTACAACTACAACAACAACAACTACTGCTACTATTTCTACTACTACTACTACTACAACAACAACAACAACTTACTCTTACAAAAAAAAACAACCACGACTATTGCTACAACAACAACTACTACTGCTACGACTATTAATGATACTACTACTCCGATAAAAATATAACAACTACAACTACTACTACAACAACAACAACAACAACAATTACGGTTGCTAAATCAACAACTTCTACTACTCCTACCTAAAACAACAACAACCACGACTGTTGCTACATCAACAACTACTACTGCTACTACTACTACTACTACTACTACTACTACGATAAAAACAACAACAACAATTACTACTACAACAATAACAATTACTGTTGCTACAGCAACAACAACTACTTCTTCACTTAGAGAAACAACAACAACCATTGTTATAACTACAACAACAACAGCTACTACTACTACTACTACTACTAGCAGTAGTTGTGGCTATTGTTGTTGTGGTAGTAGTAGTAACAGTAGTAGTAATAGTCGTTGTTTTGTAAGAATTGTAGTAACACTTGTTGTTGTAGCAGTAGTTGAAGAAGTTGTTGTACTTTTATGAGTAGTAATAATAGTTGTTGTTGTAGCAGAAGTTGTTGTTGTTCTTGTTTTATTAACTTGCATAAGTAAATGTTATTGTTGTAACAAGATTAGTAGATGTTGTTAATTTTGTTGTTTGAGTAGCAGTATTAGCGGTAGTTATTTTCGTTGTAGTAGTAGTAGTACATGTAGTAGTAGTAGTAGCTGTAGTATCAGCGGTAGTTATTTTTGTAGTAGTAGTAGTAGTAGTAGTAATAGTAATAGTGGTAGTGGTTGTTGTTGTTGTTGTTGTTGTTGTTGTTGTTGTTGTTGTTCTAGCAATAGTATTAACTATTATTGTTGTAGTAGTAATAGCGGTAGCTATTTTTGTAATTGGTAGTTGTAATAGTAGTTGTAACAGTTATTTTTTATCAGTAGTATTTTAGAATGTAGACGTTGCTGTTGTTTTTTATCAGTAGCTGTTGTTGTTGAAGTTGTTGCTGAAGTAAACATATCTATAAAACATGTGTTTATTGTTTAATTTGATTATTTAAATGAATACGGAAAAACATCCATCTGAGAGTTTTCCGTTTAATATTCGTCGGTAAAATTTCATTTGTACTAGAAAATTCATTCCTGGAAGGTGATTTGAATAAATGTTGGGAATATGTCTCACAATCGGTGTAATGTAAATAGTAATATCTACTTAAAATAACATGTTGACATTATTAAATATAGCTTTATTCGGTGTTAAATAATAACATCTTACCACAAACACATGTTAAATGTAATACATACGTACACAATACAGTATAAAACGTTTTCCAAACTGCGCAGTTGTACTTCATCTCCTCCAAAATAGTCTTAATATACAGACTACTTTCCAATGTTACATCTTGCTTTAAAATACAATAAATGGCAATATTAGACTCAAACATGTTTACTAGATTCCTTAATGTTTTTAAGCATTCCTATTTACAGTATTATCTTTTATTAATTTACAGGTAAACAAGTTGCATTCAGTGTTACCAGCCCTACCAAACAATTTGTAAAGGGTGTTCCAACATTCAGCGACATCATGACCAACATCGGAGACGGGTACAACAAGAAGACAGGACAATTCACGTGTCCCGTGGCCGGGGTGTATCAGTTCTCGTTCACGGTGTATTCAGCAAGTATTTCAGCAGATATGTACTGTTTTATCAGACTGAATGGTTCTAATAAAGTGCGCAGTGGAGCTTACAAGACACAGTATTCATCCCATACAGTAACAGTTACATTGTTATTACAGCTGGGTGACGTGGTAGATCTAGGCAGCTGTCACGACTGGAGTAATGTCCATACAGCAGCAGGACGCAACGTGTTTAATGGTGTCTTGATATCGGAAACATAACTGTCAGGCTTGTTTTGTACCAAATAAAGTAACTAACTTTGCCATGATATCCACGAAACGTGGTGAATGTAAAAGTTGTTGAGATGTGTTGCTTAATATGCAGAAAAAAACATAATTATTTGCAATTCTATTATTTGCCAGTGAGAACTACAGTGAGAATACAAAACAAGAATACACATACATGCATGAGTATGAATGTGTAGGCCTTTGATTACTGGTGTTATTATATTCAAACATTTAAATAGTATTTAATGGTATCATCGTATTGCTCCATCATTTGCGTCGTATCCGTCTTATTGACATATAATTGGATTTTTGTATAACAGTTAATGCCTTCTACGGCTTTTAAACTCATCATTTTTTTATGAAATCAGATCGTTTAAATACAAATGGGTATTTTACTGGGCTGTCTATGGTAAAATAAATATGTTTCTACTCGTTCATATTGCACATTATTACATAGTTTAAGGTGCAGGGGTGTAATAAACCCACTACATTCCGACTCCCCGATTATATAAATGACGTCAATTTGTCATGGTAAAATGACGTTATTTTGTGACGTTACGTCATACGACGAATGGCGAAAACAAATATGCCAGATTTTTTTCGTTCCTTATATAAATAATATTATGTAAAATAAATGGAAAATGTATAAATGTATTATTTTTCTGAGTTATGTAATCATAAGAATCTTACATTTGTGCGTATTTATTATTGAAATTATTAAACATTTTGGCAAAATTGATACGACGCTCGACAGAGCCTCGCCTAGTATATGTTAATCTTGTTTAATAAAAAATCAAATATAAATTAGCACGAATGTAAGACTCTTACCTGATGTTTATCAGTTTATACGAGCGCAGCGCAATGTTTTCAAGGCAATAAATATGTTTTGTTGTGTAACTGTGTGTCTGTACATTTCATGCCAGAGTATATCACTGAGCTTTATTTAAGATTTGATTAATAATAAAATAAGAGTTTAAGATCAACGGTATTTCAGTAACGTACATGTCAGTACGTTCTCCTTTTACAGACAGAGTTTTGTATAGGCAGTATAGCTTTTTGTACAGTGAATAATGTAACTGGAAGGTTAAAAGCAGTTTATCTGGTTTATGTAGTGCACGTGATCCAGTGGTAGAGCATCGGATTCAGGATCGGAGGGCCGTAGTAAGCAAATATGCATTTTAACAACTATACGCATGGTAAAATAATAGAGGTGGTATTATGATTGATGACGGGCAGTGGAGTCTCTTTGTCAATGTATTTAGATGTAATACAGCAGAGTGATAAATCCGGAGGTGGGTGGGTTGTATTCAGGGTACATTCAGCTATGGCTGTGACATAACTCATCTCACTCTCCTGTCAATCAGGATCGCTCTCAAATTCTCTCATTTCTCATATACATAGCAAAGCAAACATGAATACTAAATCAATAAAGTCAATATGACATTCCACATACAGGTAAACCTGATTAGCCAATATGTTATCATTTACCTGCGGAGATTCGTATACTAAAGTTTCACTAAACATCTCAACTTGAGATTTTCCACAACTCAAATGTTTGAAATATTATACTTCATTTATATTGATAATTTTTAATGTTATTCTTTACTATAAAGTAAATATTTGCTGCGAGTTTAATTATGTGTGGTCATTTTATATGCAGTGCGTTCGAGTAATGAATTAGAGAAATTGAGAATTTTGTGTTGAGAAAAATCTCAGCTTGAGATGTTGTAACATCTAAGACAAGTTTGTGCCGCCGGTAACGGTTGAACACCGTAGTGATTGAAGATAAACACTTGGCGTAAAGTTCAGTCATTGTATTTCAATTTGTATCTTTATTAAACGTAAGTAACCAACATAAACATCCGTTTAGTAAATAACAATATATACACTATAGTAATATAGTAAAACATTGCATAGTCACTGCTAATCAATATACTTGTCTGAAGTTGTAATTGTTCTTGTTTGAAATTAAAATTGATAGGAGTTAGTTAGAAGTCCTGCTTAAGCACTAGCGGCCCAAACCGCTGCACTGCTTGAGAACTAAATTGTGAATGATGAAACACGAAAACTGAAGAACGAAATTAAAGTATGCCCGTTAACTCCTATTTTATAACTAAAAATGTTTAATGCGATTTAATAAAATTACCATGTTACTAGCACATGTGACCTATAGTAACCAATTAAAAAACAATACATTTTGGAGGGTCTTTTTTAATTTTGGCAACACTTCCCTAGTAACAAGTTAGTTTTGATTTAATAATAGCCGCATGGATTATTTGTAACGCTGGTGGCGTTCAAACAAAAACAGATAAGTTAATAAAGCTGTCATCACATGTACGCTAAAGCGGATAGATTTTGCTTAAATAATAAATATTTTCAAACTTGAATAAAGCGATTTCCATATAAGTTCATTGTAAGATAAACTTACAGGTGTAACAATCCCTTCTTGTCTGGAAAAGATAACGCCCTCGTTATCAAAGTATGAATGTAATACAACATGACAAAGTGTTGCATTTGCTGGCTAACTTAACCCTAGTAGAAGAACTGTTATAAGGAGTCTAAATTAGGCAAAATGCATTTAAGCAATTTGTGTTGTTATCATTAGTTATACAGAATAAAATTCCAAAAATGGTTGTTTAATAAGAAAGGGCCCTTTTCTTACTTCAACACCTAAGACTATTTTCGATTAGATAATAAGAAATGTTTAAGGAAAAATATTATGTATAAATGAATAAAAAGAAGGTAAAAATAAATCGTCGAGTATGATCTTATATATCACGCGTAATTCGGCACATTGACTTAGGAAAGTTTTATGTTACAGTTTAAAGCCTGGTGAAAATTAAAAAAATGTTGTATTTAAATTAAATGGAGTTCAACAGCACTTTCAATAAAACCGTATAACATTAACACACGCAGGCTCGAAAATGTCCTATAGTTACACGTTAAGTATATCTATGGTATTCTATCGAAACATTAAGTACACATCTATGAGCAATGTCACTGAATGAAACCGTGTTACATCAACACGTCAGTTTGAATGAGTGCTGCATCGGTAGTTACGTATGAAACGGTGCTGCATCGGCACGTTAAGTATGAAATGGTGCTGCATCGGTACGTTAAGTAGGGCCTATGAAATGGTGCTGCATCGGCACGTTAAGTAGGGCCTATGAAATGGTGCTGCATCGGCACATTAAGTGTTAAATGTTGTTGCATCGGCACGCATTAAGTATGAATCTATGCGCAATGGCACTGAATAAAATCGTGTAGCATCGACAAGTAAGTTTGGATAAATCCTGTATCGGCACGTTAAGTATGAATTCATACACATCGGTACTTATATGCGAACTTTTATGCATCTGTACATTCTTAATTTGTTCAGCATTCGCACTATGAAAACTGTTTCTCCGAAAAAAAAAAAATATTGAAATGAGTATGGGTATTCAATTTGTAGACATTCCTAAGTAAACGCGGTTTGTTTATATGTACTCGTCGCCTTTATAGTATAGTACAACATTATTATTTGAAAATATCACCTTAACTTTGAAAGCGTTTCGTATCGCATTTCCTACCTCAGTTGTAGTAAGTAGTAGTAATATTGGTAGCAGAAGTATAAATAAATGAAATAAGGATCGCATATTGGACATTAAAATAAATATAATTGAAAGCGCACAGCAACACTTTACAGTTAGAAGATCTACCTGTATAAATGATATGTAAACATTCTAGATAACTGATGATAGATTAAAGCTGTAACACAACTGTGTTGTCTCCCTTGAACCAGATAAAGTTATAACTAAATTAAACATAATTTATCAAAGCAGTGTTTCTCATTATATTACACTGGTGCGGAACGAAGGGCTGATAATCACATATAAGGGTATAGTTTTTAAAGTATATTTATGAAGTTCTTTTATGGAATATGTCACAGTGTGTTCGCAATATAAAAAACAATGACCGCAGCAGTAAATGCATAAACTTTATGTGAATTTTGTCATTTACCTGCGAAAGGCCGATGGTTCGTCTTACATTCATTCTGAGATCTTCCTTTACTATTAAAATTTGGTCTGCTATAAAGAACCTGTAGTATGTTAAAACATTTGCGTTAAACAACATTCTTAATCTGAACAAGTTGACTGAGATGCTGACATTTAATTAGGAAAGTTTTACCTAAATCTAATCCAGAGAATGATATAGCAAAATGACCTGTAATATGTTCGAAATTGCATTAAATAGCCTTCTTGATCTCAAAATGTTGACTGGTGTACTGGCTTATAGTTTAAAATTTTATCCAAAGAATGACACAGCAAAATGTATTAGGTATCATTATTTGGACTGAATGGTCATCTGTTCTACTCTGTACCATTTGTAATGTATGTAGTGAATTTATGTTTAGTCACTCGTCGTGTAATATATATCAATGGTGTCGGTTTTCTCGAATTGCGTATTTTGTTGTGAAAGCAGCATGTATAACATACATTACCGTCATTTGTTGTGATAGCTGCATGTATTAAATACATTACTGTCATTTGTTGTGATAGCTGCATGTACAATATACATTACCGTCATTTGCTGTGATAGCTGCATGAATAACATACACTACCAATCAATTGTTATGATAACCGTGTACAATATACATTTCCATCTTTTGTTGTGATGGCTGCATGTACAACATACATTACCGTCTTTTGTTGTGATAGCTGCGTGTACAACATACATTACCGTCTTTTGTTGTGATGGCTGCATGTACAACACACATTACCGTCATTTGTTGTGATGGCTGCATGTACAACATACATTACAGTCAATTGTTGTGATAACTGCATGTACAACATACATTACTGTCATTTGTTGTGATGGCTGCATGTACAACATACATTACCGTCTTTTGTTGAGATGGCTGCATGTACAACATACATTACCGTCATTTGTTGTGATGGCTGCGTGTACAACATACATTACCGTCATTTGTTGTGATGGCTGCATGTATAATATACATTACCGTCTTTTGTTGTGATTGCTGCATGTACAACATACATTACCGTCTTCTGTTGTGATGGCTGTATGTATAACATACATTACCGTCATTTGTTGTGATGGCTGCATGTATAACATACATTACCGTCATTTGTTGTGATGGCTGCATGTACAACATACATTACCGTCTTTTGTTGTGATGGCTGCATGTATAACATACATTACAGTCATTTGATGTGATGGCTGCAAGTACAACATACATTACCGTCTTTTGTTGTGATAGCTGCGTGTACAACATACATTACCGTCATTTGTTGTGATGGCTGCATGAATAATATACATTACCGTCTTTTGTTGTGATTGCTGCATGTACAACATACATTACCGTCTTTTGTTGTGATGGCTGCATGTAGAACATACATTACCGTCATTTGTTGCGATGGCTGCGTGTACAACATACATTACCGTCATTTGTTGTGATGGCTGCATGTACAACATACATTACCGTCATTTGTTGTGATGGCTGCATGTACAACATACATTACCGTCTCTTGTTGTGATAGCTGCGTGTACAACATACATTACAGTCATTTGTTGTGATGGCTGCATGTACAACATACATTACCGTCTTTTGTTGTGATGGCTGCATGTACAACATACATTACTGTCATTTGTTGTGATGGCTGCATGTACAACATACATTACAGTCATTTGTTGTGATGGCTGCATGTACAACATACATTACCGTCTTTTGTTGTGATGGCTGCATGTACAACATACATTACCGTCATTTGTTGTGATGGCTGCATGTACAACATACATTACCGTCTTTTGTTGTGATGGCTGCATGTACAACATACATTACTGTCATTTGTTGTGATGGCTGCATGTACAACATACATTACAGTCATTTGTTGTGATGGCTGCATGTACAACATACATTACCGTCTTTAGTTGTGATAGCTGCATGTACAACATACATTACCGTCATTTGTTGTGATGGCTGCATGTACAACATACATTACCGTCTTTTGTTGTGATGGCTGCATGTACAACATACATTACTGTCATTTGTTGTGATGGCTGCATGTACAACATACATTACTGTCATTTGTTGTGATGGCTGCATGTACAACATACATTACCGTCATTTGTAGTGATGGCTGCATGTACAACATACATTACCGTCTTTTGTTGTGATGGCTGCATGTACAACATACATTACTGTCATTTGTTGTGATGGCTGCATGTACAACATACATTACAGTCATTTGTTGTGATGGCTGCATGTACAACATACATTACCGTCTTTAGTTGTGATAGCTGCATGTACAACATACATTACCGTCATTTGTTGTGATGGCTGCATGTACAACATACATTACCGTCTTTTGTTGTGATGGCTGCATGTACAACATACATTACTGTCATTTGTTGTGATGGCTGCATGTACAACATACATTACCGTCATTTGTTGTGATGGCTGCATGTACAACATACATTACCGTCATTTGTAGTGATGGCTGCATGTATAACATACATTACCGTCATTTGTTGTGATGGCTGCATGAATAACATACATTACCGTCATTTGTTGTGATGGCTGCATGTACAAAATACATTACCGTCTTTTGTTGTGATCGCTGCATGTATAACATACATTACCGTCATTTGTTGTGATGGCTGCAAGTTCAACATACATTACCGTCTTTTGTTGTGATATCGGCATGTACAACATACATAACCGTCATTCGTTGTGATGGCTGCATGTATAACATACATTACCGTCTTTTGTTGTGATTGCTGCATGTACAACATACATTACCGCCTTTTGTTGTGATGGGTGCATGTATAACATACACTGCCGTCATTTGTTGCGATGGCTGCGTGTACAACATACATTACCGTTTTTTGTTGTGATGGCTGCATGTACAACATACATTAACGTCATTTGTTGTGATGGCTGCATGTACAACATACATTACCGTCATTTGTTGTGATAGCTGCATGTACAACATACATTACCGTCATTTGTTGTGATGGCTGCATGTACAACATACATTACAGTCATTTGTTGTGATGGCTGCATGTACAACATACATTGCAGTCATTTGTTGTGATGGCTGCATGTACAACATACATTACCGTCTTTTGTTGTGATGGCTGCACGTATAACATACATTACAGTCATTTGTTGTGATGGCTGCATGTACAACATACATTACCGTCTCTTGTTGTGATGGCTGCATGTACAACATACATTACCGTCATTTGTTGTGATAGCTGCATGTATAAAATACATTACCGTCTTTTGTTGTGATGGCTGCATGTACAACATACATTGCCGTCAATTGTTGTGATGGCTGCATGTACAACATACATTACCGTCATTTGTTGTGATGGCTGCATGTACAGCATACATTACCGTCATTTGTTGTGATGGCTGCATGTACAGCCTACATTGCCGTCAATTGTTGTGATGGCTGCATGTACAACATACATTACCGTCTTTTGTTGTGATGGCTGCATGTACAACACACATTACCGTCATTTGTTGTGATGGCTGCATGTACAACATACATTACAGTCAATTGTTGTGATAACTGCATGTACAACATACATTACTGTCATTTGTTGTGATGGCTGCATGTACAACATACATTACCGTCTTTTGTTGAGATGGCTGCGTGTACAACATACATTACCGTCATTTGTTGTGATAGCTGCGTGTACAACATACATTACCGTCATTTGTTGTGATGGCTGCATGTACAACATACATTACCGTCATTTGTTGTGATAGCTGCATGTACAACATACATTACCGTCATTTGTTGTGATGGCTGCATGTACAACATACATTACCGTCATTTGTTGTGATGGCTGCATGTACAACATACATTACCGTCATTTGTTGTGATGGCTGCATGTACAACATACATTACCGTCATTTGTTGTGATGGCTGCATGTATAATATACATTACCGTCTTTTGTTGTGATTGCTGCATGTACAACATACATTACCGTCTTTTGTTGTGATGGCTGTATGTACAACATACATTACCGTCATTTGTTGTGATGGCTGCATGTATAACATACATTACCGTCATTTGTTGTGATGGCTGCATGTACAACATACATTACCGTCTTTTGTTGTGATGGCTGCATGTATAACATACATTACAGTCATTTGATGTGATGGCTGCAAGTACAACATACATTACCGTCTTTTGTTGTGATAGCTGCGTGTACAACATACACTACCGGCTTTCGTTGTGATGGCTGCCTGTACAGAATACATTAACGTCATTTGTTGTGATGGCTGCATGTACAACATACATTACCGTCAATTGTTGTGATGGCTGCATGTACAACATACATTACCGTCTTTTGTTGTCATGGCTGCAAGTACAACATACATTACCGTCATTTGTTGTGATGGCTGCATGTACAGCATACATTACAGTCAATTGTTGTGATAACTGCATGTACAACATACATTACACTCATTTGTTGTGATGACTGCATGTACAACATACATTACCGTCTTTTGTTGAGATGGCTATATGTACAACATACATTACCGTCATTTGTTGTGATAGCTGCGTGTACAACATACATTACCGTCTTTTGTTGTGATAGCTGCGTGTACAACATACATTACCGTCATTTGTTGTGATAGCTGCGTGTACAACATACATTACCGTCATTTGTTATGATAGCTGCGTGTACAACATACATTTCCATCTTTTTTTCTGACGGCTGCATGTACAAAATACATTACCGTCATTTGTTGTGATAGCTGCGTGTACAACATACATTACCGTCATTTGTTAATATAGCTGCGTGTACAACATACATTTCCATCTTTTTTTGTGATGGCTGCATGTACAAAATACAATACCGTCTTTAGTTGTGATAGCTGCATGTACAACATACATTACCGTCATTTGTTGTGATGGCTGCATGTATAACATACATTACCGTCTTTTGTTGTGATAGCTGCGTGTATAACATACATTACAGTCATTTGTTGCGATGGCTGCATGTACAACATACATTACTGTCATTTGTTGTGATGGCTGCATGTATAACATACATTACCGTCTTTTGTTGTGATAGCTGCGTGTATAACATACATTACAGTCATTTGTTGCGATGGCTGCATGTATAACATACATTACCGTCTTTTGTTGTGATAGCTGCGTGTACAACATACATTACCGTCATTTGTTGCGATGGCTGCATGTATAACATACATTACTGTCATTTGTTGCGATGGCTGCATGTATAACATACAATAGAGTCATTTGTTGTGATGGCTGCATGTACAACATACATTACCGTCTTTTGTTGTGATAGCTGCACGTATAACATACATTACTGTCATTTGTTGCGATGGCTGCATGTATAACATACAATAGAGTCATTTGTTGTGATGGCTGCATGTACAACATACATTACCGTCTTTTGTTGTGATAGCTGCACGTATAACATACATTACCGTCTTTTGTTGTGATGGCTGCATGTACAACATACATTACCTTCTTTTGTTGTGATAGCTGCGTGTACAACATACATTACATTCTTTTGTTCTGATAGCTGCGTGTACAACATACATTACAGTAATTTGTTATGATAGCTGCGTGTACAACATACATTTCAATCTTTTTTTGTGATTGCTGCTTGTACATCATACAATATCATATTTAGTTGTGTTAGCTGCATGTACAACATACATTACCGTCATTTGTTGTGATGGCTGCATGTATAACATACATTACCGTCTTTTGTTGTGATAGCTGCGTGTACAACATACATTACCGTCATTTGTTGCGATGGCTGCATGTACAACATACAATACCGTCATTTGTTGCAATGGCTGCATGTATAACATACATTACCGTCATTTGTTGCGATGGCTGCACGTATAACATACATTACCGTCATTTGTTGTAATGGCTGCATGTACAACATAAATTACAGTCATTTGTTGTGATGGCTGCATGTATAACATACATTACCTTCATTTGTTGCGATGGCTGCACGTATAACATACATTACAGTCATTCGTTGCGATGGCTGCATGTACAACATACATTACAGTCATTTGTTGTGATAGCTGCACGTATAACATACATTACCGTCATTTGTTGTGAATGCTGCACGTATAACATACATTACCGTCTTTTGTTGTGACAGCTGCACGTGTAACATACATTAAAGTCATTTGTTGTGATGGCTGCATGTACAACATACATTACCGTCATTTGTTGTGAATGCTGCACGTATAACATACATTACCGTCTTTTGTTGTGACAGCTGCACGTGTAACATACATTAAAGTCATTTGTTGTGATGGCTGCATGTACAACATACATTACAGTCATTTGTTGTGATGGCTGCGTGCACAACATAAATTACCGTCATTTGTTGTGATGGCTGCATGTATAACATACATTACCATCATTTGTTGCGATGGCTGCACGTATAACATACATTACCGTCATTTGTTGTGATGGCTGCGTGTACAACATAAATTACCGTCATTTGTTGTGATGGCTGCATGTATAACATACATTACCGTCATTTGTTGCGGTGGCTGCATGTATAACATACATTACCGTCATTTGTTGTGATGACTGCACGTACAACATACATTACCGTCATTTGTTGTGATAGCTGCATGTATAACATACATTACCGTCATTTGTTGTGATGGCTGCACGTACAACATACATTACCGTCATTTGTTGTGATAGCTGCATGTATAACATACATTACCGTCATTTGTTGTGATAGCTGCACGTACAACATACATTACCGTCATTTGTTGTGATAGCTGCACGCATAACATTGATTACCGTCATTTGTTGTGATAGCTTCATGTATATCATACATTACGGTCATTTGTTGAGATGGCTGCACGTACAACATACATTACCGTCATTTGTTGTGATGGCTGCACGTATAACATACATTACCGTCATTTGTTGTGATGGCTGCACGTACAACATACATTACCGTCATTTGTTGTGATGGCTGCATGTACAACATACATTACCGTCATTTGTTGTGATAGCTGCATGTATAGCTTCATGTACAAAACACATTACCGTCATTTGTTGTAACAGCTGCATGTACAACATACATTACCGAAATTTGTTGTTATAGCTGCATGTATAACATACATTACCGTCATTTGTTGTGATTGCTGCATGTATAGCTGCATTAGCTGCATGTACAACATACATTACCGTCATTTGTTGTGATTGCTGCATGTATAGCTGCATTAGCTGCATGTACAACATATATTACCGTCATTTGTTGTGATTGCTGCATGTATAGCTACATGTACAACATACATAACCGTCATTTGTTGTGATTGCTGCATGTATAGCTGCATGTACAACATACATTACCGTCATTTGTTGTGAAAACTGCATGTCTAACATACATAACCGTCATTTGTTTTGATAGCTGCATGTATAACATACATTACCGTCATTTGTTGTGATAGCTGCATGTATAACATACATAACCGTCATTTGTTGTGAAAGCTGCATGTATAGCAGCATGTACAACAAACATTACCGTCATTTGTTGTGACAGCTGCATGTACAGCATACATTACTGTCTTTTGTTGTGATTGCTGCATGTACAACATACATTACCGTCATTCGTTGTGATAGCTGCACGTACAACATACATTTCCGTCATTTGTTGTGATGGCTGCATGTACAATATACATTACCGTCATTTGTTGTGATAGCTGCACGTATAACATACATTACCGTCATTTGTTGTGATAGCTGCATGTATAACATACATTACAGTCAATTGTTATGATAGCTGCGTGTACAGCATACATTTCCGTCTTTTGTTGTAATGGCTGCATGTATAACATACATTACCGTCATTTGTTGTGATAGCTTCACGTATAACATACATTACCGTCTTTTGTTGTGATAGCTGCACGTATAACATACATTACAGTCAATGGTTATGATAGCTGCGTGTACAACATACATTACCGTCAATTGTTGTGATGACTGCACGTACAACATACATTACCGTCATTTGTTGTGATAGCTGCATGTATAACATACATTACCGTCATTTGTTGTGATGGCTGCACGTACAACATACATTACCGTCATTTGTTGTGATAGCTGCATGTATAACATACATTACCGTCATTTGTTGTGATAGCTGCACGTACAACATACATTACCGTCATTTGTTGTGATAGCTGCACGCATAACATTCATTACCGTCATTTGTTGTGATAGCTTCATGTATATCATACATTACGGTCATTTGTTGAGATGGCTGCACGTACAACATACATTACCGTCATTTGTTGTGATGGCTGCACGTATAACATACATTACCGTCATTTGTTGTGATGGCTGCACGTACAACATACATTACCGTCATTTGTTGTGATGGCTGCATGTACAACATACATTACCGTCATTTGTTGTGATAGCTGCATGTATAGCTTCATGTACAAAACACATTACCGTCATTTGTTGTAACAGCTGCATGTACAACATACATTACCGAAATTTGTTGTTATAGCTGCATGTATAACATACATTACCGTCATTTGTTGTGATTGCTGCATGTATAGCTGCATGTACAACATACATTACCGTCATTTGTTGTGATAGCTGCATGTATAACATACATTACCGTCATTTGTTGTGATTGCTGCATGTATAGCTGCATTAGCTGCATGTACAACATACATTACCGTCATTTGTTGTGATTGCTGCATGTATAGCTGCATTAGCTGCATGTACAACATATATTACCGTCATTTGTTGTGATTGCTGCATGTATAGCTACATGTACAACATACATAACCGTCATTTGTTGTGATTGCTGCATGTATAGCTGCATGTACAACATACATTACCGTCATTTGTTGTGAAAACTGCATGTCTAACATACATAACCGTCATTTGTTTTGATAGCTGCATGTATAACATACATTACCGTCAATTGTTGTGATAGCTGCATGTATAACATACATAACCGTCATTTGTTGTGAAAGCTGCATGTATAGCAGCATGTACAACAAACATTACCGTCATTTGTTGTGACAGCTGCATGTACAGCATACATTACTGTCTTTTGTTGTGATTGCTGCATGTACAACATACATTACCGTCATTCGTTGTGATAGCTGCACGTACAACATACATTTCCGTCATTTGTTGTGATGGCTGCATGTACAATATACATTACCGTCATTTGTTGTGATAGCTGCACGTATAACATACATTACCGTCATTTGTTGTGATAGCTGCATGTATAACATACATTACAGTCAATTGTTATGATAGCTGCGTGTACAGCATACATTTCCGTCTTTTGTTGTAATGGCTGCATGTATAACATACATTACCGTCATTTGTTGTGATAGCTTCACGTATAACATACATTACCGTCTTTTGTTGTGATAGCTGCACGTATAACATACATTACAGTCAATGGTTATGATAGCTGCGTGTACAACATACATTACCGTCAATTGTTGTGATAGCTGCATGTATAACATGCATAACCAATCAATTGTTATGATAACTGCGTGTACAACATACATTTCCGTCTTTTGTTGTGATGACTGCATGTACAACATATATAACTGTTATTTGTTCTGTACATTGACGTGATGTTTGTTATTGAAAATCCGCCATATTTTACGTATCGACTCAATGTTTCTTACACAAGAACGACTACACCGTGTAAAGATTATATGATTTTTGCTATCAGTTTGGATGAAAAAGATCTCAGATGTATATAGATGAACTGAAAAAGACCCACCCCGATCTTCGGCAAGTATATATCAAACCTTCTTACATAAAGTATTAAGACAGGACTGGGGATCGAACCAAAGTTCTTAGCGGTGCGAGGTAAGCGGTGTTGAGAAGGTACACTATACCATATGGCCACTTATAACAATTGTACTTATACTTGCCCCTTATTATTGTATATGTTCATTATTGTTATACTTGTCCCTATTCTTTGAACATGTCCCTTATCACTGTATTTGCCTTTATTCATTATGCTTGTCCTTCATCTTTGTACCTGTCCCTTATTAGCGTATATTCCTTTATCGTTTATTTTTGTCCCTTATCATTTTATTTGTCCAGTATATTTACACTTGTTCCTGATCATTATACTTGCCCCTTATCGTTATACTTGCCCCTTATCATTATACTAGTCCCTGATTACTGTATATGCCCCTTAGAATTTTATCTGTCCCTTATTAGTCTATCGAAGAACCTGATATCTCCAGAATCAGATCAATCAACCACCATGCCCCTTAGTATTGTATATGTCCCTTATTATTGTACGTGTCTCTTATCAGTGTACTTGTCATCTATCATTGAACTAGTCATTTATCATTGTACTTGTCCAATATATTTATACTTGTCCCATATTATTATACCTCTTTCTTTATCATTGAACGTGTCCTTTATCCTGGTACGTGTCTCTAATCAATGTGACTGTCCCGTATCGTTGCACTTGTCCATTATAATTATACTTGTCCCTTATTATTGTACATGTCCTTTATTATTGTACGTGTCCCTGATCATTGTGGCTGTCTTTTATTATTGTACTTCTCTCTAATCATTGTACGTGTCCCTTATCATTGTACCTGTCCCTAATCATTGTACTTGTCTCTTATCAATGTGGCTATTCTTTATTATTGTACTTGTCCCTTATCATTGAGGCTGTCCTTTATCATTGTGGCTGTTCCCTTATCATTGTTATTTTCCCTTATCACTGTACTTGTCCCTTATTATGTACCTGTCCCTTATTACTGTACTTGTCAATTATCATTGTGGCTGTCCCTTATTATTGTACTTGTCCCTTAACATTGACTTATCTCTTATAACTGTAGCTGTCCTTTATCATTGTTCTTGTCACTTATCATTGTACCTGTCCCTTATCATTGTACTTGTCCCTTATCATTGTACTTGTCACTTATCATTGTACTTGTCTCTTATCATTGTAATTGTCCTTTATCATTGTGGCTGTTCTTTATCATTGTACTTGTCCCTTATCATTGTATTTATCACTTATCATTGTGGCTATCCCTTATTATTGTACTTGTCCCTGATCATTGTGGCTGTCGTTTATCATTGTACTTGTCTCTTATCATTGTACGTGTCCCTTAGTATATATCTGTCCCTTATCATTGTGGCTGTCCCTTATCATTGTGGCTGTCACTTATCATTGTACTTACCCCGTATCATTGTGGCTGTTCCTTATCACTGTGGCTGTCCCTTACCATGGTACTTGTCTCTTATCATTGTACGTGCCTCTTATCATTGTACCTGTCCCTAATCATTGTACTTGTCTCTTATCAATGTGGCTATCCCTTATTATTGTACTTTTCCCTTATTACTGAGGCTGTCGTTTATCATTGTGACTGTCCCTTATCGTTGTACTTATCCCTTATCATTGTGGCTGTCCCTTATCATTGTACTTGTCCTTTATCATTGTACAAGTCCCTTATCATTGTACTTGTCCCTTATCATTGTACTTGTCCCTTATCATTGTGGCTGTTCCTTATCATTGTACTTGTCCCTTATCATTGTACTTATCCCTTATCATTGTGGCTATCCCTTATTATTGTACTTGTCCCTTATCATTGTGGCTGTCCTTTATCATTGTACTTGTCTCTTATCATTGTATGTGTCCCTTATGATTGTACCTGTCCCTTATCATTGTACGTGTCTCTTATTAATGTGACTATCCCTTATTATTGTACTTGTCCTTTACCATTGTGGCTGTCCTTTATCATTGTACTTGTCTCTTATCATTGTACGTGTCCCTTAGCATTGTAACTGTCCCTAATCATTGTACTTGTCTCTTATCAATGTGGCTATCCCTTATTATTGTACTTGTCATTATCATTGAGAATGTCCTTTATGATTGTGACCGTCCCTTATCATTGTACTTGTCCCTTATCATTGTACTTATCCCTTATCATTGTACAAGTCCCTTATCATTGTACTTGTCCCTTATCATTGTACTTGTCCCTTATCATTGTACATGTCCCTTATCATTGTACTTGTCCCTTATCATTGTACTTGTCCCTTATCATTGTGGCTGTCCCTTATCATTGTGGCTGTCCCTTATCATTGCACTTGTCCCTTATCATTGTACTTATCCCTTATCACTGTGGCTATCCCTTATTATTGTACTTGTCCCTTATCATTGTGGTTGTCCTTTATCATTGTACTTGTCTCTTATCATTGTACGTGTCCTTTATCATTGTACCTGTCCCTAATCATTGTACTTGTCTCTTATCAATGTGGCTATCCCTTATTATTGTAATTGTCCCTTATCATTGAGGCTGTCATTTATCATTGTGGCTTTCCCTTATCATTGTACTTGTTCGTTAGCATTGTACTTATCCCTATTCATTGTGGCTGTCCCTTATTATTGTTCTAATCCCTTATCATTGTGGCTGTCCTTTATCATTTTGGCTTTTCCTTATCATTTTACTTGTGTCTTAACATTGTGGCTGTCCCTTTTAATTGTACTTGTCCCTTACTATGTACCTATCCCTTATTATTGTACCTGTTCTTTATCATTGTGGCTGTCTCTTATCATTCTTCATGTCCTTTATCATTGTACTTGTCCCTTTTCATTGTGGCTGTCCTTTATCATGGTGGCTGTCCCTTTTCGTTGTATCTTTCCCTTATCATTGTGGCTGTCCCTTATTATTGTACTTGTCCCTTATCTTTGTGGCAGTTCTTTATCATTGTGGCTTTCCCGTATCATTGTACTTGTCCCATATCATTGTGTCTGTTCCTTATCATTGTACCTGTCACTTAGTATGTACCTGTCCCTTATTATTGTACTTGTCATTTATTATTGTGGCTGTCCCTTATCATTGTACTTATCCCTTATCAATGTGGATGTCCCTTATCACTGTTTCCGTCCTTTATCATTGTGGCTGTCCCTTATCACTGTACATTTCCTTTATAATTGTGGCTGTCCTTTATCATTGTGGCTGTCCCTTATCATTGTGGCTGACCCGTATCATTGTGCTTGCCCCATATCATTGTGTCTGTCCCTTATCATTGTACTTGTCCCTTAGTATGTACTTGTCCCTTATTATTGTGGCTGTCCTTTATCATTGTGGCTGTCCCTTATCACTGTGGCTGTCCCTTACCATGGTACTTGTCTCTTATCATTGTACGTGCCTCTTATCATTGAACCTGTCCCTAATCATTGTACTTGTCTCTTATCAATGTGGCTATCCCTTATTATTGTACTTTTCCCTTATTACTGAGGCTGTCGTTTATCATTGTGACTGTCCCTTATCGTTGTACTTATCCCTTATCATTGTGGCTTTCCCTTATCATTGTACTTGTCCTTTATCATTGTACAAGTCCCTTATCATTGTACTTGTCCCTTATCATTGTACTTGTCCCTTATCATTGTGGCTGTTCCTTATCATTGTACTTGTCCCTTATCATTGTACTTATCCCTTATCATTGTGGCTATCCCTTATTATTGTACTTGTCCCTTATCATTGTGGCTGTCCTTTATCATTGTACTTGTCTCTTATCATTGTATGTGTCCCTTATGATTGTACCTGTCCCTTATCATTGTACGTGTCTCTTATCAATGTGACTATCCCTTATTATTGTACTTGTCCTTTACCATTGTGGCTGTCCTTTATCATTGTACTTGTCTCTTATCATTGTACGTGTCCCTTAGCATTGTAACTGTCCCTAATCATTGTACTTGTCTGTTATCAATGTGGCTATCCCTTATTATTGTACTTGTCATTATCATTGAGAATGTCCTTTATGATTGTGACTGTCCCTTATCATTGTACTTGTCCCTTATCATTGTACTTATCCCTTATCATTGTACAAGTCCCTTATCATTGTACTTGTCCCTTATCATTGTACTTGTCCCTTATCATTGTACTTGTCCCTTATCATTGTACATGTCCCTTATAATTGTACTTGTCCCTTATCATTGTACTTGTCCCTTATCATTGTGGCTGTCCCTTATCATTGTGGCTGTCCCTTATCATTGCACTTGTCCCTTATCATTGTACTTATCCCGTATCACTGTGGCTATCCCTTATTATTGTACTTGTCCCTTATCATTGTGGTTGTCCTTTATCATTGTACTTGTCTCTTATCATTGTACGTGTCCTTTATCATTGTACCTGTCCCTAATCATTGTACTTGTCTCTTATCAATGTGGCTATCCCTTATTATTGTAATTGTCCCTTATCATTGAGGCTGTCATTTATCATTGTGGCTTTCCCTTATCATTGTACTTGTCCGTTAGCATTGTACTTATCCCTATTCATTGTGGCTGTCCCTTATTATTGTTCTAATCCCTTATCATTGTGGCTGTCCTTTATCATTTTGGCTTTTCCTTATCATTTTACTTGTCTCTTAACATTGTGGTTGTCCCTTTTAATTGTACTTGTCCCTTACTATGTACCTATCCCTTATTATTGTACCTGTTCTTTATCATTGTGGCTGTCTCTTATCATTCTTCATGTCCTTTATCATTGTACTTGTCCCTTTTCATTGTGGCTGTCCTTTATCATGGTGGCTGTCCCTTTTCGTTGTATCTTTCCCTTATCATTGTGGCTGTCCCTTATTATTGTACTTGTCCCTTATCTTTGTGGCAGTTCTTTATCATTGTGGCTTTCCCGTATCATTGTACTTGTCCCATATCATTGTGTCTGTTCCTTATCATTGTACCTGTCACTTAGTATGTACCTGTCCCTTATTATTGTACTTGTCATTTATTATTGTGGCTGTCCCTTATCATTGTACTTATCCCTTATCAATGTGGATGTCCCTTATCACTGTTTCTGTCCTTTATCATTGTGGCTGTCCCTTATCACTGTACATTTCCTTTATAATTGTGGCTGTCCTTTATCATTGTGGCTGTCCCTTATCATTGTGGCTGACCCGTATCATTGTGCTTGTCCCATATCATTGTGTCTGTCCCTTATCATTGTACTTGTCCCTTAGTATGTACTTGTCCCTTATTATTGTGGCTGTCCTTTATCATTGTGCCTGTCCCTTATCATTGTACCTTTCCATTTTCATTGTGGCTATCCCTTATTATTGTAGTTGTCACTTATCTTTGTGGCTGTTCTTTATCATTGTGCCTTTCCCGTATCATTGTACCTTTCCCTTATCATTTTGGCTGTCCCTTATTATTGTACTTGTCCCTGATCATTGTACGTGTCCCTTATCTTTGTGGCTGTCCCTTATTATTGTACTTGTTCTTTATCATTGTGGCTTTCCCTTATCATTGTACTTGTCCTTTATCATTGAACTTGTCCCTTTTCATTGTGGCTCTCCTTTATCATGGTGGCTGTCCCTTATCATTATACCTTTCCCTAATCATTGTGGCTGTTCTTTATCATTGTAGCTTTACCGTATCATTGTAATTGTCCCATATCATTGTGTCCGTCCCTTATCATTGTGGCTGTCCTTTATTATTGTACTTGTCCCTTATCTTTGTGGCTGTTCTTTATCATCGTGGCTTTCCTGTATCATTGTACCTTTGCCTTATCATTGTGGCTGTCCCTTATTATTGTACTTGTCTCTTATCATTGTACTTGTCCCTTATCTTTGTGACTGTCCCTAAATATTTTACTTGTTCTTTATCATTGTGGCTGTCCCTTATCATTGTACCTGTCCCTTATCATTGTACGTGTCCCTTTTCATTGCACTTGTCCCTTATCAATGTGGATGTTCCTTATCATTGTGGCTGTCCTTAATCATTTTGGCTATCCCTTATCATTGTACCTTTCCCTTATCAATGTGACTGTCCCTTATCATTGTGCCTGTCCCTTATCATTGTACATTTTCTTTATAATTGTGGCTGTCCTTTATAACTGCGGTTGTCCCTTATCATTGTACTTACCCTGTATCATTGTGAATGTCCCTTATCATAGCGGCTGTCCCTTATCATTGTGCCTGTCCCTTATCATTGTGGCTGTCCCTTATCAATGTGGCTGTCCCGTATCATTGTACGTGTCCCATATCATTGTGTCTGTCGCCTATCATTGTACCTGTCCCTTAGTATGTACCTGTCCCTTATTTTTGTGGCTGTCCTTTATCACTGTACCTGTCAATTATCATTGTACCTTTCCCTTATCATTGTGGCTGTCTCTTATTATTGTACTTGTCCCTTGTCTTTGTGGCTGTTTTTTATCAGTGTGCCTGTCCCTTATCATTGTACATTTACCTTATCATTGTAGCTGTCCCTTATTATTGTACTTGTCCCTTATCATTGTGGCTGTCCCTTATCATTGTGCCTGTCCCTTATCATTGTACATGTCCATTATCATTGTGGCTGTCCCTTACCATTGTGGCTGTCCCTTATCATTGTATTTACTCCGTATCAATGTGGCTGTCCCTTATCATTGTGGCTGTTCTTTATCATTGTGGCTTTCCCGTATCATTGTACTTGTCCCATATCATTTTGACTGTCCCTTATTATTGTGGCTGTCCCTTAGCATTGTGGCTGTCCCTTATCAGTGTGGCTGTCCCTTATCATTGTACCTGTCCCTTATCATTGTGGCTGTCCCTTATCATTGTACTTAACCCGTATCATTGTGGCAGTCCCGTATCATTGCGGCTGTCAATTACCTTTGTACTTGTCCATTAGTATGTACATGTCCCTTATTATTGTACTTGTTTCTTTTCATTGTGGCTGTCACTTATCACTGTAATTGTCCCTTAGTATGTACCTGTCCCTTATTATTGTACTTTTTCCTTATCATTGTGGCTATCCCATATTATTGTACTTGTCCATTATCATTGTGGCTGTCCCTAATCATTGTACTTACCCCGTATCATTGTAGCTGTCCCTTAACATTGTACATGTCCCTGAGTATGTACTTGTCCCTTATCATTGTAGCTGTCCCTTATTATTGTGGCTGTCCCTTATCATTGTACTTACCCAGTATCATTGTGTCTGTCCCTTATCATTGTACCTGTCCCTTATCATTGGGGCTGTCCCTTATCATTGTACTTACCCCGTATAATTGTGGCTGTCCTAGATCATTGTAGCTGTCCCTTATCATTGTGGCTTTCACTTATCATTGTGGCTGTCCCTTATCATTGTGGCTGTCCCGTATCATTGTGGCTGTCCCTTATCGTTGTACTTACCCCGTATCATTGTGGCTGTCCCTTATCATTGTGGCTGTCCTTTAACATTGTGGCTGTTCCTTATTATTGTACGTGTCCCTTAGTATGTACCTGTCCAATATCATTGTGGCTGTCCTTTATCATGGTACTTACCCCGTATCATTGTGGCTGGTTCGTATCATTTTGGCTGTCCCTTCTCATTATGGCTGTCACTTATCTTTGTGGCTGTCCCTTATCATTATGGCTGTCCCTTATCATTGTTGCTGTCCTTTACCATAGTACGTGTCCCTTAGTGTGTACGTGTCCCTTATCATTGTACTTGTCCCTTATCATTGTACTTGTCCCTTATCATTGTGTCTGTCCCTTATCATTGTTCTTACCCCGTATCATTGTACTTACCCCGTATCATTGTGGATGTCCCTTATCATTGTGGCTATCCCTTGTTATGGTACTTGTCCCTTATCATTAAGGCTGTCCTTTATCATTGTGACTGTCCCTTATCATTGTACTTGTCCCTTATCATTTTACTTATCCCTCATCATTGTGGCTGTCCCTTATCATTGTACATACCCCGTATCATTGTGACTGTCCCTTATCATTGTGGCTGTCCCTTAGTATGTACTTGTCCCTTATCATTGTACTTGTCCCTCATCATTGTGGCTGTCCCTTATCATTGTACATACCCCGTATCATTGTGACTGTCCCTAACATTGTACGTGTCCCTTAGTATGCCTTAGTATGTACTTGTCCCTTATCATTGTACTTGTCCCTTATCATTGTGGCTGTTCTTTATCATTGTGGCTTTCCCGTATCATTGTACTTGTCCCATATCATTTTGACTGTCACTTATCATTGTGGCTGTCCCTTAGCATTGTGGCTGTCCCTTATCAGTGTGGCTGTCCCTTATCATTGTACCTGTCCCTTATCATTGTGGCTGTCCCTTATCATTGTACTTAACCCGTATCATTGTGGCAGTCCCGTATCATTGCGGCTGTCAATTACCTTTGTACTTGTCCATTAGTATGTACCTGTCCCTTATTATTGTACTTGTTTCTTTTCATTGTGGCTGTCACTTATCACTGTACTTGTCCCTTAGTATGTACCTGTCCCTTATTATTGTACTTTTTCCTTATCATTGTGGCTATCCCATATTATTGTACTTGTCCATTATCATTGTGGCTGTCCCTAATCATTGTACTTACCCCGTATCATTGTAGCTGTCCCTTAACATTGTACATGTCCCTTAGTATGTACTTGTCCCTTATCATTGTGGCTGTCCCTTATTATTGTGGCTGTCCCTTATCACTGTACTTACCCAGTATCATTGTGTCTGGCCCTTATCATTGGGGCTGTCCCTGATCATTGTACTTACCCATATAACTGTGGCTGTCCTAGATCATTGTAGCTGTCCCTTATCATTGTGGCTTTCACTTATCATTGTGGCTGTCCCTTATCATTGTGGCTGTCCCGTATCATTGTGGCTGTCCTTTATCGTTGTACTTACCCCGTATCATTGTGGCTGTCCCTTATCAATGTGGCTGTCCCTTATCATTGTGGCTGTCTCATATCATTGTGACTGTCCCTTATCATTGTGGCTGTCCCGTATCATTGTGGCAGTCCCTTACCATTGTACTTACCCCGTATCATTGTGGCGCTCCCGTATCATTGTGGTTGTCCCTTATCATTGTACTTAACCCGTATCATTGTGGCTGTCTCTTATGATTGTGGCTGTCCCTTACCATTGTACGTTTCTCTTAGTATGTACCTGTCCCTTATCATTGTGGCTGTCCTTTAACATTGTGGCTGTCCCTTATTATTGTACGTGTCCCTTAGTATGTACCTGTCCAATATCATTGTGGCTGTCCTTTATCATGGTACTTACCCCGTATCATTGTGGCTGGTTCGTATCATTTTGGCTGTCCCTTCTCATTATGGCTGTCACTTATCATTGTGGCTGTCCCTTATCATTATGGCTGTCCCTTATCACTGTTGCTGTCCTTTACCATAGTAAGTGTCCTTTAGTGTGTACGTGTCCCTTATCATTGTACTTGTCCCTTATCATTGTACTTGTCCCTTATCATTGTGTCTGTCCCTTATCATTGTTCTTACCCCGTATCATTGTACTTACCCCGTATCATTGTGGATGTCTCTTATCATTGTGGCTATCCCTTGTTATGGTACTTGTCCCTTATCATTGAGGCTGTCCCTTATCATTGTGACTGTCCCTTATCATTGTACTTGTCCCTTATCATTTTACTTATCCCTCATCATTGTGGCTGTCCCTTATCATTGTACATACCCCGTATCATTGTGACTGTCCTTTATCATTGTGGCTGTCCCTTAGTATGTACATGTCCCTTATTATTGTACTTGTCCCTCATCATTGTGGCTGTCCCTTATCATTGTACATACCCCGTATCATTGTGACTGTCCCTAACATTGTACGTGTCCCTTAGTATGCCTTAGTATGTACTTGTCACTTATCATTGTGGCTGTCCCTTATTATTGTGGCTGTCCCTTATCACTGTACTTACCCAGTATCATTGTGTCTGTCCCTTATCATTACACCTGTCCCTTATCATTGGGGCTGTCCCTGATCATTGTACTTACCCGTATAACTGTGGCTGTCCTAGATCATTGTAGCTGTCCCTTATCATTGTGGCTTTCACTTATCATTGTGGCTGTCCCTTATCATTGTGGCTGTCCCGTATCATTGTGGCTGTCCTTTATCGTTGTACTTACCCCGTATCATTGTGGCTGTCCCTTATCAATGTGGTTGTCCCTTATCATTGTGGCTGACTCATATCATTGTGACTGTCCCTTATCATTGTGGCTGTCCCGTATCATTGTGGCAGTCCCTTATCATTGTACTTACCCCGTATCATTGTGGCGCTCCCGTATCATTGTAGCTGTCCCTTATCATTGTACTTAAACTGTATCATTGTGGCTGTCCCTTATGATTGTGGCTGTCCCTTACCATTGTACGTTTCTCTTAGTATGTACCTGTCCCTTATCATTGTGGCTGTCCTTTAACATTGTGGCTGTCCCTTATTATTGTACGTGTCCCTTAGTATGTACCTGTCCAATATCATTGTGGCTGTCCTTTATCATGGTACTTACCCCGTATTATTGTGGCTGGTTCGTATCATTTTGGCTGTCCCTTCTCATTATGGCTGTCACTTATCATTATGGCTGTCCCTTATCATTATGGCTGTCCCTTATCACTGTTGCTGTCCTTTACCATAGTAAGTGTCCTTTAGTGTGTACGTGTCCCTTATCATTGTACTTGTCCCTTATCATTGTACTTGTCCCTTATCATTGTGTCTGTCCCTTATCATTGTTCTTACTCCGTATCATTGTACTTACCCCGTATCATTGTGGATGTCTCTTATCATTGTGGCTATCCCTTGTTATGGTACTTGTCCCTTATCATTGAGGCTGTCCCTTATCATTGTGACTATTCCTTATCATTGTACTTGTCCCTTATCATTTTACTTATCCCTTATCATTGTGGCTGTCCCTTATCATTGTACATACCCCGTATCATTGTGACTGTCCCTTATCATTGTGGCTGTCCCTTAGTATGTACATGTCCCTTATTATTGTACTTGTCCCTCATCATTGTGGCTGTCCCTTATCATTGTACATACCCCGTATCATTGTGACTGTCCCTAACATTATACGTGTCCCTTAGTATGCCTTATTATGTACTTGTCCCTTATCATTGTACTTGTCCCTTATCATTGTGGCTGTCAATTATCATTGTGGCTGTCCCTTATCATTGTGGCTGTCCCTTTTCATTGTGGCTGTCCCTTATCATTGTGGCTGTCCCTTACCATTGTACTTACCCCGTATCATTGTGGCTGTCCCTTATCATTGTACATACCCCGTATCATTGTGACTGTCTCTTATCATTGTGGCTGTCCTTTGTCATTGTGGCTGTTCCTTGTAATTGTACTTACCCCGTATCATTGTAGCTGTCCCTTATCACTGTGGCTGTCCCTACGTATGTACCTGTCCCTTATCATTGTGGCTTTCCCTTATCATTGTGGCTGTCCTTTATCATTGTGGCTGTCCCTTATCATTGTACTTGTCCCTGATCATTATACGTGTCCCTTATCATTGTGGATGTCCCTTATTATTGTGGCTGTCCCTTACCATTGTGTCTGTCCCTTATCATTGTGGCTGTCCCTTATCATTGTACTTACCCCGTATCATTGTGGCTGTCCCTTATCATTGTGGCTGTCCCTTACCATTGTACGTGTCCCTTAGTATGTACCTTTACCTTATCATTGTGGCTGTCCCTTATCATTGTGGCTGTCCCTTATCATTGTGCCTGTCCCGTATCATTGTGGCTGTCCCTTATCATTGTCCTTTCCCCATATTATTGTTGCTGTCACGTATCATTGTTCTTACCCCGTATCAGTTTGACTGTTCCTTGTCATTGTGGCTGTCCTTTAACATTATGTCTGTCCCTTATCATTGTACTTGTCCCTTATCATTATACTTGTCCCTTATCATTGTGGCTGTCCCTTATCATTGTGGCTGTCCCTTACCATTGTACGTGTCCCTCAGTATGTACCTTTACCTTATCATTGTGGCTGTCCCTTATCATTGTGCCTGTCCCGTATCATTGTGGCTGTCCCTTATCATTGTCCTTTCCCCATATCATTGTTGCTGTCACGTATCATTGTACTTACCCCGTATCAGTTTGACTGTTCCTTGTCATTGTGGCTGTCCTTTAACATTATGTCTGTCCCTTATCATTGTACTTGTCCCTTATCATTATACTTGTCCCTTATCATTGTGGCTGTCCCTTATCATTGTGGCTGTCCCTTACCATTGTACGTGTCCCTTAGTATGTACCTTTACCTTATCATTGTGGCTGTCCCTTATCATTGTGGCTGTCCCTTATCATTGTGGCTGTCCCTTATCATTGTACTTACCCCGTATCATAGTAGCTGTCCCTTATCACTGTGGCTATCCCTACGTATGTACCTGTCCCTTATCATTGTGGCTTTCCCTTATCATTGTGGCTGTCCTTTATCATTGTGGCTGTCCCTTATCATTGTACTTGTCCCTGATCATTATACGTGTCCCTTATCATTGTGGATGTCCCTTATCATTGTGGCTGTCCCTGATCATTGTACCTGTCCCGTATCACTGTGGCTGTCCCGTATCATTGTGACTGCCCCTTACCATTGTACTTGTCCATTAGTATGTAGCTATCCCTAACTGTAGTACTTGTCCCTTAATATGTACCTGTCCCTAATCATTGTATTTGTTTCTTAACATTGTGGCTGTCCTTTATCATTATACTAGTCATGTTACAATTTCATCATTATGATCACCCGTGAGGCCTCCGTGAACGCAGTCTAAATATCACTTATCTCTCACTGCTACGGTTGTGCTTGAATTCAAATTTGGACCTCCTATCTGTATGACCATGGTCCGTCAGCTAATTTATAAACTACAGGACTGGCTTATTTATATGGGGTTCTACGCATTCTTTCAACAGTAGTTCAGTTATCCAAAGGCGGTCAGCGCATCTAATAATCGTTCCTGGTAGCTGCAAGACAGTGAAGCAGAACTCGATACCTTATCTCTGCAAGTCGCTGACTACTTCCCCGTTTATTCAGAGGAGGGAGACTAAATGCTGTAGAAAAAAGAGACGGTGGTCGGGTTGGGATTCAAACTCACAATCCCTGGGATGACAGTTACACGTTACCGACTGAGCTAGACATGTAAGAGAAAGTAGCTTCCTTAATAAGTCAATAAAATGCTCTGTATCTGACATGTTAACAGAGATATTAACAAGATGTCGAATTTCAATTGATGAAGTCTTTCAAGACTATCGTATATACATGTTATGATCAGAGATTTTCAGCAGTGGCAGCCATCTTGGATTTTTAACCTTCCTGAATACTATACAAGACCAACAATTTAGTGTAACATTCCTGTCACGTCCATAAGTTTTTGGGAGTAGAAGCCACACACAAAAGTTTATAATGCAGGCGATCAGACTAGAGACTACGATTACGGCATGAACTCTATCGATCCTTGCACCAGGCAAATGGTGAATACGAATACGGTTACAAGAACTAGCAAATAACCTTGACCTATGACCTACTGATCTCAAAATGAATGAGGCCATCTTCTTACAATGCCAAACAATATAAAGTGGTCATCTACTTTCAATGATGAACCACTCTGCAAAGTTTCAGGACCAAAACTAGAAATGGTCTGTCGCTATGAATGGTGAGCCTGCTATTCATTGGAAACCATTTTTTGTTACCGAAAATTTAAGTCGAAATTTAAAACTATTGTCCATGTATTAAGATAGACTATTATAATTTCTGTTTTGAGGAATGAGCCAAGCAGGTAACTGTATCATCTTAGATGTTCATGAGAGATAATGCAGGTAACCGTATCAAGAAAGATTAGCAATACACCTCATATTATATACCTTTGTTTTCAATGTTAAGTGAAAACACAAAATCATCGAAAAACATCAACTTCGTTAGACATTAGATAGTGTTTGAGTTTAATCTAAAGGCTCATTAAACTTCCGAAACGGTCGCTTAAAGTTTTAATTTAAGTCAGTTTTACTCTTCAATATGATAGGATACATGTTTATCTGGTCACTGAGAGACTTTGCAAACGAAAAAAGAAATATAAAGCACTTTTGTAACATTATGGGATGCTAGTGAGATGTTAGAATTGAAGATCCTTCATTTGACATAAATAAATATATTGATATATGTATGTATTGAGAAACATTATACGTATAAATAAAGAAATCTTGAATCTTGAATCTATGACAGTTTAATGAGATAGGATGACAGTTAATGAGAGATAAATGGTAGCCTAGGGTTATCTTGATGTATTGTTGTCAAGTTAATTGTGGGCTGGACTTTAAGATCGGTAATTGGTTAACTGACCAATAGTAATATAGGAATTAATTGTCCAATCAGAGAATAGCTGTTTATTCATTCAGGGACTGATTTTAGCATAGAGTGGACAGAGAGTTGAGTTTGAGCCACGGTCAGAGTAAGATGTTAGTTAGACTAGGTTTAGTTTAAACGAGCAGTAGCGAGTTTAAAAATGTTAGCTTGTGACTTTGAACTTATGAGAACTTTATATTTATGTGAATAAAATTTACTTATGATATACAAGAGTTGTTGAGTCGATTATGCGACACTTTATTAGTACATAATTTATAAGGGTTCTGTTTATAAATTAATGTTCGTCTCTTTCAGATAAACGCCTTCGGCAGAAAACGGGGAGTAACGAAGAGTGTTTGGAAACGCGTCGGTCGGTAATATATGATCAATTCACTTCAGAGAGAAATATAGATACGGGGATCTGTAGGGGATGCAGTGAAAAATTAAGTAACCGCTTGCGGTTAGACGGTTTTTAAGAACATCCTCTTTATTCCCTTCACTGTATAAATGGACTGTAACCCACGAGCTGATTTAATGCACGTAAGCGACGAATCGTTCATATCAAACCAAAAATAAAATTACTTTTTTAATAACTGTACTAAACAAACCAACCTTGGTAACATTTCAATATTGACAGCGATAAAGTGATTGTACGTAATAGCGCGAGCGACAGTATCACGCGTATATGCAAGGGAGAATCCTCAGCAAGAGTTAATATACCAACCTAGTATTCCGTACTCATTGTTTTTAAGTGCACATAAATAATATAATGCGTACTACGTTCAATACAGTTTTATTGCAGACATCAATATATTTTTTAAAAAAATGAAAACCCAGTTACGATACATATATAGCGAAACCATAACTAATCTTGTTAATGAACCACTTATCTAACTGTCTAAATCCGCACACTACCACCGCAGTATTCATTTGTGTACTTCCGAACACTGGCAGAGGTACAGTCGGAAAGCATGACGGAATTACAAAAAAGTAAACAAAAGTTAAAAGCTTAGTCCGCTCTTCTAAGAAGTACAGATTTCTATCGAAGTTACTTATTTTATCACTTTTTTTTAAACAGTCACTAAGGGGTCTACATGACTGATTTTACTATAAACACATTTATAATTACAATCATTTTTGTTATTATCAAAAAGTGCATTTAAGATGTTTAATGAGGCTTCATATCAACTGCATTTAGTCGACGAATGCATACTTTGTAATTAGAAATACACAACATCAGGTTTTTATGTCCAGTAGTCACTAAAAGATGTTGTATCAAAACTTCGTTGACCTAGTGAGTATGACATTTGAAAGCTAGGCATAGGATGACGTCTTGAATATCATTGAATACTACTTCATCTAGTTACATTTTTCAAAATGGAGCAAATTCTATAATATAAAAGTCGTGTTTTGTGATCTTTTTTTAAAAAAAATGGTTTATATGCAAAAAAAACAAAACAAACTTAAAACAAACATGTGTATCGTTAGGATATTTTTATAAAAATGTTTGATTTCAAATGATACAGTAAAAATGTATTCTTTATTATATTATATTTTGAAATGAATGAAGTTCTGTCCTGCTTTGTAACTTCATATGTTAGACTGAATATCTATCACCGATGTAATAAATATAATTAAAGTTTTGTTATAACTGTTTAGTGTTTTGTTCACTTTATGCAGTAAAGATGGACAATATTAGTTTTATTATTTTCACGTTTATAATGGTGGAATGGTGTTTGGCACCATTTTCAACGCATTACAGATTATATATGAAAACCATCACTTATGTTGGTGAAAATCATCTCAGATACGTATAGATGAATCTAAATAGAGTCACACCGTCCTTCTTCAAGTATCTGTCAAACTATCTCACATAGAACTCTTAGACACAGCTAAGTTTGAATCAATGACACCTCAGCCGCTAGAGATGTCGAGAGAAATTAAAATGTTTATTGAGTGTAACAATCGCGATGAAGGAATAAATAACCAAATTATATATACAACGTATATAATATATGGAACATATAGAAATACGTTTTCACAATTTAAAACTTTATATACTTGTAAATATGGTAACGAAAATATATTGTTGAATGAAAAATCCTATGTAATTCGGTTGTTAATATGGACAGTGATTTCTTGCCGCAGATCGGTAGAGCAAATGTTGGCATAGCATATACTGCAATGAGACAGACTGGCCAACCCCCAGTTATTGTGCATTTTACATTAGCAGATACTTTCATGTTATGGCGAAAAAAACGATTTAAACACTTTTCTATGTGGATTGTTTTACCGTGGAAATCCTCGACCTTATTGTATATAGAACAAAGAGCAAAATTCAACTATGTAGAGAGACGTGAAAGAAAATATGACTAAATGTTTGAATAAAAGCGCTGAACTGACACAGATATTACTATTCTGTCAGAATAAATACAGATGTAGTTAATTTAATTAGGTTGAGTGTTGTAATGCACCGCTTCATGAAAAATAAGTGAATTCTAAAATTGATTTGACAATATTATGGTCATATATTGATAAACTAACAAGTAAGTAAAATAGATAGTATTTTGTAATGATCAGTTAGTTTTATTTTCAAACAGCAATGCTGTTAAAAGGAGTGCTAAGTAGTGTATACCATAAACCAATAGGTACTCAGTGTTTAATGTGTTCGCCAACATAGCAATGAACACGGTATTTACAAATTGTCAAATGATGCCGGGATGGTTGACATATGTCATTGTTCGTGTTTACACTTTGGACAGCTTAGCATGTAGTCTGGTACCCTGCCCAACTTCATTCCGTTATCCTCCATTACGAAGGTCAGGTATTGGCTGGCGCCATTTTTATTTTCGTTTTTGTAAACATTCTGTGAACGTGCTTTTCTGATGCAACATAGAACATTTTTTTCCAATACATGGAGCAAAAGTAAGTGATACCGATGTCGGGAATCAATGAACATGGTCATATTCTTTCGACTGCAATTAAGTTGTTTGCACTGAAATTATGACCAATGGGTCAAGTTTTTAATGGGTCCAATGGTCTTATTAGGCGTGGCCTTCTCTTCTGAAACATTTTTCTCGATAGCCCAAGGCATGACCTTTCGTTCGATACCCATTTATTAAAACGGCCACTCGTATTTTTTGAAATTAGAGCTGTTTAATTATTTTATCATCCCGCCCATCTAATTTCATTAATACCATAACTGACGAAGTAAGGTTCCTTTCTTCAAGGACCTCTCCATTTCCTTGCTTTCTTCGTTTATACTTGTTTGTCTAAATACAAAGATGATTGTTCTTTTCTTTGCAACACTAGCTTTACTTTCTAAATATTTAAATAAAATGTTTACAAAAGTAATATTTAAAAAGCATGTTAAATTAAGGCATGGTTTGTTGATAACACAATAATCTTGCTGGCTGCTGTCCTTCAGTTTAGACTATGGACACTCGGTTCGACTCCTAGAAGATTAAAACACACGTCATCAATACCATAGTTTTAGAAGCATGTTTCTTTTTTTATTATTTTATTTTATTTTTCAATGGTAAAATGAAAACCTTTTTTTATGTTGACATTTACCAACCCACACAGGTATGCTTTAGGCTATTTATGCACTATGCCTGTGATGTTATGAGTTCCAGTCCAGCTGTGCACAGTTTGTTAATGTAAGTTTGATACCCAGTTATTAAGATGGCTACTCATACTGTAAAATTGGAGCTGTTTTTTTTTATTGATATCACCTCAACCATTGGATTCATCTACCGTTGCAAATGTCAGCGAGCTTAAACATATACATGTATTTCAATGTAAAATGGATAGCATGCTGTTAATGCAAGTCCTGTCTGAAAGTCGAAACCATGTCTTCGGCCAAGGACAGTAGGCTCGACTCCCATGGATTGATAATTTGATCTATACCATAGCCAAAGAAGTAAAACCTGTACATATGTACAAACTAGACCCTGTTGTCATAAAGATTATCTGTTAAGTGTTATACGATTGTTTAAAGAATTATAAACATTTTTTATACTTATCATTTTTTATGTCTTTAGTTAGGAATGATTGATAAAATGTCATGTTTTTACTTGGCAAATACAGCGGTAAAATGAGGGAGAACACTTGGTTCACTTGCTGCGAAAACCCTTCTGCAAGAGTCAAAGAAACAGATCAGGTATAATTTTATTATAGCTTGTTTTTTAACTAGTGAGAAAGTTTGTCAGTGACTTACAGAAGGACAGTGGTTCTACTCAGACTGATGCAGGGCTCTTTCTTAAATTAGTACATGCATTTGAGGTATTTCACAACTATTATAACTGCCTGTCATATATGACCTAATGGTATTCTGTGTAAAAATGGTATGCTGGAAGTTTCCCTTTTCTCCGGATTCTCTTGTCAGACGATGCACCAGCACCAACGGCTGGGACATCTTTGCATTTTTCCCACAGGGGAATTTCTTGCTAGCCTGAAAATAATTTGTATATGTGTGCACAGTCATATGTGTATGATAGTATATGCTTAAATATGTATCTGTGCATACCATTAGTCTCAACACCAACGGTAACTTACCGAACTTCCTTTCGGCGTCTGCTGCAGGACTTAGTAGCTGTCAGAACAGAGTTCTCACCATCTGGTAGTTGGGACTCGTCCAATTTGTCATCACAGAAAAAACTTTTTTCCTAGACTTAAATAAAAAGAGAAGAAATATGTACTTTTTGTATGTGAGTGCACTATGATAATATATGCCTAAATATGTATATACACATAACATTAGTCTTATCACTAACTGTAATCACAAGGGATAAGCTACCAAAATGCCTGTCCATGCTGTCTGGGCTTCAATCTTGGTTGTGGCTGTGTTACAAGGGAGCTCACATGGATTTTGAAAATATTTATCTTATCAATATATATTTCAAATTAAAGATAACAATATGGCTATGCGATTTAAACAAGTACTTATATAACCCATGGTGCAGAATTGGAGCATGTATGCCCTTGCAAAAATAAGATTAGGATTGGCTGTAATATAAAATATGACAATGTCATTTCAAGCTGTAACAAACAATATGACAAATGTCATCTCAGATTAATTCTTAGTGCATGGACTGCTCAACCGGCTGTGTTGAACTCATTAGGAGAAGCTTAAGCTTGCTACTCGTTTTTTTACATGGTTTAAGGATAGCCAAATTGAATGGTGTAAAGATAAAAATAGTAAGTTGTATACTTTGTGATTTAAGGTCATCTGAGTACGTTAACTTCCCAAACATCTCTCAACATATGGTCTTTGGTGGCAAAGGACCAGGCTTCTGTTTCACCAACATTTTTTCTTAAATACATGCTTTAAAATTTAGCTAAGTTCTGACTAGTTATTTATCTAAGATATAAACAATATCAATAAAACATAATGCAGTTTACTTGAACCAGTCTAAAAATCACGATCATTGCTTTTCTTATATTTAAGTTTTTAAGTATTTAAGAATAAATATTTTGTTGATGAAACAGGGGCCTGGTTGTGTTGGTGGAATGAGCTCATCAGTGACATTTTATTTTTTTATAGTTACTTACCATTGGACCCTCCAATAGTATGCAAAATTACTAGCAATATTAGGTAAATGGTAGCCACTGTGTGTACAGTATAATGTGCCTTAATTATCTGATCTAGTTCCAGGTGGTTGAGCATGCGTATGACAATTCATTATAAGGTAATGCATATGACTTAGAACATGCAAACTTCATGTCACCACCTGGATGTCTGCATATCTCTGTGGCTAAAGCTTCTACACCCTGGAAATGTCTTACCAAGGCTTGTCTTAATATATCAACTGTTTCTATAAAGCGTCTGGGTGTAGAAAAGTAAAGTAAATATTTAAATAAATGATAAAAAAGAAACATGCTTCTAAATATATGGTGTCGATGACATATGTATTAATCTCCTTATGTAAATCCGCTAATGTGGTTCGAAATATTGAAACGGTTAACAAAATCTGTCAATTCTTACTTCAGATCAGAATAGCAAATATTGGCCCAGCATATACTGTAATAATATATCATTGGTGTTTAAAAGTTGCTATTATTTGTTTTAGCAGATGGGTGTATTAAAGAGCGTTTTTGGATTTTAAAAAACAACACTTAGGGGTGTCATTGCATTGTCAAATAGCCAACAAACCGTGACCCCCAGTTAGTGTGCATTTTATGAGCAGATATGCTATTAAAAAAAATACCTATAAAACAAACAGAAAAATCAACTGTGAAGTGAAACCTTTATAATGTGACCATTCGTAACATTTGATTAACAAAAATACACATATATGTGTATTGTGTTGTTTGCCTCAGCGTTATCTTCGTTTAACACTGTACTACAGTGTAGCAAACACAAAGGGGCATTACACGTACAGGTCAAGTAAACTATTTTCACACAGAATAGCTTCCCTTGTATCCTGTGATTGCAGTTTGCAACTATTGCAATTTACTTTTGATATATATATATTTAAGTAAAGCTACCGAAACTGTAGACGTAGGAGCCATGTTCAAATTAGGAGGGAGGGGGGGGGGGGGCGGGGCAAATACTTTCTCATATATTCTCATACTCGCTCTCCTTAGGTTGGCCCCCCGAATAATTGAAAAGCTACTACGCCCATGGAACGATGTATAAATGTCTTGTTTGATCAGTATACTAAGACTAAACTTTAGAAAGAATAATACATGTTACAATTTATATCGATATATTCCGTTAAGCGATATGAATTATTGAGTGTGTGTCCCAATTGTGTTTTGCACCAGGTGTCTGTTACCCCGTCTTCAGAAGGACCCACACAAAACGGAAGATAGAGGAATTTAAGTGCCGGGACCGGGCTCTTACATGTACCAAACCAACGTCCCCGCCGTGTCATAGAGGTGCGATTGTTTTACTTTGCGCCCAAAAAACCCGGATTATAGCGTTGCTTTCATTCTTTAACTTAGTTCATACTACTTTATTTGAGCTCGACTGCAATGAAAGCTCAGAGCTTATACGAACCGCTCTCGAGTCCGTTTCCTGGGTAGAACCAGTACTGAGAGTTGTTTTGTGAGAGGCCTCGGGTCTACCGAGGGATCCAACCAGCAACACTATATCCATTACACTACTGCCCCGCTTCTTGAACTTGCCTGATCATATTATTACTAACATGTACTTAACATGGGCTCTTCAGACATACAAGCAAATGTTCCTGCGTTGTGTCCGTGGGAGGACAGGGGTACAATAATTAGTGCATTGTGAGTATATTTTTACCGTATAAAACTCATCAGCATGCGTAGATTGTTTAAAGACAATCATGAACAACAAGTATTTAAACCATTAATTGCTCCTACACTATACGTAATGATTAGCGTCTCCTGTTGAACGTGTACTATCATATAATCATTTGTAGAAACCCCATCTACTGACCCAGAACTGACCTTTCATTGGTCATCAGCCCTGTCTTTCTAGTATTCTTGATACTGATAGTAACCTAAGAGAGAGTATGCGTGTGTGCAGGCGCACGCCTGTGTGTGTGTATACAATGACATTAAAAGGAGTATATCAGGAAAAACACTATATATATCTCTTAAAAACTAAACATATTGTTAAAATGGATAAAAAGCATCTCATTATCATTGATAAATAAGATCCGAATAGTTTGGTATGTCAAATCTAGAAAAACGTGACAAAGTCGAGATTTAAATTAGAATTGTAAACTTGAAACGAAATCCCCGTTTCAAAAATACACAGCACTTAATTACTGCTTGATGACCTTCACATCGTAATTCGGATTTTTTTTTTAGATGTAACAATTTCATTTACGTGTAAACATGTAAAACGGATCAAATTAAAATCAAAATGAAATCACGCGACCCATTTAATACGTCATAACATATGTTGCAATTTTAAGCGGGAAATCTATTTAAGCCTAACCTAGGCGCGTAGCCGAAATAAGGGAATAGTGACCTCCATGGGCAAATGATCTATAGCGCTGTCATTTAACAGTTCGGTCCAAATTATTTAAAAAAAGAAAGTTCCAGGACGGTGTTTCTATTCAGATTCACTCTGATGTATCACTCATTATTAAACTGGATATGCCATATATAACATGCAATGTGTTGAAAATGACGTTAAACCCCATTCAACAAAATCAACCAAAAAATAAACATTTATCGGATATTTCTGAATTACCACGTCAATTAGTTGCGTAAATATATATGTCTTTATTTTGTTGTATTTGTGGACCGGAATGCTGTATGTATGTTTTGTTTACCAGTTCAAGGTTCCGTATATATTATATAGGACAATCTTACACTGTAGACATGTTCTAAATGTCGGTAAACAGGGTTATATATATATATATATTGCCAACTGGTACTGTTACAAATTGGTATTGTTAATTTTGTGAAAGCAATATTATGCATTGTTGTATCATTTTTTGTATAAATAAATATGTAAAACAACGGCCTTTATGTGTTTAACACCAACACAGTTTTCTTCTAATTGTAGAAATTGAGGAATAAATAAATGTTTTACTTGTTATCAACACTAAGTTTGCATATTATATCAAAGTCAAATGATAATATTTGCTTTTTGACAGTTATCATGTAAAACAATGCAAATTAAACAGCGATTAATACACATCTGCCTCTGTAACTGTATTGACGTTATTTACAAGCGCCGTAGTTTGGGTCATATTCATTTTAAATCATGTTTGCTAAACATATCATGAACGTTATAAGAAGAATGTAATTTCCTTGTATCCTATAGTGTGCTGCAAAATACTGCAGATATGGTGCTGACCCTGGGTATGCGGTGGATAATCAAATAAAACATTTATATAATTGATGTATATGTTACGAAGGATAACTGACATATTTTTCAATTTTTTGTTTTTAACACAATTTCATTTTAAAGTGGATATTTCATGTACAGGCGAATTATTCACGTTAGTATAAATCTAAATAGAGGGGATTATTAGTATTTTATATCAAATCTATGTTTGGCACAATTAATAACTAAGATGTAGTTACACCTTAAATGTATTTAAATAATATTCGACGTATTTAAGATAGATTTTGATATTTGTTCTGTATGTTTGTACTGTATTTATTGTTGATTGTTCTTTGTTTCAATTATGTTTGTACTTTTGAGGCGGCTGTGTCTTTTGAACATTACCGCTCCTGTTTGATATATATACTCAAATGCAAAAGAAAGTGTGCATATTTATATTTTTGGATTTTATTAAAATCCATTGATGGAATACTATCATGTGTGGTATCAATTTTTAGCTTATTCAATTACCTTTCTAACAAATGTGTTTATTGTATTGTTTTGAATCTGGATAAAACGTACGACGCGTCTACGTGGATTAGAGGTCATAATAAATCATACACAAAGAGCCAAAGGGATGTTTTCTTGCGTAGATTCACTGTAATTTGTTGCAAAATTATCTGGTATAACCCTACCACGTAACTTGATTGTAGTGTTTCTATGGTAATTATGCAGCGACTGAGTCACCTCTGCCCGGCATCATTTAGGCGACAATGCGCTGAAGTGACATATTCGTTGTTATAAATTTTCAAATCTACAGTAATATTCGCACTATACAAGTGTGAAAGAATGTCGAGAAAACAAGTTTGACCACTTGAACTTATGTATATATGTTCCACGTGGAAATCCTGCAAACGCGCAATTCGGGTTATTACGTAATATCTAGCCATAGTTGTGGCTATAAACCGTAACAACAGATATTCTTATGTTACAAATTTGACAACTTTAAACTTTGTAGAATTAAAACAATCAAAAAATAAAAAGTGCTTACTTTTGCGTTTGAGTATATATATATATATATATATATATATTGTATTATATAACTGAGCAAACAATAGTACCAGTTATTGACTATAATACTTTTATAATTGTATGCCAGTTACATATAGTATAAAGATTATTATGACGGCGTATATACAACTAAATAGTGTATAGCGTAAATAGTGTTGTGTACAGACTGTTTGTAATAACAACACTACTAACACGTAGAAGAGGTAACAGCATGGTGTATCGTGCTGGAAATGCCAGTACTGTATTATTACGCGGACTATTAACCTGGTTTACGGATACACACACTGCATCGAGATAATTCTCAGATACCACACTATAAAGCAGGCCGGTGTGCAAAAAATATACCTAGACAAACTACATCTTACAAATGCTGCAGCAAGTGTAGGTAGGTGGTGCAAAACAAAAATACACAGGTAAAGATATATAAAATGAAACAGATAACAGATAGAGCAGAAATACGTGATGTCTTTACAGAAGTATAATTTGCAAGGAAATAAATAAGGAAGTACAAGACTGAGATGTGTTTCTTGCCGTTGTTTAAACATAATGTCACTTTACAGGGTTACTTTATTTTCCGTTCTCGACGGGGAAAGGTCTTATATTTGTACAATTAATACATAAACTATATGAAATACTTTATTTTTTACCAGTTTTTTATTGGTATAAAAGAAAGAATTCCAGGGAACTATAACTTTTTATTTGATCTATCTTTTAAAATTAATCATGAAGCCACATGTTTGTAGAAACAGAAATGTTAATAATTTCAAATATATGAAGCTTCATATACAAATGTAATACGACGCGTTTTGGTCATTTACAATAAGTATGCCTCTTGACAAAGAAGGGCCGGATCACATTCTCGGGTATTCTCTTTCATTTTTTCATCGTGTATACATATAATTTTCAGAAATAGAGTTGGGTAAAAAAATGATCGAAATTGCCGTGTGTCCCTTTAAAACACATTAAGCAAACATCTTTAGATAACGGATCAACTTTTTATGAACGGATTATATATATTAAATATAAAATGTAACATCCTAGTGAGACATGAAAATGTTTAAATCGAAGTTGATGTTTATGTATAAAACTAGCGGTACAACGTCTAGGTTTGAAAATAAGAGTAAAATGTATAATGCCTTTCGATTATTTACAAAAATTAGGTGCAAAATTATTACGATTACCGGGTGCCACTTTTATATCATGTTTGTAATTGAATAGTGGGCATTATATAACACTTTACATTTTTGGTGAACAGATTTTATATTTCAAATCCAAATGACAAATGTCCGTTATGAAAACGATCGGCACTATATTCGCATTAGTTTAAACATTTTGCAACGTTTCTCTCGGCAATATCGGTTGTTTACAATATCTGCTAATTCTGAGTGATGCTGGATCCGGTTATCTCTCTTACCATATAGGGATGAGGAATTCGTTTACCATGAGTCATAACATCCAGAACGTTCTGCTGACGAACCATGTTGTTTTGTAGTTTATCCGTGGTTACACAAGTATTCAGTTCAAGGCTATGGAACACAGAAACAACAAAACAATAGAACGAAAGTCAGGTACTACCACGATAGCATGGCGTGATTGATATGAGAATGGTGTTGATAGCATCGTCAGTGTATTATGTTAACATCATATTCTATATCACCTCTGATAGGAATTCTTACTGTAGAAACCAAATTTATATTCCGTTACAATTAAGGATTAGACAATATGAAACCCTACAAATAAAGACGTAGCTGCCCGTGTGCATTTCATACGTACAACTTTATTTGTATCAGCTTCGTTTATTAGGCGGGGTCCAGTAGGAATGCTTATAGACTTTGAGCATGGGGCTGCATAACCGTATTGGGGAGGCATTTGCACGAACTATTAACTAAGATCTACAAAATGCAGTATTATAAATATGGTGGAAATTTCCAAGTACTTTAACTGTATATTTTGTATTTTCAGTTGTATGTAGGAAACTTTGAATTTTTAATTGTTTATTTTGAAGGTAAAATACTTTTTTTGTAAACACTAGTCACTAAGACAAATGAAGGGATCGAAAATTGAAAAATCAATAGATCATAAGTTAAAATTAGGCCGTGACAAACTAATTTATTCATCATTATAACAGGTTAGAACATGATACGTTAAATCTTATTACATATTGTAGTCGTATTTAAAACAAAAAGAACAATGCAAGTTTTATATTTGTTCTCCAAATAACTGAAAAGTCATTACACTAGCTAGTCCTAAAAATTTTTGCAAGAAATTTGAAGCAACCAATCAAAGGTGCTGACCTCGTCACGTGATTTATGCATACGGGTTCCACAACCCACAGTGATATTTCAATCAGCCAATCAAATGTGCTAAACTTTATGTTTACATGTTTTGCATACGGGTTCTTGAACACATGCTGGCAGAAAGACGTGCGGAAAATAAAGCAAAGATGGTTTGAGGCAATTTCGACCGAGGGTGTGAAATAGTTGCACCTTTTAATAGATTGCAATGTGCAGCTATATCGTTAGTTGCGTTACTTGCCTTTTTCATCTTGGTAATGTCGATGTAGCAGACATTTCGCCATTCAATGTAGGCAGCATTCTTTATGATGGGAACATTTATATTCTGAAAATTGGAAGCGTACGTTATTTGGTCCATGCCGATTTGCCCAGAACTGCCACGTTTCGTGGAAATGATGACAACATCAATCCAATGTTAGATTTGTATTATGGGAATGTTAACGGACCAGTTATTGTCGATTTGGGTCAAGTTTGTTTTTATGAAGCAATCTCGCAGGCCAGTGTTTTGTAATCATACCAACTGCTTACGTTAAATGAGGTCACCGTTGCATTGTATAGCAATTCAAGTACGAACTATGGTAGTTGATTTCTGCAATGTCGTGTTGGCGGGGCGAAAACACGAAAACGCAACAAAGTACATAATTGTCGAGTTTTCGTGTTGTGTTTTTGCCCTGCCAACACAGAAATCAGCCACCATAATAAAGAGGTATTTGTTGTTTGATTCACATGAATGTAATTTAGATGGTGTTTACTGTGAACATGGAGCATCTGTTATTTTGTCTTTTTCTTTATTTGATGAACTTGTGAATTTTATATTCACACAATAATCACGATATACATATGCATTGTTACAACGCACTGAGTCATATGCGGCAGTATGGCTTACTGCAGTAGCAGGCTTAGAGCTCAGGAAGGGGTAACACAGTGCTACATATGTGTATTTTGTATGGCTTAGTGCAGCAGTTGTTTTGATATTTTTATAAATGTGTTAACAAAATGATACTGTCAAATAACAAATTAACAGTCATTTGACAGTAATTATATTAAAACAAGGTAGGCAGTTGATTGTCTTTGCAAGGACGAGAAATAATTTCAGTAATTGGGATTTTATCTAATGATTACTTTTCAAGAACTTTTCCAACTTTTATTATACAGTAGTATGTTTAACTAAAATAATAAGAAGTATATTTCGTTGATATTTTTTTTCTTTTATATCGTTTTGCGGCATAGTTGTGTATGTCATAGTTTGTGTGTTTACTTACCGACGCAATAAGCCATACGAAAATTTTCTGTTGGAATTTTTCATATGACTTACTGTGTTGGGTACTTTTATGGCTCACTGCACTGCGTCTATGTGCAAGCAAACGAATTGAGCTTATTTTTATACGCCCGTTTTGAAAGAAAACGGGACATATTATGTGATGGCGCGTTCGTCCGTCCGTCCGTATGTCCATCCGTACGTCATACTTCGTGTCCGGAGCAGAACATAAAACCGTTCGAGGTATTGACTTGAACCTTTGCATATAGACAAATGACAATTAGACGATGTACAGAGCGCAAAAACCAGGTCGATAGGTTTCAAATTCCAAGTCTGCCATACTTTGTGTCCAGAACAGAACATAAAAACCGTTAGAGGTATTGACTTGAAACATGGGATATAGGTACATGATGATTAGACGATGTGCAGAGTGCAAGAATCCGGTTGGTAGGTCAAAGGTCAAGGTCACAAATTGAGAAACTGTATGTAACTTTCTTTGTGTCCACAGCATAACTTAAAAACTGTTGAAGGTATTGATTTGAAAATTGGAATATATGTACGAGACGAGGTAAAGAATCCCCCCCCCCTCTAACCTCCCCTCCCCCCCCCCACCCCCCCCCCCCCCCCCCCACGAAAAAAATCCCCTCCTGTTTTGAAACCGAAATTTCTTTATTGGTCGTGAAATAATCTCTCTCGGTCTGCAGTGGGTGGGGGTCCAGCCCGGTCTGCAGCGCCGTCGGGGTTTCAACACTGATTTTTTCGTGTAGCACTCGAGAAACCAGACGGTCTGGAAGCGGTCTGATATACATCTTGTAGCGCTCTGGTAAACTCATGTATATTCGTGTACAAGGTCTAGTTTATCCGTAAGACATCTAGTCACATATTTTTATCAATCTGTCTAATAATGCCTGCTGCTCAACTTCCATGATGTTGCTTCTTCTATAGTGTTTGATCAACTAAATACCGAACAAAATACTACAGATTTATACCTAGTCTGCTGCTATCGTGCCCGATAGAACATGATCGGGTATAGGTCGGGTAGATGTCGGGTAGAGGTCGAGGAAAGGTCGGGCTGGTCGTGTTAATCGGGTAAACATCGGGAAGGGGTCTGGAGACGAAGGTCGGATATAATCGCACAACTTACTTTGTGTCCTGTTTTATATCCCCTATTCATATAATCATTGCTAAATAAAAACATACTCTATTCGTCATGCGCGTAGCCATGCGTCAGAAAATATGACGTAAAGTTTTAAGGGGTATTCTAAGAATTGAGATAGGAAGGAACAAAATGTTTTGGCTCTTTGTTCTATACCGAGACAAACTATGACATATTAGGGACAAATTAGAAAGGAATGCAATGTAGATTTAAAGAGATTATCAACGTGATTTTTTGTTGAAAATGTTTCTTTCAAAAGCACGAGAAAAATATTACTAGCCCATGTTCATGAATGGTTTTGATATCTTTTATATATAATTACTGTCAAACATGTAAACAAAAACCATTGGCCGGATGAAGCTAACTGCGGTTATTGTTTACAGGTTGTCTTTATTCACAGGTGTTTCTACTATAAATGAACAGTGCACAGATTTCTCCCTGTGTGTTATTGTCAGTCACTTCAATTATTAATTATTGTATTCTATTTTTTTTTATAATGAAAAACTAAAACCCAAAATAATACTGGTGTATGTGGCATGCTATAAGTACAAGCATTTAGTTATTGAAGATTTGGAGATATTAATTAGTTTGAACTTTTGATGTATGAAACTGTCAAAGGTTCGCGTACAGCAGGCTAAAGAAAGAATTAGTAACGTATTTTATGGTCATTTAGCGAAGAGAGTGGACATCTGATGAGGAAGTATAACTGATAATTAATGATGGGTGTATAAATTAAGGAGGAATTTCATGACCATTGAGCGGAAGTAATTTGGGTTTAGTGCTGGAGCTACACGCTTTAAAAGGCAGATAAGTTTTTACTTCAAGTGGGAACAGTTTACTTTGGGGAGAGTTTACTGGGGAGAGGCCAGGTGTAAAGTCATGTAGTAATTTAAGGCAGTTAACTTTGGGGAGACCAGCTGTTAAGATGGGTTTTAGATGGTTGGGTTGTTGTAGAAATGCAGGTTAAGTTGCATGGTTTGATTGAGATAAGGGTTGATGTTTAAATAGGAACTGATACTAAAATGGGGAAATGTTTTGAACTATATTTTAGAAACTGCACATGTTTTAAAGGAATTCATTAAAGTTTAAATGACTGTTGTAACAATGTAATAAATAAATATATATATAAATAACCTGCTTTATGTGTTGATGATATGCGATGTTGAAACACCTGGTCTTTATTCACAGGGTGGTCTTTATTTGGAGGCGTTCTTTAACACACGTTTGACTGTAGTACTTGCAAATCGATATGACAGAGCATACAATATGGCAATATAGTCCAATCCGTATATATAACCAAAGCAGAACCGGATCTATTATCATAATAGTTTTCCTGATTTTGTAACATACTGATAATACATACCTATTCCAGTTGCACATTTTCGCCAGCGAAATATACCAAGTCCCCCACCCCCACCCCACCACGCTAGGGTCATAGCAGCCTGCGATAAATGTCAGAATATTTTTGTTAAGCATTTGTTACACGCAGCATACTCAGTTGTAAAAAGAAAATAATAACATACTGCCGTATGTCCTCGATAGTTTCTGACAACTGCAGCATTAAGCTATATTAAAAAAATCATATGACGTACTGCAGCAGTCATATTTCAAATATCGACTTTGCATGGAACATCGAATGGATTGAGACGTAATTTTGCGGTAATAAATGAAGTTAGTGGTCAAGGTGGCCAAAACCATGTACACAATTATGAAAATAGTATACGGAAGAAACCAAACAGCTTGGGTCATTCATACCACCGTTTTTTTATATCCAGATCAGTTCTCTGTTCCGCAAATATTGCTGTAATAAATTTGGCTTTGGAAATGCCTTGTGATGTGTGTTCACCCTGTATTCATATTTGAGAAAAGGTATCAGACATCACACAATACTTGAAGAGGTCACCTTTTTTCTCTGGTGAATCGACATAATTTGTTTATCATTCAATTAAATAGTTTCTTGATTACCTACATCTCAGTTTTTTTACCTTGATCAAGCTAGCCTTACATGTTCAAAATGATTGTTTTCTCTTGATAACATTTTACACTAAACGGCCATTCTCTGTTGGTACATATTCATAAAATAAACATACAAAGCAAACTCATTGTTGTTTCTTTAAAACAATATTGCGGCATCATTGATGCCTTGCATCAATATTTGTCTTATATTCACATATACGCGTGTTTATTGTATATCCATGCTAGCAGCTGTTCCAAAATCCTTATATTAAGACAGAACGTATGGCAGATCGCTTTGTACATTTTTATTATAAATACTTTGTTTTGACTACAATGCTAGTGAAAATCCTTCAGCATGTGTAGTTGTTTTTATTCCCTGAATTTGTTTATAATAGAAAAAAAAATATTTAGTTCCTTAGAACAAAGTGAATTAAAAATAACACAGGTAAATTCGTCAGTTTGTGTACAGATTTATAACACATTGAAATACAACATCAGTTTATATACAGCAATATAAATCGTGTCGGTATCAAGACATTTAAAACATCCGCACATGTACTGATTATAAAACGTATTGAGATACATGTAAAACATCCGCACATGTACTGATTTTAAAACGTTTTGAAATACATGTAAAACATCCGCACATGTACTGATTATAAAACAACTTATTGAGATACATATAAAACATCCGCCTACGTACTAATTATAAAACGTATTGAGATACATGTAAAATATCCGCACATGTACAGATTATAAAACATAATGAGATATATGTAAAACATCCATCGTTACACATTTACTGATTTCAAAACGTATTGAGATACATGTATAACATTCGCACTTGTACTGATTATAAAACGTATCGACATACATGTAAAACATCCGCATATGTACTGATTATAAAACGTATTGAGATACATGTAAAACATCCACAAATGTACTGATTATAAAACGTATTGAGATACATGTAAAACAGCTGCACTTGTACTGGATATAAAACGTATTGAGATACTTGTAAAACATCCGCACATGTTCTGATTCTAAAACGTATTGAGATACCTGCAAAACATTCGCACATGTACTGATTATAAAACGTATTATGATACATGTAAAACATTCGCACATATACTAATTATGAAACATATTGAGATACATGTAAAACATCCGCATAGGTACTAATTATAAAATGTTTTGAGATACATGTAAAACATCCGCACATATACTGATTATAAAACATATTAAGATACGTGTAAAACATCGGCACATTTATTTATTATAAATCGTATTGAGATATATGTAAAACATCTGCACATGTACTGATTATAAAATGTATTGAGATATGTGTAAAACATCCGCACTTGTACTGGTTATAAAACGTATTGTGATACAAGTAAAACATCCGCAAATGTACTGGTTATTAAACGTATTCAGGTACATGTAAAACATCCGCACATGTACTGATTTTAAAATGTATTCAGATACATATAAAACATCTGCACATGTACTGATTATAAAACGTATTGAGATATATGTAAAACATCTCTTTATGTACTGGTTATAAAACGTTATGAGATACATGTAAAACATCCGCACATGTACTGATTATCAAACGTATTGTGATACATGTAATACATCCGCACATCTACTGGTTATAAAACGTATTGAGATATATGTAAAACAGATGCAATTGTACTGGATATAAAATGTATTGTGATACATGTAAAACATCCGCATATGTACTTGTTATAAAAAGTATTGAGATACATGTAAAACATCCGCACATGTACTGATTTTAAAACGTATTGAGATACATATAAAACATCTGCACATGTACTGATTATAAAACGTATTAAGATCTATGTAAAGCATCTGTTTATGTACCGGTTATAAAACGTTATGAGATAAATGTAAAACATCCGCACATGTACTGATTATCAAACGTATTGAGATACTTGTAAAACATCCGCACATGTTCTGCTTATAAAACGTATTGAGATACATGCAAAACATCAGCATTTGTACTGGTTATAAAACGTATTGAGATACATGTAAAACATCCGCACATGTAGTGATTTTAAAACGTATTGAGATACATATAAGACATCTGCACCTGTACTGATTACAAAACGTATCGAGATATATGTAAAACATCGGTTTATGTACTGGTTATAAAACGTTATCAGATACATGTAAAACATCCGCACATGAACTGATTATCAAACGTATTGTGATACATGTAATACATCCGCTCATGTACTGGTTATAAAACGTATTGAGATATACGTAAAACAGCTGCACTTGTACTGGATATAAAACGTATTGAGATACTTGTAAAACATCCGCACATGTACTGATTATCAAACGTATTGAGATATATTTAAAACATCCGCACATGTACTGGTTATAAAACGTATTGAGATATATGTAAAACATCCGTACATGTACTGATTATCAAACATATTGAGATATATGTAAATATCCGCACATGTACTGATTATTAAACATATTGAGATACATGTAAACATCCACATATGTACTGATTACGAAAGGTATTGAGATATATTCAAAACATCCACAAATGCACTGATTATAAAACGTATCCAGATACATGTAAAACATAAAAACATGTACTGATTATGAAACGTATTGAGATACATGTAAAACATCAAGACATGTACTGATTATAAAACGTATAGAAGTAGATGTCAATCATCCGCATGTGTACAGATTATAAAACCTATTGAGATACATGTAAAACATCCGCACATGTACTTATTATTGAACGTATTGAGATACATGTAAAACATCCACACATGTACTGATTATAAAACGTATTTCGATAGATGTAAAACTTCCGCACTTGTACTTGTTATAAAACGTATTGTGATACATGTAAAACATCCGCAAATGTACTGGTTATAAAACGTATTGAGATATATGTAAAACAGCTGCACTTGTACTGGATATAAAATGTATTGTGATACATGTAAAACATCCGCATATGTACTGGTTATAAAAAGTATTGAGATACATGTAAATCATCCGCACATGTACTGATTTTAAAACGTATTGAGATACATATAAAACATCTGCACATGTACTGATTATAAAACGTATAAAGATCTATGTAAAGCATCTGTTTATGTATTGGTTATAAAACATTATGAGATAAATGTAAAACATCCGCACATGTACTGATTATCAAACGTATTGAGATACTTCTAAAACATCCGCACATGTTCTTATTATAAAACGTATTGAGATACATGTAAAACATCAGCATTTGTACTGGTTATAAAACGAATTGAGATACATGTAAAACATTCGCATATGTACTGATTATCAAACGTATAGAGATACATGTAAAACATCCACTATTACACATGTTCTGATTATAAATAAAACTTATTGAGATGCATGCAAAACATCCGCACATGGACTTATTACAAAACGTATTGAGATACATGTAACACATCTGCACATGTACTGATTATAAAACGTATTGAGATACATGTAAAACTTCCGCACACTTACTGATTATAAAACGTATTGAGATGCATGTAAAACATCCGCACATGTACTGATTATAAAGCATATTGAGATACATATAAAACATTCGCGCATGTAGAGATCATAAAACTTATTGAGATGCATGTAAAACATCCGCACATGTACTGATTATATAACGTTTCAAGATATATGTAAAATATCCGCACATATATTGATAACAAAACGTATTGAGATACATGTAAAACATCCCCACATGTATCGATTATAAAACGTATTGAGATTCATGTTAAACATCGACTGTAACACATGTACGTATTGAGATACTATTAAAACATCCACTGTTACACATGTACTGATTATAAAACGTATTGAGATACACGTAAAACATTCGCACATGTACTGATTATTAAATGTATTGAGATACATGTAAAACATTTGCACATGTACTGATTATAAAACATTGAGATACATGTAAATCATCCACACATGCACTGATTATAAAACGTATTGAGAATACATATAAAACATCCGCACATGCACTTAGTGATACATGTAAAACATTCTTTTATATACACAGGTATAAAATATATGATATACATATTAAACATTAGGTCATGTACAGAATTACACGTATTTAAAGCATGTTTTTATATTATATAATCCAACTAACTGTATATTTAAGCTAACCAATATAATGCAGAACAAATTAAAATGCCACTGCATGTACACTAATATTTTAATGAAATGTTGAAACCTGTTATTTTAGTTTACTAATAGTGTTATACTTACTGCATGTGATGTCATGAATTCTGTTTTGTTCTTCTGATCAGTGACTTGCTGTGATTAGTAACTTTCAAAACGTCATCACGAATAAATAAAAAACGTTAATCTTTATTGTTGTATTATCATTTGTGAATAATTATGAAGAACTTCGCATATTTCGATCATTTATAATGAATGTGTATGATTGACGTTACCTGGCCAATTAGAAGTTGTCATATTACAGGACATATTCAATCAGTCAATCAAATATACTTCAACGTCTTCATGAACAGTTTTGTTCCAACAACAAGACATGATCTAATTTAACCTGGTGATCAGCTGGCACAAATACGTTTACCTTGTTATGTTTCTCACAAACAAGTTGTTTATCGGTCAATTATACATGTACATATGTTGTGAAGGTTTCAGTGATTGTTCATTCCGATAACTAGAGATTCTACGTAGAACGTATATACACCCTTCGAAATAAGTAAGGGACCATGTTTTCTGTTACGTGTGTTTCGCACATACAAATGCTAACTTTGAAAATGTTGAAAATGCCAAGATATATATATCCCTTGTCGAGCACCTGTCCTGTCCTGCCAATAAGAAACAATATCGGCATAACCGTCGTGCGGATAAGACAATAATGGGCACGACCGTCGTGCGGATAAAGACAACAATGGGAATGACTGTTGTGTGGATAAGAAATATAATGGGCACGACCGCCCTGCCAATAGACACTTCATTTTTCATGTCACTTGACAATAACAAATTCGGATTTCTAAAATCAGTCCCGAATACAATTGTGTATAGAAGACACTTATTCCTAGAAAGTAACACGTGTTGTAAACAATCGCACCGATATCTTCAAGTTACATAGGTTTCTTTCAGAATATGTACAGTTGAATCATTTCGTGAACATACAAATTATTGGCGAGGCCTCTTTAAGACGCAGTTTCCTTACTGTTATCTTTATTATTGTTTTATATCATCCCGTCATGCATGTACATATTCACTGGTTATTAGCTACACTCCATTATTGAAGAAGTTAACATGTTATAGGGTCTGTTTTTCTATTCTGTATTACACATAAACATCTGAATTTTGTAATACAAATGTTACTGAGTCTTGTTCAATTTGTATTGAGACAAGATGTTTCATTAATGCGATTGTCAATATGATCACTGTTATTCACAAAACCATTTATGAAATACATTTATATACATATTGTAAAATTGTAAATATAGTTTGATAATGTGGCTCTGATATTCACCAGGTGTGCCGTTATCCTTTCCTTATAATACAATATACATTTTTTCATGACCACGATTTAGATATTGTTATCCATTAGTATACAATTATATATGTGTCCTATAGTCCAGTAGCAATATGCCATGTTTACATGTCAACACATTGTAAGCATGCTGATTTACCTTCATGTGTCATTTATGTAACAGTCCATGACACAATCTTGGACACTTTATGGGTGGATATTCGTTGATATAGGTTTTTTGTTCTATATATAACTGTCCATGGCACAATCTTGGACACTAAATGGGTGGATATTCGTTGGTACATGTTGCTTTTCTATATGTAACTGTTCATGACACAATCTTGGACACTTTATAGGTGGATATTCGTTGACATAGGTTGTTGTTCTATATGTAACTGTCCTTGGCACAATCTTGAACACTTTATGGCTGGATATTCTTTGACAAAGGTTGTTGTTCTATATGTAAATGTCCTTGGCACAATCTTGAACACGTTATGGCTGGATATTCTTTGACAAAGGTTTGCTGTTCTATATGTAACTGTCCATGGCACAATCTTGGACAGTTTATGGGTGGATATTCGTTGATATAAGTTGCTGTTCTATATGTAACTGTCCATGGCACAATCTTGGACACTTTATGGGTGGATATTCGTTGATATAGGTTGATGTTTTATATGTAACTGTCCATGGCACAATCTTGGACAGTTTATGGGTGGATATTCGTTGATATAGGTTGCTGTTTTATATGTAACTGTCCATGGCACAATCTTGGACACTAAATGGATGGATATTCGTTGATATAGGTTGTTGTTCTATATTTAACTGTTCATGACACAATCTTGGACACTTTATAGGTGGATATTCGTTGACATAGGTTGTTGTTCTATATGTAACTGTCATTGGCACAATCTTGAACACTTTATGGCTGGATATTCTTTGACAAAGGTTGTTGTTCTATATGTAACTGTCCTTGGCACAATCTTGAACACTTTATGGCTGGATATTCTTTGACAAAGGTTGCTGTTCTATATGTAACTGTCCATGGCATAGTCTTGGACAGTTTATGGGTGGATATTCGTTGATATAGGTTGCTGTTTTATATGTAACTGTCCATGGCACAATCTTGGACTTTTTATGGGTGGATATTCGTTGATATAGGTTGTTGTTCTATATTTAACTGTCCATGGCTCAATCTTGAACACTTTATGGGTGGATATACATTGATATATGTTGTTAATTAGGTTACAAACGATTTACACGTTGACCAGATGGTAAAAGCATGTGCATCACTATCAACATATTTATAGAAAAAATGTAGATTTCACATTTGTACTGAACCATGTGTTATGAATATGAATATGAATATTTTTAAAACACACGTAAAAATCACCTTATCAAATTCAAATTGTTAATAGTCGACACATGTGTTTATTTGTTCAGTTACATTTCCAGAAATATACACTCAAGAGACATCCATAAAAATGTTGGCTTACTTGTAATTTATAGTTTCAGAGAAGTTGCTTTAAACACAATGGCAGCAACAATAGTCTGTAGAACGAACCCAACTCTCCCGATTGGGTCCGTTCAATAGCAATTGTTAGGAGCACGCTGATTGGTCAGTTGCTTCAGGGAAAGTTTGAATGACGTCATTATTTAGTAAGCGTTCAATTGTTATGAATTGTGGGACAGGCATAGAATTTCCTACTTTTACCATTGGCGGTGAATAGACCTGATTCGGGAGATATGAGGTTCTGGGATAGACTATGGCAACAAAGACGAATGTAGTACTGTACTATCACCTTCCGCTCATTCTGTAGTCGAGTTTAAATGTTATAATTGGCTTAAACGTTTGTCCAAGGTAGTGTACGTAGTGTACGATGTTTGGTTATAATCAAAGCACTGTGAACGCTGAAAGCCTGGGGCAGCTGATGCCCTGGGTGGAAAGGTATGTTTTATTTCATTAAACTCTACTCAAAGATTCAGTAACCCAAGAGTCAAATATCAGCAGTGAACCTTTATCATGTCTTCAAATTATCTGAATTTGATTTTGTTTATATCACATAAAACTTCAAAACTTCAGAGTTATACTCATATTACAAAAGATAAAGATTTTAAGGAATACCGCCAGTTTACAATCGCAAAATGTAATGCCTAATCGTTTATTTTTAGTACGTATATCGAAAGGATGTATTTTCTTAAATACTTGGATGCTACTTTTTGATATTCTTTTACATTCATAGGTTGATTTGATGGTAGAAGATGAATTCTTTAATGCAGGCGATAATAACCTCAGTCCGTAGAGAATTATCTCTGCCAACGAAATGTCCCGGGTTCGAGCACCGGCTTGGTTGTACATTTCCAGCGCCTTACACGTGGCTTAAGAAGAAGAATTGACCAAAATTAATTTGTCCTCAGTGGCACATATGGTACTTAGGTGCATCTGTAGCAAACACATCAATTCTAAAAGGTTGTTAGTGCTTCCCTTATTCAATTGCTATTCTGTTGAACAAAATATGAAGTATTCATTTACGGTATTCAGTTAGTGTTTTTTTTTTCATAGCAGGAATGTATACACACATAAAAATGCACACTAACTGGTAGGTTGACCACGTTGGTTTTTTTAAAGAGGGCGCAGTGACACCCTGAGCTTTTTTGAAAAAAGTAGTCCTCAAATGTTCATAAATACATGCATATGTTGAAATCCAATAAAAGTCACATTTTTAACACAAGTGATGTCTTATTGCAGTATATGTTATGCCAACTTTTGCTCTACTCATCTGCAGCAAGAAATCACAGCCACTATGAACCATTTTGAAAATATTTCATAACCAAGGTACATAGGCCTATTTTTTAAGAAGTAAGAATCTTGCTACCGTGGGAAGAAAGGGGCGTAACTGTGTAGTGAGACGTTAAGGAAGAGAACGTTTGCCACTTTGTCGACAAAATTTGACTGGCGACAACTTTAGATAATTATCTGAACAAAAAGTACATTTAAAAATTTATCTATATAGATTTTAAGTACTGATGGCTTCAGACAAACTTCATATTTTTAGGAAAAATGGCCATTTTTCACCACTAAAAGATGAAATTTTGTCCCATTACATTTCCATAGCTCATGAATTGTAAAATTTCAGTTTCTAAATGATTTTCTTTTAAAATGCCCCTCTATTGTGTAAGAGTGTATACATAGTCTAAATTGATTAATATTTTAGTGTGATATGCTTTTTTTCATAATAAATTCAGTGTTTTAAACATGTCCTAATATGGAAATTGCTATTTAAACATTAAAGTTAAATCAATTGCTAGTTTCAATATAGGCTAGGTGTTGTCTTTGTTCTCTTAATATTTAGAAAAAAGAAGAGACTCATGTGCAGTTTTTCGCTTAATAGTCCAGAAGCATTTAGTGATATCTCGCATAATAATTCGCTAAAATGGATGAGTTACCGTAAAAATTTCAAGGCAATAACCTGTACAAGAAACTGAAATAAGATACCAAAAAATACAAAATCATACGATTCTCCGACATATTCGACAAAATTACAAAATAAAATCACAAGCGACATGTCGCGACAACTCGCAAAGCATTATCAGCTACTCAAACTTGTTCATTTTTCTCAACCGAGATTATGTTGACTCTTTAGAAATGGAGCGGGTGGGGTACATTTCTAACATGGTCAATATGAAAAAATATGCTTGAAGTGGTGTAAATAAATGTCTGTAATAGGCAATCTGGACATTTTACATAGTGTAAACATGCCCACAAGGTTTGATCATGCAATTGTAGCCTTTCCATGAAGACAGAAAGTGATTCTAACCTGGAAATGTCTGACAATTGGTCAATACCGTAAACATTGCTAAGTTGGTAGAAACAATAAAATGAGTCCCAAGTGCCTATTGCCATACACTAATGTGCACTTCTTTTCATGCTTGAGAAGTAAAACAACTGATTGGTACAAATCCGATTTATTTTACTTACATTTTCATCAAAATATGGCCATAATATTGTCAAATATTTGACAAAATCCACTGATTTCTAATGAAATGGCACCGTTAAACACTCAAATTCACCAAATTTACTGCGTCTGAGAATATTCTGACAGAAAAAATTGATCTGTGTCATTGTGGCGCTTTTTTCAAGCTTTTAATCATATTTTTCTTAAGGTCTCACTACACAGTTGAATTTTGTTCTTTGTTCTATATAAAATAAGGTCTAGGATTTCACTGGTAAAAAAAGAATTCCACATAGAATTTTTTTTAAAGTATTTATTTTTTATAGCAGGAATGCATACACACATAAAAATGCACACTAACTGGTAGGTTGACCACGTTGGTTTTCTTTTAAAGATGGTGCAGTGACACCCTGAGCTTTATTGAAAAAAAAAGTCCTCAAATGCTCATAAATACATGCATATGTTGAAATCCTGTTATAGTCACATTTTTAACACCAGTGATGTCTTATTGCAGTATATGCTATGCCAACTTTTGCCCTACTCATTTGCAGCAAGAAATCACAGCCACTATGAACTATTTTGAAAATATTCCATAACCAAAGTACATAGACCTATTTTTTAAGAGTAAGAATCTTACTACCGTGGGAAAAAGGGGCGTAACTGTGTAGTGAGACGTGTATGGCCGCATTTGTGAAATCATACGCGCATAGTTACGAGTTTATGCACCTTTCAGCATTCATCTCTTGTCGAAACAACGAAACTCGGCTGGTGAAAAGTCGAAACTACAATGGTGAAAAGTTGAAAATATTTCGACTTTTCACCATCGTATTTTCGACTTTTCACCATCGTTGTTTCGACTTAACACCATAGTAGTTTCGACTTTCGCCATCGTAGTTTCGGCTTTTCACCATCGTTGTTTCGACTTTTCTCCATCGTTGTTTCATTGTTTCGACTTTTTGCCATCGTAGTTTCGTTGTTTCAACTTGACCTAATTTTAATAAATATGCCGCGATGGCCCCAACGGGACACCGTCAATAACCGCCGTTTCCTATTCTCTATATCCTCATAGTGATATAAGTGTGACAATATTCGATGCTTGTTTGTGTAGGTGCTGGTTGTACTGACTGTTTCTTAGGTAAGTGTATTTCTGTTGTTGAAAGTATGTATATATCTTCTTTATTTAGTCTATGTTGGTAAATGTAACTTTGTAAAGAAAGTATGAAAAAAAATGTCTAAATAGTTTGAATTATCATACATTGCATATATAAATATGTTATACTGGTATTAACATGTCATATCAGCTGAAGTCTGTGGGTAAAACAAATAAGGATAGGATAGTAGTTATTGTATTATACTTTGGGTTTGATATGTGCCATAAATAGGACTGTGATTCTTGGCGAATACAATAGCAATGTACATTCATATGTGATACATAGGTCTCTGTGTCTTGACGTATATGACAAGTTACATTTATATAAGATTCAAAGTAAGCTACATTTATATGTTATACCTAAAACTGTGTTTCATGACGTAGTCAACAGTAAGCTACATTTATATGTTATACATATGACTGTGTTTCATGACGTATACGACAGTAAGCTACATTCATATGAGATACAAAGGACTGTTTGCCATAACGTAGACGACATTAACCTACATTCATATGTGATACATAGGACTATGTTTCACGACGTAGACGACAGTAAGCTACATTCATATGAAATACATAGGACTGTGTTTCATGACATAGACGATAGTAAGCTACATTCATATGAGATACACAGGACTGTGTTTCATTACGTATACGACAGTAGGCTACATTCATATGTTATAATAGGACTGTGTTTCATGACGTAGACGACAGTAAGCAACATTCATATGAGATACATATGATTGTGTTTCATGACTTATACGACAGTAAGCTACATTCATATGAATGAATAGGTATGTGTTTCATGACGTAGACGACAGTAAGCTACATTTATATGTTATACATATGACTGTGTTTCATGACGTAGACGACAGTAAGATATTTGTTTCTTGACTTATATGATAGCAAGCTACATTCATATGTGCTATATACGTCTGATTCCTGGCGTATAAGACAGCAAGCTACATTCATATATGCTACATACGTCTGTTTTTTGACGTATAAGACACCCAGCTATATTAATATGTGCTACATACGTCTGTTAATTGGCGTTTAAGAAAGCAAGCTACATTCATATGTGCTACAAACGTCTGTGTTTCTTGGAGTATAAAACAGCAAGATACATTCATATGTGAAAGAGATGTCTGTGTTTCTTTATATATATGATAGCACCTACATTCATTATGCTATATGGGTTTTTATTTCCGGACAAGCTGCATTCATGTGTGCTACATATGTATTTGTTTTATAACGTTGACGATAGCAAGATACATTCAGATTTGATAAATATGTCATTGTTTCTAGACGTATATGAATGCAAGATCCATTCATATGTGCTACAGAGATCTGTGTTTCTTTATATATATGACAGCAACCTACATTCATTATGGCATATGTGTCTTTATTTCCGGACGTATGTGATTGCAAGCTGCATTCATGTGGCTTACATATGTATGTGTTTTACATTCATAAGTAATGCTTAGGTCTTTATTTCTTGACGTATGACACATCAAGCCAAATTCACATGTGATACATAGTTGAGCGTTTCTTGGCTTATTTATATGTCATACATAGGTCTGTGTTTCTTCATATATGTGATAGCAGTCTACATTTATATGTGCTAGAAAGATCAAAATATATATATCTTACTTACCTACATGAACAATGTCAGGATAATATTATATCTGAAGTTAATTATTTAAACAGGTGTAATTTTTGGCACTTAATTTTAATATGTACTTTGAAATGTCCATTTCTTCATGTATGTGTGAAATATTTGGTATTAAACACGTATTTGATGAAAGCAATTATCGAGAATCTTCCAGAAAAATATCATCATGAATCCATCCATCTGGGACAGCAAAATCTAATCCTCAGGGTCAAAATTACATGAGGAAACTCGGCAGAGCGTCGTCCTGGAATGTAGTTTTGACCCTTCGGATTACCTATTTCTATCCCACATGGAAACTCATGATGGATTCTTAAAATCCAAGGGGACGGAACCAAAATATCCAGATTATTTTTCGTGCATACCAAACACACTAAATACTTATTTTAATTTAAATTATGATTGTATTTTATCACGATTGCTTTTAAAACGTCAAATTACATATATTACATAATATGTTTTGATACATAACATCATAAATTGTTCCAACGTCACAGCAAAGTAGGATAAGCGCGTGGAGGGAATGTACGATAAGATTCCATACCCAGTAATTAACGCCGAAATCCTTGTCCGGTTATGCAGATAATGAATATATGACTCAGCATAATGATGAGACAATCTAACATAATGATTATACAGCCCAACACAATGATGAGATAACCCAACATAATGTGAGACAAGCGAACACAATGAACATTATGACAACACAACGTAATGCTATTTCGTCCAAATAAAATTATTATAATACCCAACACGATGACATAGCAACCAAACACAATGATTATACAACCCAATATAATGATGAGACAACACAACACAATGTTGTGATAACTTAACATAACAATAGGACAACCAAGCACAATGTTATGACAACCGAATACAGTGTTATGACAATTCAACACAATGTTAGGACGACCCAACATAATGGTGACTCAACCGAACACAATGATTATATATCCAACACAGTGATGAAACAACCCTACACAATGTAATGACAACCCGACATATTGCTATTGCAACACAACACACGCATTATATAACCCAACATATTGATGAGACAACCGAACACAATGTTATGACAACCAAACTTTATGCTATTTCATCAAAGCAAAATGATTATACAACCCAACACAATGCTATTGCAACCAAACACAATGTTATGACAACCGAATACAGTGTTATGACAATTCAACACAATGTTAGGACGACCCAACATAATGGTGACTCAATCGAACACAATGATTGTATATCCAACACAGTGATGAAACGACCCTACACAATATAATGACAACACAACATATTGCTATTGCAACACAACACACTAATCATATAACCCAACATATTGATGAGACAACCGAACACAATGTTATGACAACCAAACATAATGCTATTTCATCAAAGCAAAATGATTATACAACCCAACACAATGACATGACAACCAAACACTGTGATTATACAACCCAGCACAGTGTAATGAGAATCAAGCATAATGCTATGTCAACCCAACATAATGCTGAAACAACCCAACATCATGCTATTACGACATTACAAAAAGATTATACAACCATGACATGACACTCCAACACAATGATTATATAATTCAGTACAATGATGTTATAACCCAACAAAATGTTATGACAACCCAACATAATAATTAGACAACCATACCCAATGTTATGACAACCCGACACAACACAATGTTATTACAACCGAATACAATGTTATGACAACCGAATACAATGTAGTGATAACCCATTACAATGTAATGACAACCCAACACAATGCCGTGACAATCTAACACAATGATTATATAACTCAGTACAATGATGTTATAACAAAACACAATGTTATGACAACCCAACACAATGTCATGACAACTCAACACAGTGTTATGACGACCCATCATAATGATGAGACAACAGAACACGATGTTATGACAACCCAATATAATGTTTTGACAACCCAACACAATGCTATGTCAAACCAACATAATGATTATACAACCCAACATAATGATGAAACAACCCAACATCATGCTATTGCAACCATACACAATTATTATACAACCCAACACAATTATTATACAACCCAACACAATAATCATACAGCCCACAATATTGCGTACACAAGTCAACATAATGATATGACAATCAAATACAATCATCATATACCCCAACACAATGATTAAACAACCATACATAATGCTCTAACAATCCGAAACACAATGATTATACACAGCGCAATAATCATACAACCCAACACAATGTTATGACAACACAACACAATGTTATAACAACCCAACATAATGATGATACAACGACATGCTTTTGCAACCCAGTACAATGTTTTTCAACCCAACATAATGATATGACTGCTAAACACAATACTTATACTACCCTACATAATTCTATGACAACCAAACACACTGTTTATACGACCCAACATAATGCTATGACAACCAAACACACTGTTTATACGACCCAACATAATGCTATGACAACCAAACAACCTGTTTATACAACACAACATAATGCTATGACAACCAAACACACTGTTTATACGACCCAACATAATGCTATGACAACCAAATACACTGTTTATACAACCCAACATAATGCTATGACAGCCAAACACACTGTTAATACGACCCAGCATAGTGCTATAACTGCTAATTGCAATGCTTAATACGACCCAGTATAATGCTATCACAACCAAACACACTGTTTATACGACCCAACAAAATGATAGGACAAGCCAAAACAATAACCTTCTAACCAAAGACAATGACACGACAACATAACATAATAATACAAGTACCCATTAAGTTGTCAATGCTGAATATAAGACAGCTCTGGCGTTCCATTCTGCTTATATCAGCTATGTGGTACCTCAGATGAATTGATTAATGATAATTACATCAACATAAGTGAGTCATATTGTTTATTGTATAAATCTTTTTTGTGAAACGCTAGTTACCCAGATATACTTTCTAAGAAGACGTTGTTATGCTGTTGCTATGCTACCGATAACGCAGACGATAAACCCAGATAGGATAAATATAAATGATGGCCGACATCTGGAATAAAACGTAATTGTGCAACTTGGCAGTTTGACTGCATTAACGTATTAATTTTGGCACCATCGTAAGATCTGGTAATGCGCCATTTATAACGTAAGACGCAGTTTCTTATAGAACAACGCACCATGTGTTTCATATGAATACTTTCAAAACTATTGCAAAAATGACTTTGTTACATGTGAATGGTTAACAGTCATGGACAAGTGTGTTTATTGGTTCGGTTTAAGTTCAGCAAACAGCCACTTCTTCCTTCAGTGTTAGAAATATATCAGTAAAATGTGATTTATTTTATAGTTTCTGGGTATATAGTTTAACCACATGGCTTACACGTTCGTCCTAGATAGTGTACGACTCTTGGTTGTGAAACGTATATGTTTGACGAATATGCAACCTAAAGCTTGAACAGTTGTCTTGCAATGCTGTAAATGCTGCCTACCTACTGGCATTATAATGGAAGTATTTGTTCTTATATGGACTAACCTAAAAATGCATTACATGGGCATTAATGATATACAATTAAGTAAAAAGAATAAACTTCTTAGCTAAAATTAATTTATACTGATTTATTTGAGCTTGCTTACATATTAAATCATTAGTACAATGTATACATGAAGATCAATTGTTACTACTTGTCCATTGCACTATTTGATTTAGTAGTTATTTATTATTCATATTCCTCTCATGTCCATAGTGTAACGTTTGAATTGTTATGTGTTAAGTGGTAATACATGTAGATGTAGTGGTAGTAGTAGAAGTGGTAGTAGTAGTAGTAGTAGTAGCAGTAGCAGTAGCAGTGGTAGAAGTAGTAGGAGAAGTAGCATTAGCAGGAGTAGTAGCAGTAGTAGAAGTAGTAGTAGAAATAGAAGTAGTAGTTTGATTCAGTAGTTGGTACATGTGTATTTATTATTCGTATTCCTCTCATGTCCATAACATTTAGTGTAACTTTTAAATCGTTATGTGTTAATACATGCAGTAGTAATGGTATTGTAGTAGTCGTAGTAGTAGTAGTAAGAGTAGAAGTAGAAATGAAGTAGTAGTAGTAGAAATAGAAGTAGTGGTTTGATTTAGTAGTTGGTACTTATTGTCCGTATTCCTCTCATGTCCATAACATATAGTGTAATTTATAAATATTTAGGTGTTGTAAAGTACTGCCCAAGGATGATAATACTTACATGGTAAAATGTAATACCAGTTGTAGAATCAGTAGTATTATTTATCGTCTTTAAAATAAATTGATCATACGGATCGAAACTGATTAAAACAATTGATTTGTTTCGCATATATGACCACGAATGTATTTAAAACAGGGCTTTTCGATCATATAAAACAGTTATGTCTCTTTATAAAAAAAGTTCGGCCTACATTCCGCAGTATTCTCATGTCATATTTGCATCGTCTAGAAATATAATTTTCAGAATAAGAGTGAGATGAAAGTTGATCAAAATTGTTGTGTGTCCCTCTAAAACACATTAATCCTATATCTTTAAATAACGGCTTTGTTACCGAATAGCGATTCTACGCACAATATATTACACTTCATGTTTTGATGACCGAATTTGCAAATGTTTAAACATTCGGTAGAAAACATCGCAACATGCTATCAACAATGTCTGAGGATACTTGGAGATGGCGAATGCGGGTTTCCCTCTAACCATTTACAGACAAGGAATGCATTTGGAATTAATCACATCATCACCAAGGTTTCGTGGATGATATGTTTGTTTTGTTGTTCATCAGATTTTGCGTCGTTACAAATTTAGTTTAAGGCAATGGAAAAGAAACCAAATAGTAAAAAACGGGAATCAGGTGCTACCATGATTCCATGGCGTGACTTTTATAGAATAATGGTGTTGATGTTTCTGAAGAAGGTGTTTATTGTTTGTAGCAAAAGTGAGTACATACAGGATAGAGTATGTATCAACTAAGCTGAGGCTCTGGTACAGATGTCAGATACCAACATGAGAAGTTGCTTGTAACACATGGCTAACTGAGGTCCTGGTACAGATGCCAGATACCAAGATGAGAATTTGCTTGTAACACATGGCTAACTGGGCCCCTGGTACAGATGCCAGATACCAAGATGAGAAGTTGTTTGTAACACATGGCTAACTGAGGTCCTGGTACAGATGCTATATACCAAGATGAGAAGTTGCTTGTAACACATGGCTAACTCAGGTCCTAGTACAGATACCAAGATGAGAAGTTGCTTTTTTATACATGTAAAACTGAGGCCCTGGTACAGATGCTAGATACCAAGATGACAAGTTTCTTATAACACATGGCAAACTAAGGCCTTGGTAAAGATGCCAGATACCATGATGAGAAGTTGCTTTTAACACATTGCAAACTAAGACCCTGGATAAGATGCCAGATACCAAGATGAGTATTTGATATAAACACATTGCAAACTGAGGCCCCGGTACAGATGCCAGATACCAAGATGAGAAGTTCCTTTTTTATACATGGAAAACTGAGGCCCTGGTACAGATACGAGATGACAAGTTGCTTATAACACATGGCAAACTAAGGCCTTGGTAAAGATGCCAGATACCAAGATGAGAAGTTGCTTTTAACACATTGCAAACTAAGACCTTGGATAAGATGCCAGATACCAAGATGAGTATTTGATATAAACACATTGCAAACTGAGGCCCCGGTACAGATGCCAGATACCAAGATGAGAAGTTCCTTTTTTATACATGGAAAACTGAGGCCCTGGTACAGATACGAGATGACAAGTTGCTTATAACACATGGCAAACTAAGGCCTTGGTACAGATGCCAGATACCATGATGAGAAGTTGCTTTTAACACATTGCAAACTAAGACCCTGGATAAGATGCCAGATACCAAGATGAGTATTTGATATAAACACATGGCAAACATAGGCCCCGGTACAGATGCCAGATACCAAGATGATCAGTTGCTTTTAACACATGGCAAACTGAGACCCTGGTACAGATGCCAGATACCACGATGAGAAGTTGTTTTTAACACATGGTAAACTGAGACCCTAGACAGATGCCAGATACCATGATGACAAGTTGCTTATAACACATTGCAAACTAAGGCCTTGGTACAGATGCCAGATACCAAGATGAAAAGTTGCTTTTAACACATTGCAAACTAAGACCCTGGATAAGATGCCAGATACCAAGATGAGTATTTGATATAAACACATGGCAAACATAGGCCCCGGTACAGATGCCAGATACCAAGATGATCAGTTGCTTTTAACACATGGCAAACTGAGACTCTGGTACAAATGCCAGATACCACGATGAGAAGTTGTTTTTAACACATGGCAAACTGAGACCCTAGACAGATGCCAGATACCATGATGACAAGTTGCTTATAACACATGGCAAACTAAGGCCTTGGTACAGATGCCAGATACCAAGATGAAAAGTTGCTTTTAACACATTGCAAACTAAGACCCTGGATAAGATGCCAGATACCAAGATGAGTATTTGATATAAACACATGGCAAACATAGGCCCCGGTACAGATGCCAGATACCAAGATGATCAGTTGCTTTTAAAACATGACAAACTGAGACCCTGGTACAGATGCCAGATACCACGATGAGAAGTTGCTTTTAACACATGGCAAACTGAGACCCTAGACAGATGCCAGATACCATGATGAGAAGTTGCTTTTAACACATGGCAAACTAAGAGCCTGGTACAGATACCAGATACCAAGATGAGAAGTTTTTTTTACACTTGGAAATATGAGGCCCTGGTACAGATGTCGGATAAAAAAATGAGATGTTGCTTGTAAAACATGTCAAACTGAGCCCTTGGTAAAGATGCCAGAAGCCAAGATTAAAAGTGCTTGTTACACATTGCAAACTAAGGCACTGGTACAGATACCTGATAATAAGATGAGAAGTTGCTTGTTACACATGGCAAACTGAGGCCCTGGTACAGATACCTGATACCAAGATGAGAAGTTGCTTTTAACACATGGCAAACTTAAACTCTGGTACAGATGACATACATCAAGATGAGAAGTTGCTTGTAACATATGGCAGACTGAGGCCCTGGTACAGATGCTAGATGCCAAGATTAGAAGTTGCTTGTAGCACATGGCAAACTGAGACTCTGGTACAGATGCCATATACCAAGATAAGAAGTTGCTTGTAACACATGGCAGACTGAGGCCTTGGTACAGATACTAGATGTCAAGATTAGAAATTGCTTCTAGCACATGGCAAACTGAGACTCTGGTACAGATGCTATATACCAAGATGAGAAGTTGCTTGTAACACATGGATAACTGAGACCCTGGTACAAATGCCATATACCAAGATGAGAAGTTGCTTGTAACACTTGTCAGACTGAGGCCATGGTACAGATGCCAGATGACAAGATGAGAAGATGCTTGTAACACATGGCAGACTGAGGTCCTGGTACAGGTGCCATATACCAAGATAAGAAATTGCTTGTAACACATGGCAAACTGAGGCCCTGGTACATATACCATATACCAAGTTGAGAAGTTGCATATAACACATGGCAGACTGAGGCCCTGGTACAGATGGCAGATGACAAGATGAGAAATTGCTTGTAACACATGGCAAACTAAGGCACAAGATAAGAAGTTTTAACACATGGCAAACGTAATACTGTCACCTTCCGCTCGTTCTGCCATGTTTAAATGTTTGAATTGGCTAGCACGTTTGTCCTTCATAGTGTTCTACATTGTTTGTAAACAATAAATAGTTTACTTTTATACACATGCAATGGTATCATTTTATTCGCACTATTTCTGACAATTATATATCCAGACATTTAGATATACTCTGGAAAGGGTCATTAATCTGCATAAAGGTCTACTAATGTTTCAGTAGTAATAATGGGGCATGAATATTAATATGGAAACACATTCATAGAGGTTTTGATTAATATGATGAGTGAATAAAATACTTTAAATTAGCAGTTTTATTTAATACATATACAATAAAATGAACGGTATCATTTTTCTCACAGTTGTAGGCACTGTAATGTTTTCACTGATATTGGGAAATATAATATATTCACAAGACTTGGTTTGTGTTTAATCCGTTTTATTCATTCAAGCGCTAACTTCTACTCTTATACTACCTCTAACAGTTCATTCATACACAGACAATCTTATCAGTAGTGGGCGGGTTTATACTTATACTCATGAATATGTAGTATATGGTTACAATGACATGCGACAAAATTTCCAATATATCCCTTTAATGCATTGAAGTATAACAAAGTAAACGATGAACGATATCTCGACCAAAAATAAGGATGCCATTTGGCAGCTCGGTAACTTAAAACTAGTTTAGTTTGGAGTCGTCGTACTGAAAACGTGCCAAGGAAAGTGATACAGACTACTGTAACCTGAAGTAAATGCTATTTATATAACTGTTGTTTTATCATGGCGTCATGCACGTGCAAGGTTTTCGTTTTCTTTGTTTATATCAGTTCGTTGCCGTTTTTAGATTCAGTAATGAAGACTATTCTACGCAATATCAATTTGTAAATGTGTAATGTTATAATAAAATAAACTACATCTTCTCCGTGTTCAAAGCTGAAAGGGGCCAAGCATTTGTAAATAACATTGTTCCACTAATAAATGATAATAACGGCGTACTTAAAAGTTATTTTCACAAAACATTTGTATGATATAAACTAATGTTGCAGCTCATCATTATACAAGTGACAGCGCACAATGTGATATCTTGATAACGTGTAATAACACATACTCCTGGTTATATTGCAAATACGTAGCTAGCGTTACCGTTAAATTAAGTAACTTTAAGTTTAGAGGAAATACTACAATTGTACATGACAGGACTATAACCATCACATCAACGAAATAATACGTCACTGGTTATATTTCCACATCCTCTATTGTTTCGTACAAATATGCCATCTTCCACTATTTCCAAAAGCAATGATACCTGTTCAGTGTACTTTCTATACAAATATCTTTGTGTGTTTTTATAGTGTCCTTCAACTGATATGTACCTAAACGCGAACAAGGTGGTAAACAACAAAAAACTCTGATTAAAAGTTGAAGCAACAGTTGCGAAATATTCACTGGCAGACAAGACAAACATCTAAATAATGCTGTAATAACAACAATGCAGACAGGATAAAAACATGCTTAGCGACAAGTTTTGATTATTTGCAAATGAGGGTTGTTACTCATGTTCAAACAGTATTAGTATAATTTAGATGCTCAAATTAAATAAAGAAATACAAATAAAGATGTATATATAAACAACAGCCTATACAGTATATTGCATTGTTCTATTATAGGAGAACTTACCATAAGATAATATACAATTCAATTCAATTCAATTCAATTCTTTATTAGGCATTTACAATGCCTATCGCCCTTTACATTCAGGCGGTTTATACAGATTTTTAACATGAAACATTTCAATATCGAGAATTATATAATATAAATGCACAATATGAGTGCATCTATTAGCTGATAACCTTTTTATTGTATAACTTTATACTAAAGTACAGCTTCACAATCGAGATTATATAATACTAGTCATTTTCATAATTAATACATAGATGAAATTGCAAAATCGTAAACCCAACTAATTTTTGAATGAATGAATAATATCTTTACCAAGAAAATGCTCGTGTTTCAACTATTTAGTTTAACCATCAATGGACATGTAGTTACATATAAACATAAATTGAAAACGGGTATAGTCAGAATCATTTAGTTCTTCTTCTAACATTAAAACGTGACGACATCTTTACATATTTCTCGCACTATGTTGATAAACTGCGGTAAGTTTCAAGATCTCGTGTCTATAGATATCTACAACACCAGTTTAAGTTTGATGGTAAATGATCGTGGTATAAAACATGTTAAATATTTAGATAAAGATCAGTTTTCAATGTGTTCGGTATGCAAAAAAAACGAATAATTCATGGCGGTTTGGTTTGGATAGAATATTCCATAGTTTCGTAGAAACTTTGCAAAAACACATTCCCGGCAAAACAGTTTTTGGAATTTTCTATCCGCTCCTAAAACACATGTTAGATTATTATACTCTGTGTTTAAAGCTTTTGTACTTATTGAATGACCCTCGGTAAGGAAAATACAATATATAGTATGTACTATTCGCGCTTTCCATTCTGAATGAAATCATGAGACAGTCAACAGCTTAAGAGAAATTAACGTTATGATGGAATCTTGTTTCGTACTTTGTATATTTATTTGGCTAGTTTGTGTGCCTTCTTGTTCATTTAAATCGATACATGAAGAGCCGATGATATGTCGAACATCTCGCTTCGATTTCGAAGATAAGTTATTGGAACGGGGCGTTGTTCTCGCCCATGATATGAAAATTCTCAAGGAAAAGGTAGATACAAAACTTGAGGAATTTCAAATTGAAAAGGAAAAACTGTTCAAAGATTTATCAACCTTGTCTGAACAGTTGACAACTGAACAACGTTTAAAGAACAAACAATTTACAAACGAGATGTTGGCTAAATTAAAAGGTAAGGATCGTTCAATTATTTCTCTTTATATAGTGGAACGGTTTTCATATTTGAACGCTGCTTACATAGCTAAAACTTTAACAATAATGTTAATCTTCCACATCTTTCAAATGTTTCACTTTGTGTAGTGGAATGGTTTTCATATTTAAACGCTGCTTACATAGCTAAAACTTTAACAATAATGTTAATCTTCCACATCCTTCAAATGTTTCATTTTGTATAGTGGAATGGTTTCCATATTTGAACGCTGCTTATATAGCTAAAACTTTAACAATAATGTTAATCTTCCACATCCTTCAAATATTTCACTTTGTATAGTGGAATGGTTTTCATATTTGAACGCTGCTGACATAGCTAAAACTTTAACAATAATGTTTATCTTTCACATCTTTCATACATCACATTTATTGTTTGTTATTAAAAGAAACGAATTCATACTAGTTTGCCTTACAAGAATTTTTAAAACAAAACCATGATCCCACATTAATTTAAAACAAACGCTCATTAAAATGCCTAGATAATAACAGTCTCTGATGTGAACATCAAACATAGCATATACTTAACAAATGTTGTCGACATATTCTTTACAGAAAATGTCAGATATTACGGAATGTTATTGATCGTTAAATGTCCTGAAATGATAATAAGCATAATCATATTAATTTATAAAACATTGATAAATATCCGGTGCTGTGACGCGTGTTTTTAAACTATTAACAAAAACGTTTATAATACTCTCTGAAATTTTCATTAGTGTTTTTATCATAAATAATATATCTATTGATAAAAATGAAACAAATTGTACTCCTTTTTAAACAGCTAACCATAAAATTGTGACATGTGTGACACATAGAAATAACCAGATTTTATGCCGCTTTCCAAAATATCAGTCTGTAGAAACAGTGTACTATTTGTATTTAATTAAGCACCGTCTCACGGAAAACAATTGTGTCACATTTCTGTCATAAGTGGCGCAAGAATGAAAGGAGGTATTTGTATCATGATACATGAGTATAAAAGCAGTAGTAGTAGCAGCAGCAGAAGTAATAGTAACAATAAAGATAGTAGAAGTAGTAGCAGCAGTAGTATTTGTAACAATAATGATAGTAGAAGTAGTAGTAGTAGCAGCAGTAGCAGTATTAGTAACAATAATGATAGTAGAAGTAGTAGTAGTAGCAGCAGCAGAAGTAATAGTAACAATAATAATAGTAAAAGTAGTAGCAGCAGTAGTATTAGTAACAATAATGATAGTAGAAGTAGTAGTAGTAGAAGCAGCAGTAGTATTAGTAACAATAATGATAGCAGAAGTAATTGTAGTAGTAGCAGCAGTAGTAATGTAACAATAATAATAGTAGAAGTAGTTGTAGTAGTAACAGCATTAATAATAATAACAATAATGATAGTAGAAGTAGTTGTAGTACTAGTAGCAGTAGTATAGTAACAATAATGATAGTAGAAATAGTTGTAGTAGTAACAGCAGTAGTATAGTTACAATAATGATAGTAGAAGTAGTTGTAGTAGTAGCAGCAATAGTATTAGTAACAATAATTATAGTAGAAATGTAATTGCAGTAGTAGCAGCAGTAATATAGTAACAATAATGATAGTAGAAGTAGTTGTAGTAGTAGCAGCAGTAGTATTAGTAACAATAATAATAGTAGAAGTAATTGCAGTAGTAGCAGCAGTAGTATAGTAGCAATAATGATAGTAGAAGTAGTAGCAGTAGCAGCAGCAGTAGTAATTGTAACAATAATAATAGTAGAAGTAATTGCAGTAGTAGCAGCAGTTATATAGTAACAATAATGATAGTAGAAGTAGTAATAATAGTTATTGTTTAGCTGCAGTACAAGAAGTAGAAGAAGTAATTTTAGCGTTACCAGTAAATGCAGTAACACGAGTTGTTGTTGTTGTAGCAGCCACAGTAGTAGTTATTGTAGTAGTAGTAGTAGCAATAGTTATTGTTTTGAAGCAGTATTAGAAGAAGTAGTTGTGGTTGTAGCGTTTATAGTAAAAATAAAAGCAGTTGTTGTTGTAGTAATTGTAGTAGAAATAGCAATGGTTGTTGTTTTGCAGCAGTATTGGAAATAGTTATAGTTGTAGCGTTAATCGTAGCAGTTGTTGTTGGTGATGTAGCAGTAGTAGTTGTTTTTGTTATTGTTGTGACAGTAGTAGTAATGATCGTTGTTTTGCGCCGTATTGGAAGACGTAGTAGTAGTAGTAGTTGTTGTAACGTTATTAGTAAAAGTAGTAGCAGTTGCTGTTGTAGATGTTGTATTAGAAGTTTTTTTTGCAGCAGTGGTAAGTAGCATTAGTAAATAAAGTATAATAATTTAAAAATGAGTTGTTGCTGTTTAAGCAGTCGTAGTAGTAGTAGTAGTAGTAATAGTTGTTGCAGCGTTAATAGTAAAGATTGTACTACTACTAAGTTCTACTTTTTGTAGCAGTAGTAGTACTTGTTGTTATTGTAGTTGTATAACTATTTATACAGCATCAACTACTATTACTACGACAACAACTACTACTACTACTACTACTACACTTACAACATCAATAAGTACTATTACTCCACCATCAACAGCAACAACTACTATTACTACAACAGCAACAACAACTACTACTACTACTTCTACTACTACTACTACTCCTAGAACAACAACAGCATCTACAACTTCTCATACTTCAACAGCAACAACTGCTACTACTCATACAACAAGAAATACAACAACAACAACTACTACTACATCAACAGCAACAACCACTTGTACTCCTATAACAACTACAACTACTCCTACAACAACGACAACAGCTACAACTACTCCTACAATAACAAAAACTACTACTACCACTACTTCTACAAGAACATCAGCAACAACTGCTACTACTCCTATAACTATAAATACAACAACAACTACTACAACTACTACTACCACAACAACTACTTTTCCTACATTAACAGCAACATCTACTAGTGCTACAATACCAACAACAAATATCACTACTTCTACTACTACTACTACTACTACTACTACCACTACTACTAACTACTACTATTACGACTACTACTACTACTACTACTACTACTACTACTACTACTACTACACTTACAACATCAATAAGTACTATTACTCCACCATCAACAGCAACAACTACTATTACTACAACAGCAACAACAACTACTACTACTACTTCTACTACTACTACTACTCCTAGAACAACAACAGCATCTACAACTTCTCATACTTCAACAGCAACAACTGCTACTACTCATACAACAAGAAATACAACAACAACAACTACTACTACATCAACAGCAACAACCACTTGTACTCCTATAACAACTACAACTACTCCTACAACAACGACAACAGCTACAACTACTCGTACAATAACAAAAACTACTACTACCACTACTTCTACAAGAACATCAGCAACAACTGCTACTACTCCTATAACTATAAATACAACAACAACTACTACAACTACTACTACCACAACAACTACTTTTCCTACATTAACAGCAACATCTACTAGTGCTACAATACCAACAACAAATATCACTACTTCTACTACTACTACTACTACTACTCCTACCACTACTACTAACTACTACTATTACGACTACTACTACTACTACTACTACTACTACTACTACTACACTTACAACATCAATAAGTACTATTACTCCACCATCAACAGCAACAACTACTATTACTACAACAGCAACAACTACTACTAATACTTCTACTACTACTACTACTCCTAGAACAACAACAGCATCTACAACTTCTCATACTTCAACAGCAACAACTGCTACTACTCATACAACAAGAAATACAACAACAACAACTACTACTACATCAACAGCAACAACCACTTGTACTCCTATAACAACTACAACTACTCCTACAACAACGACACCAGCTACAACTACTCCTACAATAACAAAAACTACTACTACCACTACTTCTACAAGAACATCAGCAACAACTGCTACTACTCCTATAACTATAAATACAACAACAAGTACTACAACTACTACTACCACAACAACTACTTTTCCTACATTAACAGCAACATCTACTAGTGCTACAATACCAACAACAAATATCACTACTTCTACTACTACTGCTACTACTACTACTACTACTACTACTACTACAACAACAATAAAAACTACTACATTTTCTACAACAACATCAACAACTACAATTACTCCAACAACAACAACTACTACTACTACTCCTACAACAACAACAACTACTACTATAACAACAACAACTACAACTACTACAACAACAACAGGAAATACTACTTTTATTACATCAACAGCAACAACAACTATTGCTACAACACCAACAACAAATACCACTACTTCTACAAATACTACTACAACTACAACAACAATAACTACTACTACTACTACTACTACTACTACTACTACTACTACTACTACTACTACTACTCATACGACTCCTACAACAACAACAACAACAACTACATCTATTACTACAGCAACAACAATTACTACTACTCCTTCGCCAACAGCAACAACAACTAATACTACAACAACAACTGTTACTACTCATACAATAATAATAACAACTACTACTTCTACAACAATAACTACTACTTTTGATTATAAAGAAACAACGAATACTATTGCTACAGCAACAACTATCATTACTACCAATTACTAAAACAACAACTGCAACTATTACTACTACTACTACTCCTACTACGTTTTATCCTACAACTACAACAACATCTACTACTCATACAACAACAACCATAACTACTACTACTACTACTTCTACTACAACAACAAGTATAACTACTTCTACTGCTTTAACAACAACAACAACAACAATGACTACTATTGGTACAACATTCACTATTACAACTACGAGTTACAAAAACTACAATAACAACTCCTAATATTACTACTACAACTACAACAATAAATTAAACAACAACTACTACAACTACTCCTATAACAACAACACCTACAACTACTCTAACAATAACAAAACTTACTATTTCTACTACTACTACTACTACTACTACTACTACTACTTCTAAAAGAACATCAACAAAAACTGCTACTCCTCCTACAACAACAAAGACAACAACAACTACTATTACTCCTACAACAACAAAGACAACAACAACTACTACTACTACTCCTACAACAACAACTACTTCTACTCCTACAACAACAAAAACTACTTCCACTACTTCTACAAGAACACAAACAACAACTTCTTCTACTACTTCTACAACAACAATAACAACTACAACTACTAAACCTACAACAACAAATACAACAACAACAACAATTACTACTATTTCTTTTACAACAACAGCAACAACTACTACTACTACTTATCCTACAACAACGAAACATACTACTACTCATATTACTATTATTACTTCTACAAGAACATCAACAACAACTGCTACTACTCCTGCAATAACAAATACAACAACAACTCCTATAACAACAACAACTACTACTATAACTACAACAGCCACTACTGCTACTCCGACAACAACAGCAACAACTGCTATTACTTCAACAACAACAACAACAACTTCTACTCCTACAACACCTACTATTACTACAACAACAACTACTTATTCTCCTATATCAACAGCAACAACAACTATTACTACAACAAAAACTACTACTACTACTCCTACAACAACAACTACAACTACTCCTACATCAACAACAACAACAACTATAACTACAACAACCACTACTACTACTACTCCTACAACAGCAACAACAACTACTACTACTACTACTACTCCTACAACAACAACAGCATCTACAACTTCTCATACTTCAACAGTAACAACTGCTACTACTCATACAACAACAACGACTTCTACTACATCAACAGCGACAACTTCTTTTACTCCAACAACAACAACCCCAACAACTACTACTACTACTACTACTCTACTTCTCTTACAACAACAGCAACAATAACTACAACAACTCCTACAATAACAACAACTACTGCTACCAATACTTCTACAAGAACATCAACAACAACTACTTCTACTCCTAAAACAACAAATACAACAACAACTACTACTACTACTACTCCTATAACAACAACAAAAACTACAGCTACTCCTACAGCAACAAAAATTACTACTTTTCCTACATAAACAGCAACAACTACTATTGCTACAACACCAACAACAAAAAACACTACTTCTACTACTACTAATACAACAACAGCAACAGCTACAATTACTCGTACAAAAACAACTACTACTACTACTCCTACAACAACATCAACAACCACCGTTACAACTCTTACAACAACAAATACAACAACAGCAATTACTACTTTTCCTACAACAACAACAACTACAACTTCTACTATAACAACAACAATTACAACTATTCCTACATCAACATCAACCACAAATACCACTACTTCTACTACTACTCCTACAACAACAACGACAACAACAACTGCTACTACTCCTACTACAACAACAACAATACTACTTATGCTTCAACAACAACTACTACTACACCTACAACAACAACAATAATAACTACTACTGCATTAACAACAACAACTACTTCTCCTACAACAAAACAAAAGCATCAAGTAATACGTCTTCTACAACAACAACTATTACAACTACTATTACTACAACAACAACACAACAACAGCAACAACAAATGCTACTATTACATCTACAACAACAATAACAACAACTACTACTTCGACTACTCATTCACATACAACAACAATTATTACTACTTCAACTACTACTACGTTTACTTCTACAAACAAACAACCACGAGTATTGCTATAACAACAACTACTGCTACTATTACTATTACTACTACTACTACTACTTCTACCACTACTATTACATCTACTACAACTCGGATTACAACAACAACTGCTACTTCTACTCCCACAACAGCAACAATTACAACTACTATTGCTACAACAACAATAGCAATATTTGCTTCACCTACAAAAAGACATCAACCATTATTGTTGCTACAACACCAACAACAAATACCACTACTACTACTAGTACTACTACAACTTCAACAACTACAACAACAACTACTACTACTAGTTCTTCTTCTACAACAACAACAACAACTATTATTACTCCTACAAAAAAAACCACAAACAACCACGAATATTGCTACAACTACAACTACTACTGCTACTACTACTTCTACTACTCCGATAATAATATAACAACTACAACTACTACTACAACAACAACAGTAGCAATTACGGTTGCTAAAACAACAACTTCTTCTACTCCTACCAAAATCAACGACAACTACGACTATTGCTACATCAACAACTACTACTGCTACTGCTACTACTACTACTACTCCGATAACAACAACAACAACTACTACTTCTACTACAACAATAACAATTATTGTTGCTACAGCAACAACTACTACTACTTCCTTTAGAAATACAACACTAACAACTGGTATTACTACTACTACAATAATAACAGTTACTGTTGCTACAGCAACAACTACTACTACAGTATGAGCGATAATTATTTTTGTAGCAGTAGTTGTAGTAGTAGTAGTAGTAGTAGTAGTAGTAGTAGTAGTAGTAGTAGTTGTTGTATATGCGGTAGTTGTTTTTGTAGTTATAGTAGCAGAAGTAGTAGTAGTAGAAGTAGTAGTAGTAGTTGTTGTTGTTGTTGTTGTTGCTGCTGTATCAGTACATTTGTAATAATAGTTGTTTTGTAGCACTAGTATTAGTTGTTGTTGTTATAATAGTAGTAGTAGTTGATGTTGTGGTGGTAGTAGTGGTAATAGTAGTTGTAGTAAAAGTCGTTGTTTTGTAACAGGTGTAGTAGTTGTTGTTGTTGTAGCAATACTATTAGTTATTGTTGTTGTAGTAGTAACATCGGTGGCTATTTATGTAATTGGTAGTTGAAGTAGTAGTAGTAGTGGTAGTAGTAGTTGTTGTTGTTGTAGTAGTAGTTGTAACAGTTATTTTTTATCAGTAGTATTTTGGAATGTAAACGTTGCTGTTGTTATCAGTAGCTGTTGTTGTATAAGTTGCTGCTGAAGTTAACATATCTATAAAACATTTGCTTATTGTTTACTTTGATTATTTAAATGAATACGGAAAAACATCCATCTGAGAGTTTTCCGTTTAATATTCGTCGGTAAAATTTCATTTGTACTAGAACATTCATTCCTGGAAGGTGATTTGAATAAATGTTGAGAAAATGTCTCACAATCGGTGTAATGTAAATAGTAATATCTACTTAAAATAACATGCTGACATTATTAAATATTGCTTTATTCGGTGTTAAATAATAACATCTTACCACAAACATATGTTAAATGTAATACATACGTACACAATACAGTATAAAACATTTTCCAAACTGCGCAGTTGTACTTCATCTCCTCCAAAATAGTCTTAATATACAGATTACTTTCCAATGTTAAATCATGCTTTAAAATACAATAAATGGCAATATTAGACTCAAACATGTTTACTAGATTCCTTAACGTTTTTAAGCATTCCTATTTACAATATTATCTTTTATGAATTTACAGGTAAACAGGTTGCATTCAGTGTTACCATCCCTACCAAACAATTCGTAAAGGGTGTTCCAACATTCAGCCACATCATGACAAACGTCGGAGAAGGGTACAACAAGGAGACAGGACAATTCTCGTGTCCCGTGGCCGGGGTGTATCAGTTCTCGTTCACGGTGTATTCTGCAAGTAGTTCAGCAGATGTGTACTGTTTTATCAGACTGAATGGTTCTAATAAAGTGCGCGGTGGAGCTAACAAGACAAAGCATTCATCCCATACAGTAACAGTCACATTGGTATTACAGCTGGGTGACGTGGTAGATCTAGGCAGCTGTCACGACTGGGGTAATGTCCATACAGCAGCAGGACGCAACGTGTTTAATGGTGTCTTGATATTGGAAACCTGAGTGTCAGGCTTGTTTTGTACCAAATAAAGTAACTAACTTTGCCATGATATCCACGAAACGTGGTAAATGTAAAAGTTATTGAGATGTTTTGCTTAATATGCAGAAAAAAGGAAATAACCCATAATTATTTGCAATTCAACTAGTTGCCAGTGAAAACATATACAAAACAAGAATACATATATATGCATCAGTATGAATTTGTAGGTGATGACTAGTGTTATTATATTTAAACGTTTAAAAAGTATTTAATGGTATCATTCTATTGCTCCATCGTTTGCGTCGTATCCATCTTATTGACATATAATTGGATTTTTGTATAACAGTTAATGTCTTCTACGGCTTTTAAACTCACACTTTTTTTTTATGAAATAAGATCATTTAAATACAAATGAGTATTTTACTGGGCTGTCTGGTTCATATTACACATTATTACATAGTTTACGGTGCAGGGGTGTAATAAACCCACTACATTATGACTTCCCCGATTATATAACTGACGTCAATTTGTCATGGTAAAATGACGTTATTTTGCAACGTTACGTCTCACACCACAATTAAATTTCCCAAAGGACTCCATTGTTACATTATTGTCAACAACACTTTGAAAAATCCAAATCTGCAGCATGTGTCTGGGCTCAAAATCTTGACTCGTTCAATATCTGCAAATATAAACAAAAAAATAAATATGTTGACCATGTTGTTTTTTTTTAAATTCAAAGTTTTTGAAGGACCTGTCAATTTCCAGAGAAATAATACGCCAACAATTCATCACCAATACCATTCGACCCATCAAATCTAAACTGTCACAGAATTGTCTAGAAACCTGGTATCAGCATCAAATTTTCAGTGGTGATTTCTAAAGTATTGACCATTTAACACATCATAAGAATAAATAAATCAAAGCAATGTAAAGTCCTGAAAATAAAGCAAAAGGAAATTATAATTTTATTACTACCTCCTTCATCTTGAGATAATAGTGGCGTGAGTCCGTTACGTCATACGACGAATGACGAAAACATTCGTTCCTAACGTTAATGATGTTATGTTAAATAAATGGTAAATGAATAAATGGATTATTTTTTTTAGTTATTTGATCAAAAGAATCTTACATTCGTGCTTATTTATTATTGAAATTATTAAAAGTTTTGGCAAAATTGATATGACACTCGATAGAGCCTCGCTTAGTATATTTTAATCAACTTGTTTAATAAAATCAAATATAAATTAGCACGACTCTAATATTCTTACCTGATGGTGATCAGTTTATACGAGCGCAATGTTTTCATTGCAATAAATATGTTTTGTTGTGTAACCGTGTGTCTGTATATTTCATGCCAGAGTTAGTATATCACTGTGCTTCTAATAAGGTAATAATTTATGAAAGATTTGATTAATAAATAAAATAGGAGTTTAAGAACAACGGTATCTTCTAGTTGACGTACATGTCAGTACGGTCTCCTTTTCCAGAAAGGGCTTTGTATAGGCAGTATAGCTTTTTGTACAGTGAATAATGTAACTGGAAGGTTAAAATTGTCCACTGGACAGCAGTTTATCTGGTTTATGTAGTGCACGTGATCCAGTTATAGAGCATCGGATTCAGGATCGGAGGGCTGTAGGTTCGATCCTCCGCCACGGCTATGTGTGGTGCCTTGTGAAATACACTTTAACCGCGTAGTTCCAGGAAAACATCGACCGTGATTTGTTCAATTTATAAGAATTTGATTCAGAATCGATGTAAAATAAATAAGTTTAGATCTATTCCCATGAGTATTTATGTCAATGTGGAATATTGCAAAAGATCCCGGGCGGGTCGCGCTGAACACATATAGCTATAACTTTCCTAGTATTCACAAAATCTCAATTTCTCGTCATCATTGAACATATTCACTATTAATTGACTTCATTCGGTATATAATGATGAACTTATTCACTATTTATTGACCTCATTGCGTATATAATGAACATATTCACTATTAATTGACCTCATGCATATATAATGATGAACCTATTCACTATTAATTATTGACCTCATTGCATATATAATGATGAACATATTCACTATTAATTGACCTCATTGCGTATATAATGAACATATTCACTATCAACTATCCTCATTCCATATATAATGAACAAATTCATTTGAAATCAGAACAGATTTTTATTCATTGGTAAAGAATAAAATGGGAAATAATTAAAATAAATGAAGAGCATTTCAAGAAGTTGACATGTTAAGTGAAACTGGGGTCTGTTATATATATACCAAAACAATTAGATAAAGATAAAAAATAAAGAAAATTTCACAGTATTTCAATATATGATGCCATAATTCACAGGTACAAACAATGCGGTTTTTAAGATAAATAAATACAAATATCATAGATCTTTATTTAAATCTCAGCATGGTTAAAACACAATACATATATAATACAAAACATTTTATTCAACAATACACCATGCCATCCTATTAAGAATTATAAGAGACTACATTTAAAACATGCTCGTGTCCTTCGTGGTCGAATGGTCTGAGGCGCTGTCTTAGAATCACCAATTACTTGCGGAAGGACGGTGATTCTGCTCAGATTCATTCTAAGGTTTTTCTTCACCAATACAGCTGGATATGCCATATATAACCGGACATAAGTTGAAAAGAGCATTAACCCCAATTCAAAATAAATAAATAAAAACGGTAAAAGCATATTTTAAACCAATTAATCACACATGTATATCACATTACCGGTTATATATTTGTAAGTTGATATAATAGTAAGCACAATACGCATTTTAACAGCCATATGCGTGGTAAAAAATAGAAGTGGTATTATGATTGCTGACGGGCAGTGGAGAGTCTTTGTCAATGTCTGGAGATGGAATACAGCAGAGTGATAATTCCGGAGGTGGGTGGGAGGGTGTTGGTATTCAGCTATGGGTGTGACTTAACTCATCTCACTCTCTTGTACTTATCCCTTATCATTGTGGCTCTCCCTTATTATTGTACTTGCCCCTTATCATTGTGGCTGTCCTTTATCATTGTGGCTTTCCCCCATCATTGTACTTGTCCCTTTTCATTGAGGTTGTCCCTTATCATTGAACTTGTCCCTTAGTATGTATCTATCCCTTATTATTGTACTTGTCCTTTATCATTGTGGCTGTCCCTTATCATTGTACTGGTCCCTTATCATTGTACTTGTCCCTTATCATTGTGGATATCTCTCATCATTGTGGCTGTCCTTTATTAGTGTTGCCGTCTCTTATCATTGTACTTTTCCCTTATCATTGTGGCTGTCCCTTATCATTGAACTTGTCTCCAAGTTTGTATCTATCCCTTCTTATTGTACTTGTCCTTTATCATTGTGACTGTCCCTTATCATTGTACTTGTCCCTTATCATTGTTCTTGTCCCTTATCATTGTGGATATATGTCATCATTGTGGCTGTCCTTTATCAGTGTTGCCGTCTCTTATCATTGTACTTTTCCCTTATCATTGTAGCTGTCCCTTATCATTGTACTTTTCCCTTATCATTGTAGCTGTCCCTTATTATTGTACTTGTCCCTTATCATTGTACTTGTCCCTTATCATTGTACTTGTCGCTTATTATTGTACTTGTCCCTTATCATTGTAGCTGTCCCGTATCATTGTGACTGTCCCTTATCATTGTGACTGTCCCTTATCATTGTACTTTTCCCGTATCATTGTGACTGTCCCTTATCATTGTACTTTTCCCTTATCATTGTTGCTGTCCTTTATCATTGTGACTGTCCCTTATCATTGTACTTGTCCCTTATCATTGTGGCTGTCCCGTATCATTGTGACTGTCCCTTATCATTGTACTTTTCCCTTATCATTGTGACTGTCCCATATCATTGTACTTGTCCCTTATCATTGTACTTGTACCTTATCAGAGTGGATGTCTCTCATCATTGTGGTCCTTTACCATTGTGACTGTCCCTTATCATTGTACTTGTCCCGTATCATTGTGACTGTCCTTTATCATTGTACTTGTCCTTTATCATTGTACTTGTCCCTTATCAGAGTGGATGTTTCTCATCATTGTGGTCCTTTATCATTGTAGCTGTCCCTTATCATTGTACTTGTCCCTTATCATTGTGGCTGTCCCTTATCATTGTGGCTTTCCTAATGTATTTGCTCTTATCAGTGTACTTGTCCCTTATCAGTGTGGCTGTCCCTTATCATTGTACTTGTCCCTTAGTATGTACCTTTCTCTTATTATTGTACATTTCCCTTATCATTGTGGATGCCCCTTATCAGTGTGGCTGTCCTTTATCATTGTGGCTGTCCTTTACTATTGTACTTTTTCCTTATCATTGTGGCTGTTCCTTATCATTGTACTTGTCCCTTATCATTGTGGCTTTCCTTTATCAGTGTGGCTTTCCCTTATCATTGTAACATTCCCTTATCATTGTGGGTGTCCCTTATCATTGTACTTGTCCCTTATCATTGTTGTTGTCCTTTACCATTGTACGTGTCCCTTAGTATGTTACTGTTCTTTATCATTGTGGTTGTCCCTTATCATTGTACTTGCCCCTTAGTATGTACCTGTCCCTTATCATTGTTGCTGTCCCTTATCATTGTACTTGTCCCGTATCATTGTGGCTGTCCCGTATCATTGTGGCTGTCCCTTACTATTTTACTTGTTCCTCATCATTGTGGCTGTCCCTTATCATTGTACTCGTCATGTTACAATTTCATCATTATGATCACCAATGAGGCCTCCGTGAGCGCAGTCTAAATATCACTTATCTCTCACCGCTACGGTTGTGCTTGAATTTAAATTTGAAAATCCTATCTGTATGACCATGGTTGGTCAGCTCATTTATAAACTACAAAACTGGATTATTTGTATGGGGTTCTATGCATTATTTCAACAGTAGTCCCGTTATTCAAAGGCGCATCTAATAATCATTCCTGGGAGCTGCAAGACAGTTAGCAGAACTGGATACCTTACCTCTGCAAGTCGCTGACTACTTCCCTGTATACTCAAAGGAGTGAAACTAAATGCTGTAGAAGAAAGAGACGGTGATCGGGGTTGGGATCAAAACTCACAACCCATGGGACGACAGTTAGACACGTTATCGACTGAGCTAGACATGTAAGTAGCTTCATTAATAAGTCAATAAAATGCTCTGTATCTGACATGTTAACAGTAATATTAACAAGTGGTCGAATTTCAATTGATAAACAGTCCTATAAGACTATCGTATACACATGTTATGATCAGAGATATTCAGCTGTGGCAGCCATCTTGGATTTTATACATATCTGAATACTGTACAAGACCAACAAGATATTTAGTGCAACATTCCTGTCGCGTCCATCAGTTTTGGGGAGTATAAGCTCTATCGAGGCTTGCACCGTGCAACTGGTGGATACGAAAACGGTAACAAGAAATAGTAAATAATCTTGACCTGTGACCTACTGATCTTAAAATGAATGAAGTCCTGAAAATAAAGCAAAAGGAAATTATAATTTTATTACTACCTCCTTCATCTTGAGATAATAGTGGCGTGAGTCCGTTACGTCATACGACGAATGACGAAAACATTCGTTCCTAACGTTAATGATGTTATGTTAAATAAATGGTAAATGAATAAATGGATTATTTTTTTTAGTTATTTGATCAAAAGAATCTTACATTCGTGCTTATTTATTATTGAAATTATTAAAAGTTTTGGCAAAATTGATATGACACTCGATAGAGCCTCGCTTAGTATATTTTAATCAACTTGTTTAATAAAATCAAATATAAATTAGCACGACTCTAATATTCTTACCTGATGGTGATCAGTTTATACGAGCGCAATGTTTTCATTGCAATAAATATGTTTTGTTGTGTAACCGTGTGTCTGTATATTTCATGCCAGAGTTAGTATATCACTGTGCTTCTAATAAGGTAATAATTTATGAAAGATTTGATTAATAAATAAAATAGGAGTTTAAGAACAACGGTATCTTCTAGTTGACGTACATGTCAGTACGGTCTCCTTTTCCAGAAAGGGCTTTGTATAGGCAGTATAGCTTTTTGTACAGTGAATAATGTAACTGGAAGGTTAAAATTGTCCACTGGACAGCAGTTTATCTGGTTTATGTAGTGCACGTGATCCAGTTATAGAGCATCGGATTCAGGATCGGAGGGCTGTAGGTTCGATCCTCCGCCACGGCTATGTGTGGTGCCTTGTGAAATACACTTTAACCGCGTAGTTCCAGGAAAACATCGACCGTGATTTGTTCAATTTATAAGAATTTGATTCAGAATCGATGTAAAATAAATAAGTTTAGATCTATTCCCATGAGTATTTATGTCAATGTGGAATATTGCAAAAGATCCCGGGCGGGTCGCGCTGAACACATATAGCTATAACTTTCCTAGTATTCACAAAATCTCAATTTCTCGTCATCATTGAACATATTCACTATTAATTGACTTCATTCGGTATATAATGATGAACTTATTCACTATTTATTGACCTCATTGCGTATATAATGAACATATTCACTATTAATTGACCTCATGCATATATAATGATGAACCTATTCACTATTAATTATTGACCTCATTGCATATATAATGATGAACATATTCACTATTAATTGACCTCATTGCGTATATAATGAACATATTCACTATCAACTATCCTCATTCCATATATAATGAACAAATTCATTTGAAATCAGAACAGATTTTTATTCATTGGTAAAGAATAAAATGGGAAATAATTAAAATAAATGAAGAGCATTTCAAGAAGTTGACATGTTAAGTGAAACTGGGGTCTGTTATATATATACCAAAACAATTAGATAAAGATAAAAAATAAAGAAAATTTCACAGTATTTCAATATATGATGCCATAATTCACAGGTAAAAACAATGCGGTTTTTAAGATAAATAAATACAAATATCATAGATCTTTATTTAAATCTCAGCATGGTTAAAACACAATACATATATAATACAAAACATTTTATTCAACAATACACCATGCCATCCTATTAAGAATTATAAGAGACTACATTTAAAACATGCTCGTGTCCTTCGTGGTCGAATGGTCTGAGGCGCTGTCTTAGAATCACCAATTACTTGCGGAAGGACGGTGATTCTGCTCAGATTCATTCTAAGGTTTTTCTTCACCAATACAGCTGGATATGCCATATATAACCGGACATAAGTTGAAAAGAGCATTAACCCCAATTCAAAATAAATAAATAAAAACGGTAAAAGCATATTTTAAACCAATTAATCACACATGTATATCACATTACCGGTTATATATTTGTAAGTTGATATAATAGTAAGCACAATACGCATTTTAACAGCCATATGCGTGGTAAAAAATAGAAGTGGTATTATGATTGCTGACGGGCAGTGGAGAGTCTTTGTCAATGTCTGGAGATGGAATACAGCAGAGTGATAATTCCGGAGGTGGGTGGGAGGGTGTTGGTATTCAGCTATGGGTGTGACTTAACTCATCTCACTCTCTTGTACTTATCCCTTATCATTGTGGCTCTCCCTTATTATTGTACTTGCCCCTTATCATTGTGGCTGTCCTTTATCATTGTGGCTTTCCCCCATCATTGTACTTGTCCCTTTTCATTGAGGTTGTCCCTTATCATTGAACTTGTCCCTTAGTATGTATCTATCCCTTATTATTGTACTTGTCCTTTATCATTGTGGCTGTCCCTTATCATTGTACTGGTCCCTTATCATTGTACTTGTCCCTTATCATTGTGGATATCTCTCATCATTGTGGCTGTCCTTTATTAGTGTTGCCGTCTCTTATCATTGTACTTTTCCCTTATCATTGTGGCTGTCCCTTATCATTGAACTTGTCTCCAAGTTTGTATCTATCCCTTCTTATTGTACTTGTCCTTTATCATTGTGACTGTCCCTTATCATTGTACTTGTCCCTTATCATTGTTCTTGTCCCTTATCATTGTGGATATATGTCATCATTGTGGCTGTCCTTTATCAGTGTTGCCGTCTCTTATCATTGTACTTTTCCCTTATCATTGTAGCTGTCCCTTATCATTGTACTTTTCCCTTATCATTGTAGCTGTCCCTTATTATTGTACTTGTCCCTTATCATTGTACTTGTCCCTTATCATTGTACTTGTCGCTTATTATTGTACTTGTCCCTTATCATTGTAGCTGTCCCGTATCATTGTGACTGTCCCTTATCATTGTGACTGTCCCTTATCATTGTACTTTTCCCGTATCATTGTGACTGTCCCTTATCATTGTACTTTTCCCTTATCATTGTTGCTGTCCTTTATCATTGTGACTGTCCCTTATCATTGTACTTGTCCCTTATCATTGTGGCTGTCCCGTATCATTGTGACTGTCCCTTATCATTGTACTTTTCCCTTATCATTGTGACTGTCCCATATCATTGTACTTGTCCCTTATCATTGTACTTGTACCTTATCAGAGTGGATGTCTCTCATCATTGTGGTCCTTTACCATTGTGACTGTCCCTTATCATTGTACTTGTCCCGTATCATTGTGACTGTCCTTTATCATTGTACTTGTCCTTTATCATTGTACTTGTCCCTTATCAGAGTGGATGTTTCTCATCATTGTGGTCCTTTATCATTGTAGCTGTCCCTTATCATTGTACTTGTCCCTTATCATTGTGGTTGTCCCTTATCATTGTGGCTTTCCTAATGTATTTGCTCTTATCAGTGTACTTGTCCCTTATCAGTGTGGCTGTCCCTTATCATTGTACTTGTCCCTTAGTATGTACCTTTCTCTTATTATTGTACATTTCCCTTATCATTGTGGATGCCCCTTATCAGTGTGGCTGTCCTTTATCATTGTGGCTGTCCTTTACTATTGTACTTTTTCCTTATCATTGTGGCTGTTCCTTATCATTGTACTTGTCCCTTATCATTGTGGCTTTCCTTTATCAGTGTGGCTTTCCCTTATCATTGTAACATTCCCTTATCATTGTGGGTGTCCCTTATCATTGTACTTGTCCCTTATCATTGTTGTTGTCCTTTACCATTGTACGTGTCCCTTAGTATGTTACTGTTCTTTATCATTGTGGTTGTCCCTTATCATTGTACTTGCCCCTTAGTATGTACCTGTCCCTTATCATTGTTGCTGTCCCTTATCATTGTACTTGTCCCGTATCATTGTGGCTGTCCCGTATCATTGTGGCTGTCCCTTACTATTTTACTTGTTCCTCATCATTGTGGCTGTCCCTTATCATTGTACTCGTCATGTTACAATTTCATCATTATGATCACCAATGAGGCCTCCGTGAGCGCAGTCTAAATATCACTTATCTCTCACCGCTACGGTTGTGCTTGAATTTAAATTTGAAAATCCTATCTGTATGACCATGGTTGGTCAGCTCATTTATAAACTACAAAACTGGATTATTTGTATGGGGTTCTATGCATTATTTCAACAGTAGTCCCGTTATTCAAAGGCGCATCTAATAATCATTCCTGGGAGCTGCAAGACAGTTAGCAGAACTGGATACCTTACCTCTGCAAGTCGCTGACTACTTCCCTGTATACTCAAAGGAGTGAAACTAAATGCTGTAGAAGAAAGAGACGGTGATCGGGGTTGGGATCAAAACTCACAACCCATGGGACGACAGTTAGACACGTTATCGACTGAGCTAGACATGTAAGTAGCTTCATTAATAAGTCAATAAAATGCTCTGTATCTGACATGTTAACAGTAATATTAACAAGTGGTCGAATTTCAATTGATAAACAGTCCTATAAGACTATCGTATACACATGTTATGATCAGAGATATTCAGCTGTGGCAGCCATCTTGGATTTTATACATATCTGAATACTGTACAAGACCAACAAGATATTTAGTGCAACATTCCTGTCGCGTCCATCAGTTTTGGGGAGTATAAGCTCTATCGAGGCTTGCACCGTGCAACTGGTGGATACGAAAACGGTAACAAGAAATAGTAAATAATCTTGACCTGTGACCTACTGATCTTAAAATGAATGAAGTCATCTATGTACAATACCAACCAATCTGCAAAATGTGAGGTCGTAAGGCTAAACCAGAGACACAAGTCACAGGTCAAACAGTTCCCGAGTTCCCTGTCAAAACACGATTTCTATAAATTACCACTGTGACCTTGACCTTTGGTTTATCGGTCTTAAATGGAAAGTGGCCATCTATTTTCAATGATAAACAACTCTGCAAAGTTTCAGGACTATATGACGATGCGGTATCGATTTTTCGTGCGTAAACCACCCTTCTATAATGACCTTTGACCTACCATTCTTAAAATGAATATGTGTGATCTACATACCAAGAACCACTCTGCAAAGAATGTTGGACCAAGCTGTGTTGAGTTGTCGCTCAGAAAATCGTGACAGTTTACAAAGGACCGATAAAATTAAAACCAATATACTCCCAACCCCAGGGGTTCACAAAATGAAATCACATTTATTGTTTTAGTAGTTTTATTAAGTTGCTTTTACAAAATTCTTGATTTCTGTACATATCATCATTTCATCAATATACATATGAACTGGTAGCATAACAAATACATAATTTGTCACTAACTGGTGACATATCAAAGAAAGAGATGGGTTAATGTAACACCATGGGATATAATGGACTTAGGTAGAGACTGGACTCGAAACTGCACGTGACTTGCTTAAAGAAAACTAGAAATAGTCTGTCACTCTGAATGGTGCGCGTGCTATTCATTGGAAACCATTTTTTGTTACCGAAAATTTAAGTCGAAATTTAAAACTATTGTCCATGTATAAAGATAGACTATTATAATTTTTATTTTGAGGTATTAGCCAAGCAGGTAATCGCATCATCTTACATGTTCATGAGAGATAATGCAGGTAACCGTATCAAGAAAGTTTAGCAATACACCTCATATTATATACATTTGTGTTAAATGATAAGTGAAAACACAAAATCAACGAAAAACATCAACCTCGTCAGACATTAGATAGTGTTTGAGTTTAATTTAAAGACTCATTGAACTTCCGAATCGATCGCTTATAGTATTAATTTAAGTCAGTTTTACTTTTCCAAATGATAGGATACATGTTTATTTGATCACTGAGAGAATTTGCAAACGAAATAAAGTAACGCACATTATAAGTACATAATTAAGAACGGGCTCTGTTTATAAATTAATGTTCGTCTCTTTCAGATAAACGCCTTCGGCAGAAAACGGGGACTAACGAAGTTTGTTCGGAAACGCGTTGGTCGGTAATATATGATCAATTCACTTCAGAGAGAAACATAGATATGGGGAACTGTAGGGAATGCAGTTAAAAATTAAGTAACCGCTTGCGGTTAGACGGTTTTTAAGAACATTCCCATTATTCCCCTCAACGTATAAATGGACTGTAACCGGAGCTGAATTATTGCACGTAAGCGACGAATCGTTCATATAAAATTAAAAATAAAATTATTTTTCCAATAACTGTACAAAACAAACCAACCTTGGTAACATCTCTATACTGACTGCGATAAAGTGATTGTGACGTAATAGCGCGAGCAATAGTATCACGCGCATATGCAAAGGAGGATCCTCAGCAATAGTTAATAGACCAAACTAGTATTCCGTACTCATTGTTTTTCAGTGCCCATAAATAATATAATGCGTACTACGTTCGATACAGTTTCATTGCAGACATCAATATATCTTTTTAATAAATGAAAACCCAATTACGATACATATATTAGTGAAACCATAACTAATCTTGTTAATGAACCCTTATCTAACTTTCTTAATCCGCACACTACCACCGCAGTATTCATTTGTGTACTTCCGAACACTGGCGGAGGTACAGTCGGAAAGCATGACGGAATTACAAAAATGTAAACAAAAGTTAAAAGCTTGGTCCGCTACAGATTTCGATCGAAGTTATTTATTTTCTCGCTTTTTTTAAAACAGTCACTTAGGGGTCAACATGACTGGTTTTCCTATAAACACATTTATAGTTACAATCATTTTTGTTATTATCAAAAAGTGAATTTGGATGTTTAATGAGGCTTTATATAAACTACATTCTGTCGAAGAACGCATATGTTGTAATTAGAAATACACAACATCAGGTTTTTATGTCCAGTAATCACTAAAAGATGGAATAAATTTTATAATATATAAGTCGTGTTTTGTGAACTTTTTTTAAAAAATTAGTTTATATGCAAAAAAAAAACAAAACAAACATGTGTATCGTTAGGATATTCTTATAAAAATGTTTGATTTCAAATGATATAGTAAAAATGTTATATTTTGAAATGAATAAAGTTCTGTCCTGCTTTGTAACTTCATATGTTAGACTTAATATCTATCACCGATGTAATAAATATAATCAAAGTTTTGTTATAACTGTTAAGTGTTTTGTTCACTTAATGCAGTAAAGATGGACAATATTAGTTTGATTATTTTCAAGTTTATAGTGGTGGAATGGTGTTTGACACCATTTTCAACGCATTACAGGTTATATATGACAACCATCACTTATGTTGGTTAGAATCATCTCAGATACGTATAGATTAATCTAAATAGAGTCACACCGTCCTTCAGCAAGTATCTGTCAAACTATCTCACATAGAACTCTAAGACACAGCTAAGTTTGAATCAATGACACCTCAGCCGTTAAAAAAGTCGAGACAAATTAAAATATTTATTGCGTGTAACAATCACGATGAAGGAATACATAACCAAATTATATATACAACGTATATACAATATGGAACATATAGAAATACGTTTTCACAATTTAAAACTTTATATAATTGTAAATATGGTAACGAAAATATATTGTTGAATGAAATAGCCTATGTAATTCGGTTGATAATAAAGACAGTGATATCTTGCCGCAGATCGGTAGTGCAAATGCTGGCATAACATATACTGCAAGGAGACAGACTGGCCAACCCCCAGTTATTGTGCAATTTACATTAGCAGATACATTCATGTTATGGAGACAAAACGATTTAAACACTTTTCTATGTGGATTGTGTTACCGTGGAAATCCTAGACCTTATTGTGTATAGAACAAAGAACAAAATTCAACTATGTAGAGAGACGTGAAGGAAAATATAATTAAATGTTGAAAGCTTAGCATATAGTCAGGTAACCTGACCAACTTCATTCCGTTACCCTCCATTACGAAGGTCAGATATTGGCTGGCGCCATTTTTATTTTCGTTTTTGTAAACAAACTCTCAACGTGCTTTTCTGATGCTACATATAATTTTTTTTTTCAATATATGGAGCAAAAGTAAGTGATACCGTTGCGGGGAATCAATGCACATGATCATATTCTTTCGACTGCAATTAAGATGTTTGCACTGAAATTATGACCGATGGGTCAAATTTTTAATGGGTCCAATGGTCTTATTTGGCGTGGCCTTCTCTTCTGACACATTTTTCTCAATAGCCCAAGGCACGACCTTTTGTTTGATACCCATTAATTAAAAAGGCCACTAGTATTTTTGAAATTTGAGTTGTTTTATTATTTTATCATCCCACCCATCTAATTTCATTAATACCATAACTGACGAAGTATGGTTCCTTTCCTCAAGGACCTCTACAATTCCTTGCTTTCTTCGTTTATACTTGTTTGCCAAAATACAAAATTGATTGTCATTTTCTATGCAAAACTAGCTTTACTTTCTAAATATTTAAATCACATGTTTACAAAAGTCATATTTAAAAGCATGTTAAATTTAGACATGGTTTGTTGATAACACAATAATCTTGCTGGCTGCTGTCCTTCAGTTAAGACTATGGACACTGGGTTCGAATCCTAGGAGATTAAAACACACGTCATCAATACCATAGCTTTAGAAGCATGTTTCTTTTTTTATTACTTTATTTTATTTTTCAATGGTAAAATGAAAACCTTTTTAATGTTGACATTGACCCACCTACACATGTATGCTTTAGGCAATTTATGCATTATGCCTGTGATGTTCCAATCCCGGCTTAGCACAGTTTGTTAATGTATGATACCGAGTTATTTAGATGGCAACTCATACTGTGAAATTGGAGCTGTTTTTTCTTATTGATATCACCTCAACCATTGGAGTTGCAAATGTCAGCGAGCTAAACATATACATGTACTTTAATGTAAAAATGGATATCATGCTTTTAATGGAAGTCCTGTCTGAAAGATGTGACCATGTGTTAGGTTAAGGAAAGTAGGCTCGTCTCCCAGGGGATTGATAATTTCATCTATACCATAGCCTAAGAAGTAAAACCTGTTCATATGTACAAACCAGACCCTGTTGTAATAAAGATTGTCTGTTATATGATTGTTTAAAGAATTATTAACATTTTTTATAGTTATCATTTTTTATGTCTTTAGTTAGAAATGATTGAAAGAATGTCATGTTTTTACTTTGCAAATACATCGGTAAAATGAGGGAGAACACTTAGTTCACCTACTGCGAAAACCCTTCTGGAAGAGTCAAAGAAACAGATCAAGTATAATTTTATTATAGCTTGTTATTTTAAACAGTGAGAAAGTTTGTCAGTGACTTACAGAATGATAGTGGTTTTACTCAGACTAACGCAGAACTCTTTCTTAAATTAGTACATGCATTTGAGGTATTTCTCAGCTATTATATCTGCCTGTCATATATGACCTACTGGTATTCTGTGTAAAAATGGTATGATGGAAGTTTCCGTTTTCTCCGGATTCTCTTGTCAGACGATGCACCAGCACCAGCGGCTGGGACATCTTTGCATTTTTCCCACAGGGGAATTTCTTGCTAGCCTGAAAATAAAAAAATAGTTATGTACTTGTTTTGTATATGTGTGCACAGTCATATGTGTATGATGATATATGCTTAATTATGTATCTGTGCATACCAATAGTCTCAACACCAACGGTAACTTACTGAAGTTATATCGGCGTCTGCTGCAGGACTAAGTAGCTGTCAGAACAGAGTTTTTACCATCTGGTAGTGGGGACTCGTCCAATTTGTCATCACAGGAAAAACTTTTTTCCTAGACTTAAATAAAAAGAGAAGAAATATGTACTTTTTGTATGTGAGTGCATTATGATAATATATGCCTATATATATATATACACACATAACATTAGTCGTATCACTAACGGTAATCACAAGGGATAAGCTACAAAAATGCCTGTCCATGCTGTCGGGGTTTCAATCTTGGTTGTGGCTGTGTTACAAGGGAGCTCACAGGGATTTTGAAAATAATTCTCTTATCAATATTTATTTCAAATTAAAGATAACAATATGGCTGTGTGATTCAAACACGCACCTGTATAACCATGGTGCAGAATTGGAGCATGTATGCCCTTGCAAAAATAAGATTAGGATGAGCTGTAATATACAATATGACAAATGTTGTCTCAGATTAATCTTAGTGCATGGACTGCTCGGCCGGTTGTGTTGAATTTTTCGACATGGTTTAAGGATAGCCAAATAGAATTGTATTACGTTAAAAATAGTAAGTTGTATACTTTGTGATTTAAGGTCATTTGAGTACGTTAACTCCCCAAATATCTCTCAACATATGGTCTTTGGTGGCAAAGGACCAGGCTTCTGTTTCACCAACATTTTTTCCTAAATACATGCATTAAAGTTTAACTAAGTTTTGACTTTTTATTTATCTAAAATATAATTAATATCAATAAATATGCAGGTTTACTTGAACCAGTCTAAAAATCATGATCACCTGACTTACTTTCTTATTTATAAGTTTTTAAGTAGTTAAGAATAAATATTATGTTGATTAAACAGGAGCCTGGTGGTGTAGGTGAAATGAGCTCACCAGTGACATTTTATATTTTTATAGTTACTCACCAATGGACACTCCAATAATGTGCAATATTACTAGCAATATTAGGTAAATGGTAGCCACTGTCTGTACAGTATAATTCGCCTTCATTAACTGATCCAGTTCCAGGTGGTTGAGCATGCGTATGACAATTCATTATAAGGTAATGCATATGACTTAGAACATGCAAACTTCATGTCACCACCTGGACGTTTTGCATATCTCTGTGGCTAAAGCTTCTGCACCCTGGAAATCCTGTCTTACCAAGGCTTGTCTCAATATATCAACTCTTTGTATAACGCGTCTGGGTTTGGAAAAGTAAAGTAAATATTCAAATAAATGATAAAAAAGTAGCATGCTTCTAAAGCTATGGTGTCGATGATATATGTATTAATTTCCTTATGTAAATCCGCTAATGTGGTTCGAAATATTGTCAAAATGGTTAACAAAACATTTCAATTCTTGCTTCGTATCAGTATAGCAAATATTGGCATAGCATATACTGTAATAATATATCATTGGTGTTTAAAAGTTGCTTTTATTTGTTTTAACTTATTGGTGTATTAAAGAGCGTTTTTGGACACTTAGGGGTGTCATTGCATTGTCAAATAGCCAACAAACCGCGACCCCCCAGTTAGTGTGCATTTTATGAGCAGATATGCTTTTAAAAAGAAAACCTATTATATGATATTGTTTTTACCGTTGAAATCCTTTTATAATGTGACCATTCGTAACATTTGATTAACAAAATTACACATATATGTGTATTGTGTTGTTTGCCTCGGTGTTATCTACGTTTATCATTGTACTACAGTGCAGTTCTAGCAAACACAAAGGGGCATTACACGTACAGGTTAAGTATACTATTTCACACAGAAAAGCTTCCCTTGTATCCTGTGATTCCAGTTTGCAAATATTGCAACTCACTTTTGATATATATATATATATAAGTAAAGCTACACAAACTATAGGCGTAGGAGACATGTTCAAACAGTGGGGTGGGGGCATATTCTTTCTCATATATTGCTCACCTTAGGTTGGCCCCCCAAATAATTGAAAAGCTGCTACGCCATTGGAAACGATGTATTAATGTATTGTATGATCAGTATACTAAGACTAACCCTTAGAAGGAATAATACATGTTACAATTAATATCGATATGTTCCGTTAAGCGATATTATTTTTTGAGTGTGTCTCCTAATTTTGTTTTGCACCAGGTATTTGTTACTCCGTCTTCAGAAGGACCCACACAAAACGGAATATAGAGGGATTTTAGTGCAGGTAGTGGGTTCTTACAGGTACCAAACAAACGTCTCTGCCGTGTCATAGAGGTGCGAGTGTTTTACTTTGCGCCCAAAATACCCGGATTATAGCGTTGCTTTCATTCTTTAACTTAGTTAATACTAATTTATTTTAGCTCGACTGCGATGAAAGCTCAGAGCTTATATGAACCGCTCACGAGTCCGTTTCCTGGGTAGAACCAGTACTGAGTGTTGTTTTGTGAGAGGCCTCGGGTCTACCGAGGGATTCAATCAGCAACACTATATCCATTACACTACTGCCCCGCTTCTTGAACTTGCCTGATCATATTATTACTGACATGTACTTTACATGGGTTCTTCAGACATACAAGCAAATGTTCCCGCGTTGTGTCCGTGGGAGGACAAGGGTACAATAATTAGTGCATTGTGAGTATATTTTCCAGTATAAATTTCATCAGCATGCGCAGATTGTTTAAAGGCAAGAGGAACAACATGTATTTAAACCATTAATTACTCGTACACTAGACGTAATGATCAGCGTTTCCCGTTGAACGTGTACTATCATATAATCATTTGTAGAAACCCCATCTACTGACCCACAACTGACCTTACATTGGTCATCATCCCTATTTTTCTAGTATTCTTTATACTGATAGGGACATAAGAGAGAGTGTAAGCGTGTGTGTTTGCGTGTGTGAAAAAAAAACATGTTAATAGCCCACTTCAAAATTAGACAAAAATACCCTGATCAATTGTCTTTAAGCAATTAAATTGGGTTTACATAAAACATTCATCTGAGAACGTTAGAAAAAGTGTCCCCGATTTGTATAAAGACATTAAACAAAGCATTATTATATTTTACTTTGATAAAGTTCTCAAAACATTATACAATAGTGGCCTCCATGGGCAAATGGTCTATAGCGCTGTCATTTAACAGTTCGGTCCAAATTATTTAAAAAAGAAAGTTCCAGGACGGTGTTTCTATTCAGATTCACTCTGACATATCACCCATTATTAAACTGGATATGCCATATATAACATGCAATGTGTTGAAAATGACGTTAAACCCCAGTCAACAAAATCAACCAAAAAAGAAACATTTATCGGATATTTCTGAATTATCACGTCAATTAGTTGCGTAAATATCTGTGTCTTTATTTTGTTGTATTTTTGTGGACCGGAAGGCTGTATGTATGTTTTGTTTACCAGTTCAAGGTTCTGTATATATTATATAGGACAAGCTTACACTGTAAACATGTTCTAAATGTCGGTAAATAGGGTTATATATATATGTTGACAACTGGTACAGTTACATTTTAGTAATGTTAATTTTGTGAAAGCAATATTATGCATTGTTGTATCATTTTTAGTACGAATAAATATGTAAAAAACGGCCTTTATGTGTTTAACACCAACACAGTTTTCTTCTTATTGTAGAAATTGAGGAATAAATAAATGTTTTACATGTTATCAACACTAAGTTTGCATATTGTGTCAAAGTCAAATGATAATATTTGCTTTTTGATATTTATCATGTAAAACAATGCAAATTAAACAGCGATTAATACACATCTGCCTCTGTAACTGTATTGACGTTATTTACAAGCGCCGTAGTCGAGGTCATATTCATTTTAAATCATGTTTTCTAAACATATCAAAAATATTATCAGAAGAAGGTAATTTCCTTGTATCCTATAGTGTGCTGCAAAATACTGCAGATATGATGCTGACCCTGGGTATGCGACGGATATTCAAATATACATGTATATAATTGATGTATATGGTATGAAGTATACTGACATATTGTTCATTTTTTGTTTTTAACACAATTTCGTTTTAAAATGGATAATCCATGTACAGGCAAATTATTCACGTTAGTATAAATCTAAATAGAGGGAAGTATTAGTATTTTATATCAAGTCTATGTGTGGCACAATAAATAATTAAGACGAAGTTACTCCTTAAATGGATTTAAATAATATTGGACGTATTTAAGATAGATGTTGCTGTTTGTTCTGTATGTTTGTACTGTACTTATTGTTGATTGGTTTCGATTAGATTTGTACTTTTGTGGTGGCTGTGTCTTTTGAACATTACCGCTCCTGTTTGATATATATACTCAAATGCAAAAGAAAGTGTGCACATTTATATTTTTGATTTTGTAAAAATCGAATGATGGAATACTATCATGTGTGGTATCAATTTTTAGCTTATTCAATTACCTTTCTAACAAATATGTTTATTTTATTGTTTTGAATCTGGATAAAACGTACGACGCGTCTACGTGGATTAGAGGTCAAAATAAATCATACACGAAGAGCCAAAGTGATGTTTTCTTGCGTAGATTCACTGCTTTTTGTTGCAAAATTATCTGGTATAACCCTACCACGTAACTTGATTATAGTGTTTCTATGGCAATTAAGTGCCAGTGAAACTGTAGCGACTGAGTTACCTCTGCCCAGCATCATTTAGGCGACAATACGCTGACGTGACATATTCGTTGTTATAAATTTTCAATTCTACAGTAATATTCGCACTATACAAGTGTGAAAGATTGTAGAGAAAACAAGTTTGGCCACTTGAACTTATGTATATATGTTCCACGTGGAAATCCTGCAAACTTGCAATCCAGGGGTATTACGTAATAACTAGCCATAGTTGTGGCTATAAACCGTAACGACAGCTATTCTTATGTTTCAAATTTGACAACTTTAAACTTTGTAGAATTAAAATAATCAAAAAATAAAAAGTGCACACTTTTGCGTTTGAGTATATATATATATATATATATTGTATTATATAATTGACCAAACAATAGTACCAGTTATTGCCTATAATAATTTTATAATTGTATGCCTGTTACATTTAGTACAGAGATTATTATGACGGCGTATATACAACTAAATAGTGTATAGCGTAAATAGTGTAGTACAGACTGTTTGTAATAACAACACTACAAACACGTAGAACAGGTAACAGCATGGTGTATCGTGCTGGAAATGCCAGTACTGTATTATTACGCGGACTATTAACCTGGTTTACGGATACACACACTGCATCGAGATAATTCTCAGATACCGCACTATAAGCAGGCCGGTGTGCAAAAAATAAGCTTAGACAAACTACATCTTACAAATGATGCAGCAAGTGTAGACAGGTGGTGCAAAACAGAAATATACATAGGTAAAGATATATAAAATGAAACAGATAACAGATACAGCAGAAATACTCGATGCCTTTGCAGAAGTATAATTTGCAAGGAAATAAATAAGGAAACACAAGACAGAGATGTGTTTCTTGCCGTTGTTTAAGATTAAACATAATGTCAATTTACAGGGTTACTTTTTTCCGTTCTCGACGGGGAAAAGTTACATTAATACTCAAAATACTGAATTAATTTTTGAACATTGGATATATATCCCATGTCTGCTATCATTGACGTGATAAAGTTTTACCTTGGTTTATCATTTATGTGATATCATGCTTTGATACAATACACAGTAAAGGCATTGCCATGATAAAGTTTGTTTCTTGGTTTAACATTTATGTGATATCATGATTTGATACAATGCACATTAAAGCATTGACATGATAAACTTTTGTCTTCGTTTATTATTTATGTGATATCATGATTTGATACAATACAAATTAAAGGCATTGGCATGATAAAGTTTTTTCTTCGTTTAAGTGATATCTTGATTTGATACAAAACATATTAAAGGCATTGACATGATAAATTTTTGTCTTGGTTTATGTGATATCTTGATTTGATACAATACACATGAAACGCATTGACATGATAATGCTTTATCTTTGTTTATCATTTATGTGATATCTTGATTTGATACAATACACATTAAAGGCATTGACATGATAAAGTTTTGTCTTTGTTTATCATTTATATGATATCTTGATTTGATACAATACACATTAAAGGCATTGACATGATAAAGTTTTGTCTTGGTTTATCATTTATGTGATATCTTGATTTGATACAATACACATTAAAGGCATTGACATGATAAAGTTTTGTCTTGGTTTATGTGATATCTTGATTTGATACAATACACATTAAAAGCATTGACATGATAAAGTTTTGTCTTGGTTTTTATAATATATTGATTTGATACAATACACATTAAAGACATTGACATGATAAAGTTTTGTCTTGGTTAATGTGATATCTTGATTTGATACAATACACATTTAAGGCATTGACATGATAAAGTTATGTCTTGGTTTATCATTTATGTGATATCTTGATATGATACAACACACATTAAAGGCATTGACATGATAAAGTTTTGTCTTGGTTTATCATTTATGTGATATCTTGATTTGATACAATACACATACTTGCGTTTTTAAAGGCGATAAGTATATGGCCACCACATAACAACAGTATGTTGACTGAATTACAATCCACTATTAAAGATGAAGAAATCATTTTTTTAAAGGGACATACGTTAATGTTGATACTTAGTCAATTGCTATATAAGTTATTTATAAAAAATATGCCAATAGGAAAGTGTATGTGTACTAACAATTTGTTTGTTTCATATTATAACACTTTTATCAAGAGAAAGCAATCTTTTAAAGGGACACATGTTAATGTTGTTAAAGGTTCACTGTATACATGGTGGAAATATGAAATTGTAATACAAGTATGAGTACTGACCATTACTTTCTCTTTTTGAAAGGGACATAACTCTTGTAAAATGGTCGAAAGGTCTAATATTTGTACAATTAATACGTAAACTATATCAAATACTTTATTTTTTACCAGTTTTTTATTGGTATAAAAGTTGATCGAAATTGCCGTGTGTCCCTTTAAAACACATTAAGCAAATATCTTTAGATAACGGATCAACTTTTTATGAACGGATTGTATATATTAAATCTAAAATGTAACACCCTTGTGAGACATGAAAATGTTTAAATCGAAGTTGATGTTTATGTATAAAACTAGCGGTAGTACGTCTAGGTTTGAAAATAAGAGTAAAAGGTATAATGCCTTTCGATCATTTACAAGAATTATGTGCAAAATTATTAAAATTACCGGGTGGCACTTTTATATCGGGTTTGTAATTGAATAGTGGGCATCATATAACACTTTACGTTTTTGTCAATCCAAAACTTGACAAATGCCCGTTATGAAAACGATCTGCACTATATTCGCATTAGTTAAAACATTTTGCAACGTCTCTCTCGGCAATATCGGTTGTTTACAATATCTGCTAATTCTGAGTGATGCTGGATCCGGTTTTCCCTCTAGCCATATAGGGACGAGGAATTCGTTTACCATGAGTCATAACATCCAGAACGCTTTGCTGACAAACCATGTTGTTTTGTAGTTTATCCGTGGTTACGCAAGTATTCAGTTCAAGGCTATGGAACACAGTAACAACAAAACAATAGAACGAACGTCAGGTACTTCCACGATAGCATGGCGTGATTGATATGAAGAATGGTGTTGATAGCATCGTCAGTGTATTATGTTAACATCATATTGTATATCACCTCTGGTAGGAATATTTACTGTACAAACCAAATTTATATTTCACTTTATTATATAATTAAGAAGATGTTCATGACTAGTACTATCAGTCAGTAAGTAACGGACATGTTGTTATAAATTATACTGAGTACCTGGTACAGATTTAAGTTATCAAGATGTATTCAGCTTTGTTCCGTTACAATTAAGGTTTAGGCAATATGAAACCCTACAAATAAAGACGTAGCTGCCCGTGTGTATTTTATACGTCCAACTTTATTTGTATCAGCTTCGTTTATTGGGCGCCGCCATGAGGCAAGGCCCAGTAGGAATGCTTATAGAGTTTGAGTATGGGGCTGCGTAACCGTAGTAGGGAGGCATTTGTACGAATTCTTTAACTAAGATATACAAAATGTAGTATTATAAATTTGGTGGAAATTTTCCAAGTACCTTAACTGTATATTTTGTATATTCAGTTGTATGTAGGAAACATTGATTTTTAGTTGTTTATTTTGAATGTAGAATACTTTTTTTGTAAAGACTAGTCATTAAGACAAATGAAGGGAACAAAAATTGAAAAATCAATAGATCAAAAGTTAAAATAAGGCCTTGAAAAACTAATTTAGTCATCATTATTACAGGTTAGAACATAATACGTTAAATCTTATTGCATATTGTAGTCGTATTTAAAACAAAAAGAACAATGCAAGTTTTATATTTGTTCTCCAAATATCTGAAAAATCATTACACTAGCTAGTCCCAAAAAATTTTGCACGAAATTTGAAGCTGACCTCGTCACGTGATTTATGCATACGGGTTCCACAATTCACAGTGATATTTCAATCAGCCAATCAAATGAGCTAATCTTGATGTTTACATGTTTTGGATACGGGTTCTTGAACACATGCTAGCAGGAAGACGTGCAGAAAAATAAAGCAAAGATGGTTTCAGGCAATTTCAACCGAGGGTGTGAAAAAGTTGCACCTTTTAATGGATTGCAATGTGCAGCTATGTCGTTAGTTGCGTTATTTGCGTTACTTGCCTTTTTCAGCTTGGTAATGTCGATGTAGCAGACATTTCGTCATTCAATGTAGGCAGCATTCTTTATGATGGGAACATTTATATTCTGAAAATTGGAAGCGTACGTTATTTGGTCCATGCCGATTTACCCAGAACTGCCATGTTTCGTGAAAATGATGACAACATTAATCCAATGTTAGATTTGTATTATGGGAATGTTAACGGACCAGCTATTGTCGATTTGGGTCAAGTTTGTTTTTATGAAGCAATCTCGCAGGCCAGTGTTTTGTAATCATATCAACTGCTTACGTTAAATGGGGTCACCGTTGCATTGTATAGCACTTCAAGTACGAACTATGGTTACTGATTTCTGCCATGTCGTGTTGGCGGGGCGAAAACACGAAAACTCAACAAAGTACATAATTGTCGAGTTTTCGTGTTATGTTTTCGCCTCGCCAACACGCGCGGGGCGAAAACACGACTACACGAAATACTCGACAAAGTACATGGTTGTCGACTTTCGTGTTGTGTTTTCGCACCGCCAACACAGAAATCAGCCACCATAACCAAGAGGTATTTGTTGTTTGATACACATGAATGTAATTTAGATGGTGTTTACTGTAAACATGGAGCATCTGTTATTTTGTCTTTTTCTTTATTTGATGAACTTGTGAATTTTATATTCATACAATAATCACGATATACATATGCATTGTTACAACGCACTGAGTCATATGCGGCAGTATGGCTTACTGCAGCAGCAGGCTTAGAGCTCAGAATGGGGTAACACAGTGCTACATATGTGTATTTTGTATGGCTTAGTGCAGCAGTTGTTTGATATTTTCATAGATGTATTAACAAAATGATACTGTTAAATAACAAATTAACGGTCATTTGACAGTAATTATATTAAAAAATCGTAGGCAGTTGATTTTCTTAGCAAAGGACGAGAAATATTTCATTAACTAGGAATTTTATCTAAAGATTACTTTTATTATATAGTAGTTTTTTTAACTAAAATAATAATGAAGTATATTTCGTTGATAATTGTTTTCTTTTGTATCGTTTTGCGGCATAGTTTTGTATGTCATAGTTTGTGTGTTTACTTACCGACGCAATAAGCCATACGAAAATTTTCTGTTGGAACTTTTCATATGACTAACCGTGTTGGGTACTTCTATGGCTCACTGCACTGCGTCGATGTGCAAGCAAACGAATTGAGCTTATTTTTATACGCTGTTTTGAAAAAAACGGGACATATTATGTTATGGCGCGTCCGTCCGTCCGCACGTCTGGAGCGGCAGTTTGGGTTGCATTGCCAGTACAGAATGGCATTGTGGTTTTTTTTTTGGTACTTGTGGGGTTCAAATGTGCACCCCACAAGTGCGAAATGCGTACAGAATGGCATTGTGGGGTTAATTCAATTTTTACACATTTTTCGTTTACTTTTTTTACTTTTTTTCATTCTTTTTTAGTGTCATTAGCGTTGGATCTCAAGGTTTGTGACATTAGGGTTAGAAAAAAAATAGGTTTTGTTTTGTTTTATGAAAAAAAAGATGTTTTTATAACATATAAAACCGCACCCCTCAACATCACATCCACCAGAACGTCCGTCCGTCCGTCCATTCTTCTGGAGAGGCAGTTGTGGGTTGCGTTGCCAGTACAGAATGGCTTTGTGTTGTTTTTTTTTGGTACTTGTGTGCACCCCACAAGTGCCATATGCGTACAGAACGGCATTGTGGGGTTAATTCCATTTTTTACACTTTTTTTTTTTACTTTTTTTCACCTTTTTCATTCTTTTTTAGTGCCATTAGGGTTGGATCTCAAGGTTTGTGACATTAGGGTTAGAAAGAAAATAGGTTTTGTTTTGTTTTATGAAAAAAAGATGTTTTTATAACATATTAAAACCGCACCCCACAACATCACTTCCAGCGGAACGTCCGTCCGTACGTCGGTCCGTACGTCATACTTCGTGTCCGGAGCAGAACATAAAAACCGCTCGAGGTATTGACTTGAACCTTGGCATATAGACAGATGACAATTAGACGATGTACAGAGCGCAAAAACCATGTCGATAAGTGAAAGGTCAATGTCACCAAATTGGATTCAATGTCCAAATCTGTCATACTTCGTGTCCGGAACAGAACATAAAAACCGTTTGAGGTATTGACTTGAAACTTAGATTATAGGTACATGATGATTAGACTATGTGCAGAGCGCAAGAATCTGGTTGGTATGTCAAAGGTCAAGGTCACAAATTAAGAAACTGTACGTCACTTTTTGTGTCCACAGCATAACTTAAAAACTGTTAAAAGGTATTGATTTGAAACTTGGAATATAGGTACAAGACGATGTAAAGAACCCCCTCTCATCTCCCCCCACAAAAAAATCCCCTCCTGTTTTGAAACCGAAATTTCTTTATTTCTCCACACCCCCCATCTCATTTTTTTCCCTCATTCAATCCAAACCTTCGGGCGTATAATGCCCCGCTTGGCGGAGCTCTTGTTAAAAAAATTTTACACAGGGTAAAATTTAGTATTCAATTTGTAAAACAATCACATTTATGTAAACTTAAAGCTACTTGTACCCACTGGAGTTACGCATTAATTTCGTATGTACAGGTTGGTCAGAGCAATATATAGTATAATTATGGTTTGGACACTTTACAGGCCAGGGTTCACCGAGACCGTCAGTGAAATAAACATATATATGTATGTATATAATGGTACGTTCTCACCGCCGATCTGATTACCTCGATCAAACTGGATCATGCGGTCGTGAAATAATCTCTCTCGGTCTGCAGGGGGGTGGGGGATCCAGCCCGGTCTGCAGCGCCGTAGGAGTTTCAACACGGATTTTTTCCGTGTAGCGCTCGAGAAGCCAGGCGGTCATGGAAGCGGTCTGATATACATCTTGTAATGCTCTAGTAAACTCATGTATATTCGTGTACAAGGTCTAGTTTATCCGGAAGACATCTAGTCACATATTTTTATCAATCTGTCTATATAATGCCTGCTGCTCAACTTCCATGATGTTGCTTCTTCGATAGTGTTTGGTCAACTAAATACCAAACAAAATACTACAGTTTGATACCTAGCCCGATAGTACATGATCGGGTATAGGTCGGGTAGATGTCGGATAGAGGTCGAGAAAAGGTCGGGCTGGTCGTGTTAATCGGGTAGACATCGGGAAAGGGTCTGGAGACGAACGTCGGACATAATCGCACAACTTACTTTGTGTCCTGCTTTATATACTTATTCATATAATGAAAACATACCCTATTCGTCATGCGCAGAAAATATGACGTTAAGTTCTAGGGGGTATTCTTAGAATTGAGATAGGAAGGATCAAAATGCATTGGCTCTTGGGGCTATACCGAGACAAACCATGACATATTAGGGACAAATTAGAAAGGAATACAATGTAGATTTAAGAAAATTATGGAAAGTACATATTGTCAACTCAATGTGATTTTTTGTTGAAAATTGTTCTTAGCCCATGTTCATGAATGGTTTTGATATCTTTTATATATAAATGCATCTTACTGTCAAACATGTAAACAAAGACCACTGGCCGGAAGAAGCTAACTGCGGTTATTGTTTACAGGTTGTCTTTATCCACAGGTGTTTCTACTATAAATGAACAGTGCACTGTTTTCTCTCTGTGTGTTATTGTCAGTCACTTCAATTATTAATTATTGTATTCTATTTTTTTATAATGTAAAACTTAAACCCAAAATAAAACTGGTGTGTATGGCATGCTATAAGTACAAGCATTTAGTTATTTAAGATTTGGAAATACTAATTAGTTTGAATTTTTGATATATGAAACTGTCAAAGGTTCGCGTACAACAGGCTAAAAATAGAATTAGTAACATATTTTATGGTCATTTAGCGAAGAGAGCGGACATCTGATGAGGAAGTATAACTGATAATTAATGATGGGTGTATAAATTAAGGAGGAATTTCATGACCATTGAGCGGAAGTAATTTTTGTTTAGTGCTGAAGCTACGCGCTTTAAGAGGCAGATAGTTTTTACTTCAAGGGGGAACAGTTTACTTTGGGGAGAGTTTACTGGGGAGAGGCCAGGTGTAAAGTTATGTAGTAATTTAGGGCAGTTAACTTTGGGGAGACCAGCTGTTAAGATGGGTTTAAGATGGTTGGATTGTTGTAGAAATGCAGGTTAAGTTGCATGGTTTGATTGCGATAAGGGTTGATGTTTAGATAGGAACTGATACAAAAATGTGGACATGTTTTGAACTATATTTTAGAAACTGCACATGTGTTGAAGGAATTCATTAAAGTTTAAATGACTGTTGTAACAATTTAAGAAATAAATATATGTATAGAGAATCCTGCTTTATGTGTTAATGATATGCGATATTGAAACACCTGCTGGTCTTTATTCACAGGTTGGTCTTTATTTGGAAGTGTTCTTTAACACACGTTTGACTGCAGTACTTGCAAATCGATATGACAGAGCATACAATTTGGAAAAATAGTTCAATCCCTATATATAACCGAAGCAGAACCGGAGCTATTATCATAATAGTTTTTCCCGATTTTGTAACATACTGATAATACAAACCTATTCCAGTTGCACATTTTCGCCAGCGAAATATTCCAAGCCACCCCTACCCCCCACCCCTCATGCTAGGGTCATAGCAGCCTGTGATGAATGTCAGAATATGTTTGTTTAGCATTTGTTACACGCAGCATACCCAGTTGTAAAAAGGAAATAATAGCATACTGCCGCATGTCCTCGATAGTTTCTGACAACTGCAGCATTAAGCTATATTAAAAAATCAAATGACGTACTACAGCAGTCATTTTTCAAATATCGACATAAGTGCGGCAGTAAGCCGCAAGTTGGCTTACTGCCGCATATGGCTCAGTGCGTTGTAACAATGCATTGACACCAATATGTGTACATATATATATCTGGTCAAACTTTGCATGGAACATTTAATGGATTGAGACGTAAATTGGCGGTAATGAATGTAGTTAGTGGTCAAGGTGGCCAAAACCATGTACGCAATTATGAAAATAGTATACGGAAGAAACCGAACAGCCTGGGTCATTCATGCAACCGGTTTTTTATATCCAGATCAGTTCTCCGTTCGACAAATATTGCTGTAATAAATTTGGCTTTGGAAATACCTTGTGATTTGTGTTAAACTTGTTATTCATGTTTGAGAAAAGGTATCAGACATCACACAATCCTTGAAGAGGTCACTTTTTTTCTCTGGTGAATCGATATAACTTGTTTATCATTCAATTATATATTTTCTTGATTACCTACATCTCAGTTTTTTTACCTTGATCAAGCTAGCCTTACATGTTCAAAATGATTGTTTTGTCTCTTTATAACATTTTACACTAAACGGCCATTCTCTGTTGGTACATATTCATAAAATAAACATGCAAACCAAACTCATTGTTGTTTCTTTAAAACAATATTGCGGCACCATTGATGTCTTGCATCAATATTTGTCTTATAATCACATATACGCGTGTTTATTGTATATCCATGCTAGCAGCTGTTCCAAAATCCTTATATTAAGACAGAAAGTAAGGCAGATCGCTTTGTGCATTTTATTATGTTTTTATTATACAATGTTTTTACTACAATGCAAGTGAAAATCCTATACCATGTGTTGTTGTTTTTTATTCCCTGAATTTGTTTATAACAGAAAATACATTATTTATTTCTTTAGAACAAAGCGAATTAGAAATAACACTGGTAAATTCGTCAGTTTGTGTACAGATTTATAAAACATTGAAATACAACATCAGTTTAAATACAGCAAAATAAAACATGTCAGTATAAAGATATTTCAAACATCAGCACATGTACTGATTATAAAACATATTGAGATACATGTAAACCATCCGCACATGTACTGCTTATCAAACGTATTGAGATACATGTAAAACATCTGCACATGTTCTGATAATAAAACGTATTGAGATACATGTAAAACATCCACACATGGACTGATTATCAAACGTATTGAGATACATGTAAAACATCTGCACATGTTCCGACTATAAAACGTATTGAGATACATGTAAAACATCCGCACCTGTACTGATTACAAAACGTATTGAGATACATGTAAAACATCCCCTCATGTACTGATTATAAAACGTATTGACATATATGTAAAACATCTGCATATGTACTGATTATAAAACGTATTGATATACATGTAAAATATCTGCATATGTATTGATTATAAAACATATTCAGATACATGTAAAACATCCGCACATGTACTGGTTATAAAACGTATTGAAATACATGTAAAACATCCGCACATGTACTGATTATAAAACATATTGAGATACATTTAAAACATCCGAACTTGTTCTGATTATAAAACGTTTTGAGATACATGTAAAACGTCCGCACGTGTACTGATCATGAACGTATTGAGAAACATATGAAACGTCCGTTCATATACACAGTTATAAAACATATACTATACATATTAAACATTAGGTCATGTACAAAATTAAACGTATTTAAAGCATGTTTTAATATTATATGATACAACTAATTGTATACTTAAGCTAACCAATATAATGCAGAACAACTTAAAATGACACTCCATGTACAATAATTTTGAAACCTGTTATTTTAGAATACTGATATTGTTATATATACTGCATGTGATGTCAAGAATTCTGTTTTGTTCTTCTGATCAGTGACTTGCTTTAATTAGTAACCTTCAAAAACGTCATCACGAATAAATGAAAAACATTTATCTTTATTGGTGTATTATCAGTTGTTAATAATTATGAAGGACTTAGCATATTTCGATCGTTTATAATGAATGTGTATGATTGAAGTAACCTGGCCAATTAGAAGTCGTCCTATAACAGGAAAAAAATATATATATGAAAGCCACACTTATAAATCGTAAACAGTTTGATACATAAATATACTTCAACGTTATAAATTCTCAGACATCGTGAACAGTTTTGTTCCAACAACAAGACATGACCTAGTTTTACCTGGTGATCAGCTGGCACAAACACGTATACCTTGTTATGTTGCTCACAAACAAGTTGTTTATCGTCAATTATACATGTACATTTGTTGTGAAGGTTTCAGTGATCGTTCCAAGAACTAGAGATTCTACGTAGAACGTATATACATCCTTCGAAATAAGTAAGGAACCACGTTTTCTGTTATCATACAAATATTAAAAGTTTAAACTTAGTGTACTAACTTTTTATTTTAATTCAAAGGATCTGTCCCTCTTGCAGTTTTGACCAATTGAAATGAAACTTGCTATACATCAAGTATATTGTCTGAACAAGTGTCTGTGGTATTGGTGTTCTAATTGAGTTAATTTTAATTGAGTTATGGTCATTTATTTTTTTAACTTAAACTTCATCTCACACTTTGGACCGACAACCTTCCGGACGCAACTCCTCCCACAGTTTTAATCCGATTTAAATGAGACTTACTGCATATCGAATACAATGTTTGAACATGTTCCAGTGATATTGACGTTTGGAATAAAATCAATTTATGTTTATGGAGTTATATCTTTTTATGGTTTAAGTCACTAAATCTCCAATTGTTCCAATAATCTTACAGACGCAACTCATCCCCATGTTTAAACCGGTTAAAATGAAACTTAATGCACATCTAAACTCCCAATAACCGCTTACAAAATTGTAAGTGCATTGTTAAAATTGTGTTTCATTCTTAAAAAACACACACACTTTGCATAATTAAAAATTGACGCTAAAAGTTTTCGAATATATCTAATTAATATTTAACTGATATAGCAGTGAACTTATATAAGTATTTATTCATTGTAAAACTAGTTTTTAATGCCTGACCACTAAGTGTACTCTGGGCCTCCGTGAATGACCCATCAACTATACAAACAATGTTCAAATAAACAAACTTATTTGCTATTTATATTTATTGAGTATTATGATCAAATAAATGATTTCCAAGTAATCGACCACCTTTTCAAACAATAATTACTTTATTTTTCAGTGTATTAACACTTAATATTCATATTTTACAATATTTAAGCTTCTATGCAATTCATCACTATTGTTAGCAAATATAATTAAATCATCTGCACACAACAGTAAAAACAATTCAAACATGTGAACATGTATACCTACAAGTCCATTTAAATAAAGAAAATATCTTCAGCATCGTTCAAAACATTGAACACAGAAATGGATATAAGCATTCCATATGCCTAACTACCACCATGCATTCAAACGTTGATTCCAATATGTGACTCTTGATTTAACTGATGAATACATTGATCGAATTATATCTAACATTTTCCCTCTTATACTAAGTTTTATTAACTTTGATCATAAATGTTCTCTTACTACACTTGCTACATAATCAAACGCTTTACTAAAGTCAATGAAAGGTCACTATAGTTGTTGATTGCTATTAACATATGTGTGATGTAATAGAGCAATGATATTTGTTGTCCACATATTGCATCTAAAATCTGCTTTGCCTCCATCTATATTAATAATTTCAGCAATCTTGTAATCTATTATTTAGGATAGTTGTTAAGAGCTTTCCCAAAGTACTTTATAATGTAATAAAGATCCCGTTTTTTGTAGAGGGACGACAAATCGGTCAGACCAACTATCTGAAAAATATCCAGTTTTATTAAAAAGCGACATTAATATGGTATTGGCATATGTTTCCCGTTAATATAAAGACTCGTTTTAATGCATATCATTCTGGTCCGCCACTTTAATTTTCAAGTTGGCTAATTGCTTTCAAAAAAATTTCTTGACTAATTAGTTGGCTGAATTGTTCAAACATAATAGTGAACTCATGACGCTCATACAACAAAGGACACTATATCTTCGTCAGGTGTACAGCAAATGATCGCTTGGGTTATTAACAAATTTAAAATACTGCTTAAATAAATAAATTAGATTATTTGACTGTTTTATTCCGGCACATTTTTAAATATATTCGGTATAATTTAGCATTTTTATGTAAGACAGGCCTTCAGAAAGTGATGACCTTTATATTTTTGGGCCACCTCAATCAAATGCCAAGTGACACTTGGCGCCTGTCCATTTCTCCTCCTCTCGAAAAATGTTTTTGTACTTTTAATTATTTTTTTTCTGATTTGTTTTCCTATTGCATGTCATATGTCCCCCCATACCATTCCCAACTTTGAAGCATCGAAACCAAGATCGGAGGGTCGTGGGTTCTGTCTTCCGTCACGGCTAAGTGTAGTGTCGTTGAGCAAGATACTTTTTCCGCATGTGCTTAGTACTTGTGTCCGGGAAGACTTCGAGCGTGACTTGCCTAAGTTGTAAGAACTTGTTTCACAATCGAAGTAATATAAATAAGATTAAACTACCATCCCCCCCCTCCCCCCCCCCCCCACCTTCCCCTCCCCCCGGCACCCTGCCAAATTTCCATTCTGCTTATATGTTTATTCCCTTATTCAACCTTCGCTTTGATTTAATTTCAAGCCACACATGTCACCACATACAAACTATTACCTTTTGAATTGCAACATATACATTTCACATCTCAGACATTATAATGTACATTACAATGCACTGTTCCAGTACCCAACCCATTTTGCTCAGTCTAGGGCCCTTTTAAACGTATATAAGAATTCACTGCATTTCTTGTTATACTTCATTTAACCACATGGTGCACTTGTCAATATTTCATATTGTCTTAGCTTTATTACGAGGGCGGTGGATGGTCAGCCCGACGTAACTTCGGACGTCAGTCCAACTATCATTGGGCGGATATGGCAACGATGCTTGGACAACAGATAATCGTCGTCGTCCGAGGAAAACAGGCCGATAAAACGGAGGTTCATGCAAATATGTAATGTTAATCGAGCGGTAATTGCACGATTTTAATACGTTAAATAAAACTAGTATGATGAATAATATATATAATTTATAAGATATATATTTATAACAATATTATAATCCTCTGCATGGTTTTCATATCGTCATAATCAGTAAGTAAATAGCGGTAATATTGTATATGGTGACAGCCAAAAGTAAAAAGTTAATGGCAATATTATATATGGGGATACATACAGTAAATGATAAGCGGCAATATTAGATATGGTGATATATACAGTAAATGAATGGCGTCAATATTGTATATTATTATATTAACAATAAATGAATATCTGCAATATTGTATATAGTTACATGAATAGGGGCAATATAGTTTAGTTTAAACTTATTTATTTTACTTCGATTGTGAAACAAGTTCTAACAACTTATACAAATCACGCTCGAAGTTTTCCTGGGTAGAACCAGTACAAAGCATATGCGGAAAAAGTGTCTTGCTCAAGGATACCACAAATAGCCATGGCGGAAGATCGAACCCACGACCCTCCGATTATGGGTTCGGTGCTCTACCACTGGACCACGCGTTCAATAGGATATTGTGATACCTACAGTAAATGGATATCTGTAATATTTTCTATAGATCTATAAAAAGTAAATGAATAGCGGCAATATTATATCTGATGACACATACAGTAAATGAATAGTTGCAATATGTTATGTGATGATACATTCAGTAGATGAATAGCGGCAATATTTTATGCGATGTTGCATTCAGAAAATGAATAGCGGCAATTCTTTATGTGGTGATCAATGCTGTAAATGAATTGCGGCAATATTGTTAATGATGATACACTCAATAAATGAATAGCGGCAATATTTTATGTGATGTTGCATTTAGAAAATGAATAGCAGCAATTTGTTATATGGTGAGAAATGCTGTAAATGAATTGCAGCAATATTGTTAAGCTGATACACTCAATAAATGAATAGCGGCAATATTTTATGTGATGATACATTCTGTAAATGAATAGCAGCAATATTGTATGTGATGATATATGCTGTAAATGAATTTCGTCAACATTGTTAATGATGATACATTCAGTAAATGAATAGCAGCAATGTTTTATGTGGTGATGTATGCTGTAAATGAATTTCGTCAACATTGTTAATGATGATACATTCAGTAAATGAAAAGCGACAATACTGTATTCTAGGATACTGAACATGTATGGATAAATATTAGTTGGGATGAGTTTTGTTGGCTGAGGAATATGAGCTTGTGTGTATTCTGCCGCTAAAACAATATCATAAAATACTGCAATCTCTTCCTCTATAGAACATTAAAGCGACACTATGAAAGTATACAATAAATGGTGAAACGCACAGTAAATTAATACATGCAATACTACACATTGGTAAGTATGGTACGATAACAAAAATACGAAACGTAAATGACCCTTTGGAATGGAAAATTGTTGACGGAAATCCACATAACTCCATAACGTAGCACATTGAACTTATTTTAGAGATTTATATATAATATATTTCTAAATAAAAAGTATATGAACTTGTCATTGTAAAATTACTAGGAGTATTATTATTTTGTGCATAGAGAACGAAAATTAAAATTATAATACAAACTTACATAAAGGCCATCAACTGTTGTTTCATGTGATATTTCAGAGAAGTTTGGTTAATTATATAATAATGTTTTTTAATGGGTTTTATATTGATTGTCATGTTGGCCTGAGGACCCGGACACCATTACGGCTCGGGTTGGATGACTAAGGCATCGTGTTATCCTTACAGAGAATAGGCTGACTTTGGACCTTTCCAACGATCGTACCACTCTCTATAAACTTTACATGGATAATTAAGGCATCGTGAATACATACAGAGAAATGTCTTACTTTGGACCGTTCCAGCGATCGTTTCCCTCTCTATAATCTTTTCATGGATAACTAAAGCATCGTGCTATACGTACAGAGAAATATCTGACGTTGGAGCCTTCCAACGATCGTACCCTTCTCTCTAAAATGTTTACATGGATAACTAAGGCATCGTGTTATACATACAGAGAATTGTCTGACACTGGAACCTTCCAACGATCGTACTTTTCTCTATAAACTTTACATGATTAACTAAGGCATCATGTTATACATACAGAGAATTGTCTGACGTTGGACCCTTCCAACGATCGTACTTCTCTCTATAATCTTTACATGAATAACGAAGGCATCGTGTTATACATACAGCTTATTGTCTGACTTTGGGCCCTCCCAACGATCGTACCCCTCTCTACAATCGTTACATTAATTACTAAGGCATCGAGTTATACATACAGAGAATTGTCTGACGTTGGACCCTTTCAACGATCGTACCCATCTCTATAAACTTTACATGGATAACTAAGGCTTCGTGATATACATACAGAGAATTGTCTGACTTTGGGCCCTTCCAACGATCGCACTCCTATCTATAATCGTTACATTAATTACTAAGGCATCGTGTTATATATACAGAGAATTGTTTGACATTGGATCGTTCCAACGATCGTACACGTCTCTATCAACTATACATGGATGACTAAGACATCGTGTTATACATACAGAGAATTGTTTGACATTGGACCCTTTCACTGATCGTACTTCTCTCATTAATCTCATCATCAATAAATAAGGCATTGTGTTATACATACAGAGAAGTGTGTGACATTGGACCCTTCCAACGATCGTACTTCTCTCTATAATCTTTACATGAATAACTAAGGCATTGTGTTATACATACAGACAATTATCTTTGACGTTGGATCCTTCCAACGATCGCCCTCTTTTTAATCTTGTCTCAATGGATACTTTCATCAAATACTTATCATATATATTATCACTTCACATATGTTAAATGTATCTATATATAGATATTTTGTTTAAAGTGGCATGACCTATAAGTCCATTATTTTTAGGATAAAATATTTAACACTGATTATTTAAATGCTATTATATGAAGTTATTTTATTAACTTTTTGTTCAGAATCATGTGTTCTTTTCCGCTTCTGTAATGCGTGTTTTACAGTCAGAATATTCTCGTTGAATAAATCGTGTCACGCGATAAATTCAGTAAAACAACTATCCTAAAACAATAGGCTGAAATGAATTGGCAGACCATATATCAATGACAAGGCTAATCGGAACGACTGTCGTGTCGATTTTTTTTCCTTATCGGAACGATGGAATCATTTTAATGTACATAGCACATGAGTGAGGAGAAATAACGAATTGAGGGAATTATAAATAGACAAGTCATGAAAGAAGTAACGAAAAGGAAAATAGACAATACATGACAAAACATGCAATCAAATACAAGATGGTATAATACAACATGCAGCAGACAAGACATCGCAAGACAACCCCTCTGACAATACCAGGAAGGATGCCATATGAAGATGTCAGAATAACAAGTATTGTCCAAGGCATAACAAGGATTTTCATCATACATCGCTGACATACGCTTAATTAAGAGCAATAACTTTCTGGTAAATTGTACAGCTGCAGTTAGGTTATTATTGGAAACAAATTATGAAAATACAACATGGCCTCTAAAACATATGAAAGCTTTTATTCAGATCATACATTTTTAATACAGGAAAATAACTAAATCACAAGCATGTGAACAGTAAACGTTTTGAAATATATGGTTTTATTTCCATGGAAACAATTAGGTTGTGTGGGCAGCTACTTTAAGCACCTGCATTCTGGAATATGTAAATAAAATTCTAATTGGTGCATTATATAACAATGTAGAGAAAGCCTAAAATTTCGAAAGTTATGTAGATGCCCGTGAAAAATCCATTTTACGCCCCCTCAAACATGTCCAAATTATTTGAGGACCAATTTGTTAACATCCGGATAGACGCTCGAGCCAGCCTTGAGAGAAGAAGACAGTAGAGATAGGAAACACTGTATAAAGATAAAGGAAACAGGACAAAAGAAGCAACAACAATCTCTCTCTCTTTCTTTCTCTCTTCCTCTCTATATCTCTCTAATCTCTCTCTTTTATTCATGTTTATCACATATCAAGCCTTGTTTACTATGTAATGCAACCATTATGTATGTTTTATAACACTTACGTGTAATATATACAACCTTGAACATCTTTGACTGGGTGCCGATTTACTGGACCTTTGTATTAATACGCGTACTTATACAACTTCAGAATTTTATTAAACTTATCCAAGAAAAGTTTATATAAGTGTGCTTGGCGTGTATTATGAATTTTGTTGCTTAATAAATGTATAGTCGAATCGAAAAATGTGTTTTTGTAGTTAGAATTATCTTAAAGCCAGACTTACACATCTCGTTAAGCTTATTCGGCCTATATATGTCATTTTGTAAGTTACTAACTTGAAATTTTATCTGTACCTGGGAATTGTGTTGAATAGAATCTGAAACTTGCTGTCAACTCATACTGAATTGCATTAAACCTGTCCAAGAAAAGTGCTTTTTGCTGAACTCGTTTAATAGAATTCTGTATGAAATAATGAGTGTCAGATCCTGTCAATCTCAACATAACTTTGGAAATGCTGGAAAATGCCAGGATATATATATCTCTTGTCGAGCACCTCCTTTCCTGTCCTGCCAATAAGAAATAATATCGGCATTACCGTCGTGCGGATAAAGGCAATAATGGCCACGACTGTTGTGTGGATCAGAAAAATAATGGGCACGATCGCTGTACCGATAGACACTTCATTTTCCATGTCACGTGACAATAATAAATTCGGATTTCTAACATAAGTCCAAAATACAATTGTTTATAGAAGATACTTATTTCTAGAAAGTAACGCGTGTTGTAGAAAATCGCATCGATTTCTTCAAGTTGCATAGGCTTCTTTCAGAATATGTACAGTTGGATCATTTCGTGAACATAGCGAGGCCTCTTTAAGACGCAGTTTCCTAACTGTTATCTTTATTATTGTTATATATCATCCCGTTATGCACGTGCATATGCACTGGTTATTAGTTGCACTCCATTATTCCATTACATAAGTTAACATGTTATAGGGTCTGTTTTTCTGTTCTGTATTACACATATTTATTCTGAATTTTGTAATACAAATGTTACCGAGTTTTTGTTCAATTTGTATTCAGACAAGATGTTTCATTAATGCGATTGTCAATATGACCATAAAACATTCATGAAATACATTTATATACATATTCTAAAATTGTAAATATAGTTTAATACTGTGGCTCTGATATTCACCCGGTGTGTCGTTATCCGCTCCTTATTGACAAAACCATTCATGAAATACATTTATATACATATTCTAAAATTGTAAATATAGTTTGACAATGTGGCTCTGATATTCACCCTGTGTGGCGTTATCTTTTTCTTATTGAATAAACCATACATGAAATTCACATATATACATATGCTAAAATTGTAAATATAGTTTGATAATGTGGCTCTGATATTCACCCGCTGTGTCGTTATCCTTTCCTCATTGACAAAACCATTCATGAAATACATTTATAAACATATTGTAAAATTGTAAATATAGTTTGATAATGTGGCTCTTATATTCACCTGGCCAGTCGTTATCCTTTCCCTATAATATAATATACATTTTTTCATGACCATAATTTAGATATTGTAAACCATAAGTATAAAACCATATTCGTGTCATAGACTCTAATAGTTATATGCCACGTTTACATACCAACACATTGTAAGAATGGTGATTTACCTTCATGTGCCATTTATGTAACTGTTCATGGCACAATCTTGGACACTTTTTGGGTTAATATTCGTTGATATAGGTTGCTGTCCTATATTTGGATGGATATTCGTTGATACAGGTTGTTGTTCTATATGTAACTGTTCATGGCACAATCTTGGAGACGTTCTGGGTGGATATTCGTCGACATGGGTTGTTGTTCTATATGTAACTGTCCATGGCACAATCTTGCACATTTTATGTGTGGATATTCGTTGACATGGGTTGCTGTTCTATATGTAACTGTCCATGGCACAATCTGGGACACTTTATGGATGGATATTTGTTGATATAGGCTGCTGTTTTATATGTAACTGTCCATGGTACAATCTCGGACTCTTTATGGATGGATATTCATTGATATATGTTGCTGTTCTATATGTAACTGTCTATGTCACAATCTCGGACACTTTATGGATGGATATTCATTAATATAGGTTACTGTTCTGTATGTAACTGTCCATGGCACAAGTTTGGACACTTTATGGATTGATATTCGTTGATATAGGTTGTTGTTCTATATGTAAATGTTCATGGCACAATCTTGGAGACGTTATGGATGGATATTCGTCGACATGGGTTGTTGTTCTATATGTAACTGTCCATGGCACAATCTTGCACATTTTATGTGTGGATATTCGTTGACATGTGTTGATGGTCTGTACGTAACTGTCCATGGCAAAATCTTCGGCACTTTATAGATGGATATTCGTTGAGATAGGTTGTTGTTCTATATGTAACTCTCCATGGCACTTTCTGGAACACCTAATAGGTGGATATTCGTAGATATATGTTGCTGTTTTATAGGTAACTGTCAATTACACAATCTGGGACACTTTATGGGTGGATATTTGTTGATATAGGTTGCTGTTCTATACGTAACTGTCAATGGCACAATCTGGGGCACTTTGTGGATGGATATTCGTTAATAAAGGTGGCTGTCCTATACGCAACTGTCAATGGCACAATCTTGGACAATTTATGGGTGGATATTCGTTGTTATAGGTTGCTGTCTTATACGTAACTGTCCATGGCACAATCTTGGACACTTTATGGGTGGATATTCGTTGATATTGATTGCTGTCCTATAGGTAACTGTCAATGGCACAATCTTTGACACTTTATGGGTGGATATTCGTTGATAAAGGTGGCTGTCCTATACGCAACTGTCAATGGCACAATCTTGGACACTTTATGGGTGGATATTTGTTGTTATAGGTTGCTGTCTTATACGCAACTGTCCATGGCAAACACTTTATGGGTGGATATTCGTTGATATTGATTGCTGTCCTATAGGTAACTGTCAATGGCACAATCTTTGACACTTTATGGGTGGATATTCGTTGATAAAGGTGGCTGTCCTATACGCAACTGTCAATGGCACAATCTTGGACACTTTATGGGTGGATATTTGTTGTTATAGGTTGCTGTCTTATACGCAACTGTCAATGGCACAATCTTGGACACTTTATGGGTGGATATTCGTTGATAATGGTCGCTGTTCTATACGCAACTGTCAATGACACAATCTTGGACACTTTATGGGTGGATATTTGTTGTTATAGGTTGCTGTCTTATACGCAACTGTCCATGGCACAATCTTGGACACTTTATGGGTGGATATTCGTTGATAAAGGTGGCTGTCCTATACGCAACTGTCAATGGCACAATCTTGGACACTTTATGGGTGGATATTCGTTGTTATAGGTTGCTGTCTTATACGCAACTGTCCATGGCACAATCTTGGACACTTTATGGGTGGATATTCGTTGATATTGATTGCTGTCCTATAGGTAACTGTCAATGGCACAATCTTTGACACTTTATGGGTGGATATTCGTTAATAAAGGTGGCTGTCCTATACGCAACTGTCAATGGCACAATCTTGGACACTTTATGGGTGGATATTCGTTGTTATAGGTTGCTGTCTTATACGTAACTGTCCATGGCACAATCTTGGACACTTTATGGGTGGATATTCGTTGATATTGATTGCTGTCCTATAGGTAACTGTCAATGGCACAATCTTTGACACTTTATGGGTGGATATTCGTTGATAAAGGTGGCTGTCCTATACGCAACTGTCAATGGCACAATCTTGGACACTTTATGGGTGGATATTTGTTGTTATAGGTTGCTGTCTTATACGCAACTGTCAATGGCACAATCTTGGACACTTTATGGATGGATATTTGTTGTTATAGGTTGCTGTCTTATACGCAACTGTCCATGGCACAATCTTGGACACTTTATGGGTGGATATTCGTTGATAAAGGTGGCTGTCCTATACGCAACTGTCAATGGCACAATCTTGGACACTTTATGGGTGGATATTCGTTGTTATAGGTTGCTGTCTTATACGCAACTGTCCATGGCACAATCTTGGACACTTTATGGGTGGATATTCGTTGATATTGATTGCTGTCCTATAGGTAACTGTCAATGGCACAATCTTTGACACTTTATGGGTGGATATTCGTTAATAAAGGTGGCTGTCCTATACGCAACTGTCAATGGCACAATCTTGGACACTTTATGGGTGGATATTCGTTGTTATAGGTTGCTGTCTTATACGTAACTGTCCATGGCACAATCTTGGACACTTTATGGGTGGATATTCGTTGATATTGATTGCTGTCCTATAGGTAACTGTCAATGGCACAATCTTTGACACTTTATGGGTGGATATTCGTTGATAAAGGTGGCTGTCCTATACGCAACTGTCAATGGCACAATCTTGGACACTTTATGGGTGGATATTTGTTGTTATAGGTTGCTGTCTTATACGCAACTGTCCATGGCACAATCTTGGACACTTTATGGGTGGATATTCGTTGATAATGGTGGCTGTCCTATACGCAACTGTCAATGGCACAATCTTGGACACTTTATGGGTGGATATTCGTTGTTATAGGTTGCTGTCTTATACGCAACTGTCCATGGCACAATCTTGGACACTTTATGGGTGGATATTCGTTGATATTGATTGCTGTCCTATAGGTAACTGTCAATGGCACAATCTTTGACACTTTATGGGTGGATATTCGTTGATAAAGGTGGCTGTCCTATACGCAACTGTCAATGGCACAATCTTGGACACTTTATGGGTGGATATTTGTTGTTATAGGTTGCTGTCTTATACGTAACTGTCCATGGCACAATCTTGGTCACTTTATGGGTGGATATTCGTTGATAATGGTCGCTGTTCTATACGTAACTGTTAATGGCACAATCTTGGACACTTTATGGGTGGATATTTGTTGTTATAGGTTGCTGTCTTATACGTAACTGTCCATGGCACAATCTTGGTCACTTTATGGGTGGATATTCGTTGATAATGGTCGCTGTTCTATACGCAACTGTCAATGGCACAATCTTGGACACTTTATGGGTGGATATTTGTTGTTATAGGTTGCTGTCTTATACGTAACTGTCCATGGCACAATCTTGGTCACTTTATGGGTGGATATTCGTTGATAATGGTGGCTGTCCTATACGTAACTGTCAATGGCACAATCTGGGACACTTTATGGATGGATATTCGTTGATAAAGGTGGCTGTCCTATACGTGACTGTCGATGGCACAATCTGGGGCACTTTGTGGATGGATATTCGTTGATAAAGGTGGCTGTCCTATACGTAACTGTCAATGGCACAATCTTGGTCACTTTATGGGTGGATATTCGTTGATATTGATTGCTGTCCTATAGGTAACTGTCAATGGCACAATCTTTGACACTTTATGGATGGATATTCGTTGATATAGGTTGCTGTCCTATACGTAACTGTCAATGGCACAGTCTTAGACACTTTATGGATTGATATTCGTTCATAAATGTGGCTATTATATACGTAACTGTCAATGACACAATCTGGGACACTTTATGGATGGATATTCGTTGATATAGCTGTCTGTCCTATACGTAACTGTCAATGACACAATCTGGGACACTTTATGGATGGATATTCGTTGATAAAGGTGGCTGTTCTATACGTGACTGTCGATGGCACAATCGTGGACACTTTATGGATGGATATTCTTTGATAAAGGTTGCTGTTCTATACGTATCTGTCAATGGCACAATCTGGGACAATTTATGGCTGGATATTCGTTGATATAGCTGGCTGTCCTATACGTAACTGTCAATGGCACAATCTTGGACACTTTATGGATGGATATTCGTTGATAAAGGTGGCTGTTCTATACGTAACTATTAATGACACAATCTGGGACACTTTATGGATGGATATTCGTTGATAAAGGTTGCTGTTCTATACGTAACTGTCAATGGCACAATCTGGGACAATTTATGGCTGGATATTCGTTGATATAGCTGGCTGTCCTATACGTAACTGTCAATGGCACAATCTTGGACACTTTATGGACGGATATTCCTTGATAAAGGTTGCTGTTCTATACGTAACTATCAATGACACAATCTAGGACACTTTATGGATGGATATTCGTTGATAAAGGTTGCTGTTCTATACGTAACTGTCAATGACACAATCTGGGACACTTTATGGATGGATATTCGTTGATATAGCTGGCTGTCCTATACGTAATTGTCAATGACACAATCTGGGACACTTTATGGATGGATATTCGTTGATAAAGGTGACTGTTCTATACGTAACTGTCAATGGCACAATCGTAGAAACTTTATGGATGGATATTCGTTGATAAAGGTTGCTGTTCTATACGTAACTGTCAATGGCACAATCTGGGACAATTTATGGCTGGATATTCGTTGATATAGCTGGCTGTCCTATACGTAACTGTCAATGGCACAATCTTGGACACTTTATGGATGGATATTCCTTGATAAAGGTTGCTGTTCTATACGTAACTATCAATGACACAATCTGGGACACATTATGGATGGATATTCGTTGATAAAGGTTGCTGTTCTATACGTAACTGTCAATGACACAATCTGGGACACTTTATGGATGGCTGTTCGTTGATATAGGTTGCTGTTCTATACGTAACTGTCAATGTCACAATCTGCGACACTTTATGGATGGCTATTTGTTGATATTGGTTGCTGTCCAATACGTAACTGTCCATGGCACAATCTTGGACGCATTATGGATGGATATTCGTTGATAAAGGTGGCTGTTCTATACGTTACTGTCAATGTCACAATCTGGAACACTTTATGGATGACTATTCGTTGATAAAGGTGGCTGTTCTATACGTAATTGTCAATGACGCAATATGGGACACTTTATGGATGGATATTCGTTGATATATGTGGATGTTCTATACCTTACTCTCAATGGCACAATCTGGGATACTTTATGGATGGTTATTCTTTGATATAGGTGGCTGTCCTATACGTAATTGTCTATGACACAATCAGGGACACTTCACGTCTCACACACCAATTAATTTTGTACTGTTCTACATATAGAGACATGCACTTCTGGAACACTGGATACATTACCAATGGTTCTAAAAGTGCCTTATTCCCATAGATAGTCCTCTGTTGGTCCAAATATGCAGAAAAAAACATGGGGTTGACCAGGTTGCTTTTTCACAATTTCGATGGTTTGATGGCACCCCTTCATTTTTGACAATTCTGCCCATTTGTTGCAGTGTATCACTACGCATCTTTAAACTGTTATAGCATCATCAAACAGTTCCCAGAGTCACCCAAATTTTGCAGAAATCATGAAAATGTTTCAATGTTCCCATATGCACAAAGAAATATGACATTTTATGCATTTTTAAAAAAAAAATTACCCAACCGCTTTACACAGCTCTATTTCTTGGGCGTAATAATCTTGCTACCGTCATGCAAGGGAGGTAATTGTTCAGTGAGACCTTGAAGAGTAGAAATTGTCATGACATGTGACTGAATTTTTTGTCGAACAAACCTTTACCATTTCTAAATATAAAAGTATGCCTTTGAATTCATCGTGCAACTGTTTTTCAAATTCATGCACCAAAATAAGATGGCAGTCACACATGCATAAATCAGTTTCGGACCGACTCGAAAACAGGAAAAACTGCCAAAATTTTTAGCCATTGTACCTTAATAAAAATAATTCTAGAAAAAGAAATACTTTGAAATGTCCTTGTATTGCCTCCTATAGTGTATCTATCTGACTGCATATTCATTTTATTGTATATGCACATTACATAACTTAAGTGTCAAAATACATGACCATATATGGATAAATAGTTGTTTTTGCTTCAAATAATGCTCTGTTTTGTTGCAAAAACTATATATTTGACTTTTTTTATATCTATAAACAAACAAATATTAATGTTTGAAGGTGCCCAGCAATAATTTGCATGTCACTGACACTAACCATGCCCCCTTTTTCAATACATGAATGAATAACATACTTTTGTACATGCATTAGATTCATTATCAACTATGAATATATCCCTTACCAATTGAGGTATCTATTAGGCATATATTAAATTCCAATACTATTTTGTTTATTTTATCAATAAAAATTGCAAATGAAAGTAAAGTGTTCATGAAAATCACTTTAAAGCAAGAAAAATGAAACGATGAATGAAAAATGAGACAAAATATGGATACAGCATATTTGGCTGGACCGATAAGCTCATTGCAAAAAGACGGTTTGCTAAAGCGCATCTCTTTACGACAAATTAGTTTGAAATAAATATATCAAAGAATATTGTGATAAGAAATATTTGTCGCGAGATGACTCGTTACTTTACAGATTTTCCAAAACTGGCATAAAAAAAATGGGCAGTTAAAATAGAGTTGTTGCAATAATTATATGAAAATTAGAAATTGCCATATTGGAGAATGCTATACTGTTGAATGTGGAGAAAAAATATTGTACACATTCAATAACAGACATTGAAAAAAAAATCATCTTCAATGAGAAAAATCTATATTCTATAGCAAGCATCATGTATTTTTATTTGACAAAAAAGTAGAAGAACAACCAAAAGAAAATCAGATGATGGTACAAAAGTTTCAAGCACAGGTTAACTAAACGCTGAGAAATTATTACGCGAATCTGTTTCGCGTCATTTCAAAGATGTTGCATTTTACAATTTACCTTAATGTCCAAGAGTAGGTAAATACTGTGTATAAGCCAGACTCAGCCGCATAAATATCAACAATGAAGAGAAAAAAAATGACAGTAAAACAAAAATGGCAGTCATACGCCATACCATTTAAAATGAAACGCGACAGTTTGGCAGTCGGTATATCGAAAACTGGATACAAGGCTGTTGATAACAAATATCAATGACAAAAATAATGAAACAGGAAAATTTCTCCATAATTCATGATCAATATAATATTAAATTGATAAACAGCGACATAAAAACAATATTGCTCATACGCGACCAACCGTATTGTCAAAAAGCATGCGCTAAAGAGTGGAAACAGTATCGCGACAAATTGTTACCATTTTTATGTGGGTGGGGTATGAATTATACATAAATAATGAGTTTCTAACACAAAAAAATGGTTTAACTTACATGAAATCATGAAATCTGGATGCAGTGAATGCTCTAGACATGCTTTTGTTGTGATATTTAGCATCACTGTCTCTCTGTGTGACTTTCAAGTGTTTTTAAGTGCAAACTTCTATTCATTTTAGCCAGACAGATGGCTAAAATCAAGTCTTATCACATGATGCAGCAAAGCATATTTGCATACATGATCATTCTTTTTCAGTTAAATAGATGATCTCACTTTGTGTTCCTTCCATTGAATTGAATAAATCCTGATTCCAACATTTCCATGACAAATTTTCAGCTGCTCAGTCTCATTGCCCTATTTGCTTTACTGTTTTAGCTTCAAGTTTGGTTTTGCCTGTGTGACACTTCTCTATTACACTCAAAGTCATCCATTTTTCACAAAAATACATTTATTTTTCCATTTAGAGTTTCAAATACAGTATTTCCCATAGAAAGTGACATATTTTCAAAAAGAAAGTAAATCTGAATCACAAAGATGCAGTTTCCTCCCAGCGTCTACCGAAAATGATCTGATTCTTGAACGTCTCACACACCAATTAATTTTGTACTGTTCTACATATAGAGACATGCACTTCTGGAACACTGGATACATTACCAATGGTTCTAAAAGTGCCTTATTCCCATAGATAGTCCTCTGTTGGTCCAAATATGCAGAAAAAAACATGGGGTTGACCAGGTTGCTTTTTCACAATTTCGATGGTTTGATGGCACCCCTTCATTTTTGACAATTCTGCCCATTTGTTGCAGTGTATCACTACGCATCTTTAAACTGTTATAGCATCATCAAACAGTTCCCAGGGTCACCCAAACTTTGCAGAAATCATGAAAATGTTCCAATGTTCCCATATGCACAAAGAAATATGACATTTTATGCATTTTTAAAAAAAAAATTACCCAACCGCTTTACACATCTCTAATTTCTTGGGCGTAATAATCTTGCTACCGTCATGCAAGGGAGGTAATTGTTCAGTGAGACCTTTATGGATGGATATTCGTTGATATAGGTGGCTGTTCTATACGTAACTGTCAATGTCACAATCTGGGACATTTTATGGATGGATATTCGTTGACATAGCTGGCTGTTCTATACGTAACTGTGAATGGCACAAATTGGGACACTTTATGGATGGATATTCGTTGATATAGCTGGCTGTTCTATAAGTAACTGTCAATGACACAATCTGGGACACTTTATGGATGGATATTCGTTGATATAGCTGGCTGTTCTATACGTAACTGTCAATGACACAATCTGGGACACTTTATTGATGGCTGTTCGTTGATATAGGTGGCTGTTCTATACGTAACTGTCAATGACACAATCTGGGTCACTTCATGGATGGATATTCGTTGATATAGCTGGCTGTTCTATACGTAACTGTCAATGACACAATCTTGGACACTTTTATGGATGGCTATGTGTTGATATAGCTGTCTGTTCTATACGTAACTGTCAATGG